>JAMPIV010014445.1:0-395000 GCA_024509875.1 Oreohelix idahoensis | reverse complement strand
AGGGAAACCACGAGGCCTGTCAGGTAAGTATATTTTTACCTAATTATATATGTAAAATATACAAATTGGTATATTTGTGATGCTATATTGCTTCTAATGCATGGATTTTAATTTTCGGTACCATATTCATTTCCCTGAAGCAAACAGAATTCAAGTTTTTCAAACATAGTTTCATGTGTAAAAATAATTTTGACTGGCTAATTTTTATTAACCATGGGGTCCTTTGATGGGTCATCGAAATAATAACGTGTCTGGAGGTATTCCAGTAGAGTGGTAGGGTACTTCCTTATACGCAAATAAAGCTGCAGGTAAGAACGAATCACAGGAGTCTGGTTTCTCCTATGCGAGCTTACATAAATTTGTAAGTAGAGTCCCGTTATATCTTTCCACTTGTCCAATCGATTGTGGATGATAAAATGTGCGGACGAGAATATTTTGAAAAATCCTAAAAACTTCCTCCATCAGTTTCCCTCTGAACTGTGAACCATTGTCAGTTAATATCTGATAAGGGTATCCTAATCTTGTGAATATTGAGAGCAAAGCCTCTCCTACATGTACTGAGTCTGCTGAGGGTAGAGCAATCGCTTCCCCCCACATAGTACATGTCTACCAGAGAAAGGATGTATTTTTTCGGAAACTGACGAAAAGCACATAGTCTGCTAAAATGAAGAATTTAATGAAAAGTAAGCTGCAAAGTATGACACAGAACATGGAATCAATAAAGGAAAATACCAGAGATGATTCCTACATAGCAGGGGGATACTGAGGTGAGTAAATTTTGTGTAAAAGTGTAATTCCTCCCTTTTTTCTTAATTTTCTCAAAACCTCATTTTTCACACAAATGTGGGCACGTTGCCCATGATTTTTCAAAAACTATTTTTTTCAATTGGTATGTTAAAATAAAATAAAAACTCAGATATCAAACCAATCAAAATTATTTTAGTATACAATCATTATCATATATTAACAAATGAAACAGCCAAATTTCATAACTTAAGTTGTACTCACATTTGAGATATCTTGGGCAACAAAATACCCAAAAAAGCTAAAATTTGCCTTTTTTTCACTGTTTTTCCACCATAGATTGCAAGTTTTTAGTATATACCTCAATGTTTTGTATTTTTTTTTCAGTCATTTTGCTTGTATAAATGACCAGATATAGATATTAACTTATAATTCTGTGTTTTTCATTTTGGGGGTTTAACCTCCCCTTAATGTGAACATTTTTTAATCTGCGTCCTGCGTCCAGGGGCGTAACCAATAGTGATAATGAACATACAAGGCTCCTGGTGCAACCCTCCACTCTCTACCTTACTTATTTTTCTGAATGTTTTCTATAGAAGTGATAATAATTATTCTTGGCCCTTGACACAACCTGCCACTTTACTTATCATTCTGCATTTGTTTTCTAATGGACTGATAATGAAAATTCTTGGACCGTTACGCAATCATCCACCCTCCACCTTGTTTATCATTCTGTATTTGTTTTCTATTGAACTGATAATGAATATGTTTGGCCCCGGCTCAACACTCCACACTCTACCTTACTTTTCATCCTGTATTTGTTTTCAAATGACTGAAATGAAAATTCTTGACTCAGTCACTCATCCTTATCTTACTTATCACTCTGTGTGTTGTTTTCAATATAATTCTTGGCCCCCTGATGATGTGAGGATTTGGCTCCGAATTATTCGGTCAATTTAGCTTGTAGAGAGACGCCCATTTGTTGTCGGTAGTTCTAGTACCTTACCTTCCTCTTTTTTGGCGTCATTCTGTTGCATAAACCCTGGTTTCTCAGTGTCAATCTTATTAGTCAATAGGACTGCTAATTCTAGTCCCCGACACAACCGTCCACTCTCTGTCTTACTTATAATTCTGTGTTTGTTTTCTATTGGACTGATAATGAATATGCTTGGCTCCTGACGCAGTTTGCCGAATGGAATCGTAACATAGTGGAAACGTTACCACCCTCTCTTCCCTTACCTTACTTATCCTTCTGTCTTTGTTTTCTATAGGCAAGTGCTCCTTGAGTTTATCATAACCTTCATTGACACAGCGCACTCTTTCCCTTTCTCTTTCGTTCCTGCGGCGAACAAAGTTAGGCTCAATCAAATGTCCAGGGAGTGGAACCATGCACAGTGGGGAGTATGGGTCTAGTTTCTTGTCTTTAGCCTCACGTCTGGTAACAAAAAGGGAAAGAAGTATGTCAAGTCTTCAATCACTCACACACACATACATGCATATAATCATCCATCAATTCTATTTTTACTGCTTATGGAACATGGAATCAACCCTACTGCTGGACCTAGTGCGTAGGACGAGGAAAAAGAAGAAAACCATCTTTACAACAGTAAAAGATTTCTACAATGAAGAAGTAGAAAAAGACGACGTTAATGGTGAGATTTCTACAGAAATTGAGAGTTATTAGATATCCCCACCTTATCTGGTCCAGCTGCGGACCAGGACTTGAGATGATTCCATCATATCTGACACAGTTCTGTCGCATGTCACCTAAGCCAACGTCTTCACATCCAATGTTTAAAATATTGCTATTGCCGCAGTTGCGGTTGCTGTAAACAGTTATTATATCATTGTTCTTATAGCTGTTGTCACTGCTGTCGTCATATGCCGAAATATCGAGACTCCCAAATGTGGGCAGGCAGGTATTTGCATAAGGCGCCTCCATGAGTTGTCGCCGACAGGATAGATCTCCGAATAGCTTCAGCTGCATTGGAACGGGCATGTCCATGCCTCATGCCTGAAATGAAGGGAGATAATGCGTCACAATGACTGAGGAATACTGTTACCGATCTTGCTCATAAGAAATGCCCCACTAGCAATGCCAGATAAAGACCAATTGATGCCCTAAGCACAGCCCAACTATGGTGCCTCCCTCGGTCCTTCCATCGCTAAACTGATAAGACATTAAGACTCAGAAAATGCTGAAGTTGAAATAAGAGACTGAAAATTCGGTTTTCTTCCAGACCAGACCTCATTGAAATTCATGCAGAAATACGTTGGTAAGATAGTCAAACATACTGAGCTCTCGGTCTATGTATGACACCTTCAAACTCTTAAACTTTAGTCACTCACCATACCAAAGAAAACGTTTTCTTTAACAATTCAGATTAAAGTCGAACATGGCAGTTAAGGATAATTACAAAAAGTTCGACTGAAGTCGAGTGTGGCAGTGAAAGCGTTAAGAGTTAAGAGCATGATAGATAGGGGAAAAAACTCTGTGCTGCCCCCTTCCTTTGGTGCCCTACAGCACGTGCTTATTTTTCTTAATGGTTAATTCAGCGCTGCCCACAAGACAATAGTTTACAGGGCTTTGTAATCAGAAGATGGACAAGTTGGAACGGAAAGAAAACAGAAAGTCGGAAGAAATGAAAAGAACTATGGAACTAAGTCAATGAACCTAAAGGGTAGAAAGGAGTTGCTGTGTTCGGATCTTTAAAATGCTGTGGCCGTTGTTTGCATTTTCACAATTTGATCAACTACAGGTGTTGGTTGTTTTACCCAGCACTTGTCACTACTTGTCGCAACAAAGGCGTGTCCCAAGGTCGCCAGGTTTGCCTCCATACAAATATATCCGAAGTTTTTCAGGTGATGACATTCAACAGAATAATCTGATGGACATTTAAGACAATCAAAGAAAATTAAAAAGGTTTAGGCTATGGACATAAGTATCAAATGGAAACAAAGATGAAAGAAAACTGTAATTTGCAGATGTATAATCTAGTAAAGATGATTCAAGACATTTTTGCTAAAAGAGAAGGACAGGAAGCCATAGTTAGAGATGGTCATGGTTTGACATCAAAGACAATCAATCAATTCAATACCCTTTAGCTCCCCAAGGAGCATAGGCCATCAACAAACACATGCCAAGTCCTCTTGTCCCGTGCCATCCGCTCAAGTTCTTTCCATGTTTTCCTCATCATTTTCACCTCTGTTTCCAGTTCTCTTCTCCGTGTGTTTTGTGGTCTACCTCTGCCTCTCTTTCCCTGTGGATTCCAGAACAAGGACTGCCTTGAGATGCTATCAACAGGTTTCCTCAATGTGTGTCCTATCCATCGCAAGCGTCTTCTTCTCAACTCGTGTTCCACGGGCACTTGTCTGCTTCCTGTCATCAATTCCACATTTGTGACTTTGCCTTACCATTTCAGTCCTTCTATTCTACGCAAGCACCGGTTTATAAAAGCCTGTAGCATCACAGACAGGAGAATATTAAATAATGAACAATATTCCAGGACTTTGAAACAAATAAAACGTGGAAGTAAGGAAATTCAGTAAAGGTACTGTGGAAGTTGAATTTTCTATATGGTACATGTTATTACTGTACTGTAAATGTTACATACATTGTAAGTGTTATTTGTGTCACTGAAAAAAACAATAATTTGTTTAGTATTGAATCTACTGAACGTTTTTCAGACACTGTCTGCAAACAGGCGAGGGCTAGGTGGCTTTTCAACTCAGCCCTCCAGTGGAAAATTATTTCTTCAGCGGAATAACAAGTGTAACGAAGTGTTAAAAATTCAAATTCGATTTAATAAACTGAAGTAGTCAGCAACATTTGCGTCTCAGTATATCAGAGGCAATGATATCCATTGCGGCGGCCTCTTGTTCACTGTGCAGTTTTTCACAATAGCAAATTCAATCTTTGAATAAGCTGCAAATAATATAGTTAACTATCCACACACGGTTGTTTAAACAAAAACATACAAAAAAACCAATGAAACAATTAGAAAGTAAAAATATAAATAAATGCTCTTAAACATGAAAAACCTGGAAAACTAGAAACTGCTGCAATTAGACGTGCTGTTTAATTCGTTAGAATTAGAAAGTAAAATGGGAAATATGACTGTAACAAAGGCAATATAAAAAACCTGCAATGATAAAGGAAAGGCAATGCACTAAAACAAAACAAAAAAACATCAGTATGAGAAGCAAGAAAACTACCAGAACTAAAGAATCAACAAATGTCCAGTAGATAAATTTAAGATAATATAAAATGCAGTAAAAAAATTAAACCATTCAAATTGCAACAGGGTATAGAGAGATTAGACTAGGAACACGGAAGTGGATACACCATAAACACTACAGACATTAGGTAATGTCACAACAGACGACAGAGAAACTGCAGCCTGGAAGAACCAACACTTAAAGGACATCCAATGTAAATATGATATATAGAATAAAGAACAATATATACCCAAATTATAACCCACATGAGGTTGAAACTGGTATCTCATGCATTAGACAAACACCAATTTTCTGTGCACAGACAAAAAAAATAAAATCAAAATATAAGAAGTAATTTGATGGTAAAATGTACCGTACATATTATTTGTTCTCGTATTCAAAGTATTCAAATTCTTCTTTTTTTTTTAATCAGCTGCACTTTGGCTTCAGCCCTTCGGCCCAATGACATGAAACTAATTTCATGGCGTTGCGAGGCTGGGGAGCTTGTGGACTTTCCTTCCAACCCGGTCAGGAGTTTCGCTCCTTCCCATCCACAGAGGGTTTGTTCTCAGGAGCAGCTCGGGCTATTTCAGTCCCCTGGTCGAAGGCACTACTTTAAATGTCTTCGCCAGGACTCGAATTATTTCAGTCCAAGTCCCGGTCGAAGACACTCCTTCAAATGTGCTCGCCAGGGAGATCACCCGATCGCCAGTGCAGTGTGGTAACCATTACGCCAGAGCGGCTCCCAATTCAAATTCTTAGATGACTATAAATACCAAAAGCAATATCCTTTATTGCCCTTATCTTCGATAACCAATTAGTTTTTATTTCGGCCTCGCTTGTATGGGATAGTGATCCCGTACTTCCATTTTATTAAACTCTCTAACTATAAAGTCCATCTTTCAGCTCTCTCACATTGTCTCCTCGTTCTCATCATTACCTTTCCCTTATTCCTCTTTCCTTATGTGAAGTCCTCCTTATATGGCCACCAGCTAAGCACAATGCCACAGCATTCAAATGTTGAAATGAAACTGTCTTTGAGGCTAATTACACACTCGTTGACTCTTGAAATCATCCACACACTTCCAGGGATTCCCCGTGTGGTGAAACATGTTGAGAAACCAGAATTGAACATTAAGCTTGGCGGAGTCACCTGAGCCCCAGACTTAACTCTGGCTTTTTTACCTGGTTGGCTGCATGCAAGAATATCTCACTATGGATCCCGTGATGCCGTGATGTCTTTCCTGTTTATTCATATCCTTTCCAAAGTCACAATCATCTGAAGAATTCATCATCATCATTACCTTTTCATTTGTTATACAACATGATATCGTGACTTTTTACGGGACTTGCTTGACTATTCTAAAAGTCACATTGTTTGATCTCGCCATTCAGTTCCTAATTCGCCGTGAACGTCTTCTATATTTTCTTTGCTTTTCCTCAAAAATTTCAAAATCAAACGTAAAGACATCATTCAGATCTATTTCCGTAACTCAGCTGTCGGTCATGCGGGCAGATTTGAATTTATTGTTAATGTTATGGCTACATTTCCTAGCCTGCTGCCGCAACCACAAGTTTCTTGTTACAGTCGCCAACAGTAGCCTACATTTCTTTTTAAATTACATTTTATTTTCACAATATTTTGTTTGGTTTTAAGGACCGTCTTCATTGCACACGGACAACTCCATCAGTGCTCCGATCTCCTAACTTAGATCACACAAGGAGGGTCTCAGCACAGTGCACGAACTTCATAACAATGGTGAGAATCCCAATGTTTCTATACATGAATTACACATTCTATAAACATTTTTGTGGTGAGAAGATTTCCTAATTTTTAAATTTTGCCAGGGCAGCGGCGGTATGTCCTACTCTTTATAATTTTCAACTGCCGAGGGATTTTTAGCGTGCGCAACTTGCACACTGGTCTTCTTATTTTTCCGACCTTATCCGAGAAGGCTAGGTATCCGATCTTACTAGCCGTGAGATCGAAAGTGGAGGAGGGGTGAGGGAAAGTATGACATTATTCGGAACCGCTGGTTCTGAAAAAAACCTCTACACCTCAGGGTAGGAGAGAAATGACTAAGTAATAAGTAGTATTAGTAAGTAGTATTTCTGTTCTCATAACTGATTCATAGCAAGCTTCTATTTGGTTTTCTTTTAAATGTAATACTTTAAGAGTTTACTATACTTTCACTTTTCAGCATAGTTGTAAAAAGGTATGATAAAAGTGCAATTTCATGCGATTCTTTTCATGCGGGTTTATCATGTTTAGCCTAATGCCAGTTATGTTTAGGTATTTCACAAAATAAAAGGATACATTTCTTCTTCTTCTTCTGCGTTCGTCCTGAAAAGGACGTTTGTTGCGTTGTGTCGCCGTTTACAGCAAAGCTACGATATTTGCGCCTTTCGGCCCGACACATCCGGTTTCAGCATGGCATTATTGGGACCGGGTTAGCCTTCCCTCTTCGGTCCCTACTCTCTCAGCCAGACTGCAGTGATGCAGCCTGTTTCCACGACCACCACTTGGAGGCGGAGTTGGGTCTTGGTCAGCTCTGGTTCGCTGACCCTGACGCAAGCAGTCAAGCTATGGGTAGCTGACTGCATTTATCACTGTTGCTGCGTCTTCGGTCCCAAGGACACATTTCAAATGTCCTTAGAAATGTTGCTCACTAATTGCTCCAGACTTGTTCTATAACTCTGTACACTTCACTGCTGACGTAGACACAATTGTTGATACATTTGATTGGGCTTCTTGGTTGTAGTCATAACAACAGTAAAGAGTTCAATTGTTGCATTTACGATTGTATGTTGAAGTGAAAGTACTCGCTCACTGCAAAATAAACTGAAATCAGAAGGCAGATAAACTTGCCAAAGAAGGAAAATGTAAAATTCAAATTGAGTACAGGATTTCATTTAAAGAAATAAAAGCAAAATTAAAATATAGCTTCAATGGAAAAAAAAAATGGAATAGCAGTGACCTTGACCACGTCATTTGAGGGACAACTTTACAGTTCTGAGAAACCTAAGACAGTCAACTTTATGAGAGACGTTTTTTTTCGTTTTAAGGTCCATCTTCATTGCACACGGACAGCTCCATCAGTGCTCCGATCACTTCCCTTAGATTACCCAAGGAAGATCACAGCACAGTGCATGAACTCCGTAGCACCGGCGAGGATCTCTTTGTGTGTATACTTCTTCTTCGTTCGCCCTCAGACTTCTACATTAATGACTCTAATAAAGGCAGTAGTCAGCTCAAGGTTCCTGATATCTCCAAACAGTTTTTCGTGGAGAGAAGTGGGTTGTTGAAATATACCACACCTTTGGGCAGGACTGGAGCAGATGTTCAGCTGTCATGGGGCTGGTGGCACAGGAGCAGAGGTCTGTTGGACCAATCCTGAACTTGTGAAATAGACGGTACCTCAAACTATTTGGACCAGTGCGCAGCGGGAAAATGATGACTTGATTCCGCATGGATAGCTGGTGATAGATATCATCTTTTATGTGACGTGGGTGCTCTATGTCCAATTTGAGCTTGAATATGGCTGGTGCCACAGGAGGAGAGCAGATCTGTGGGACCAATCCTTGTACTTGTGATTTGACTTTTAAGTTGTTTTAGATAGATATAATGATCGTGGGTGCTCTGTATCCATAAGTTGTCTCTATATCGTTTTGTTGTAGCGTTCCCATGTCTTTAGCAAGTTTATCTGCCTCTTCGTTGCCTGGAATGTTGCAATGGGCTGGTATCCGCTGGACTGTGCACTTGTTGAAGCATTTGGCCAGGCATTCAATGATCGCATACAGGCATCACTCATACTATAAATATCTTTGTTCTGCTAGGTTGCCTAGTTTTTTTTAATTTTTATATTTTGCCAGGCAGCGGTCGTATGGCCTACTCTTTACGATTTCCAACTGCCGGGAGATTTTTAACTTGTGTAACTTGCACACGGGACCTTCTATTTTTCCGCTCTTATCCGAGAAGGCTAGGCATCCAATCTCACTCCGATGGGGGAAGGGGGAGGGAGTGGGGGGGGGGGGGAAAGAGGAGAGTATGACATCATTACGAACCACTGGTTCTGAAAAAATTTCCATCAATTATATTCCCTGTACTGAAAGCGTATGCCATACCTCTTGGCCAGTGCGACCCTACATATGAGAGAAGTAGCTGTGGTTAAATGAAATTGAACGAAGAGGAAGAAGATCGTAAATTGTAGAATACTGTTATTCTGAAGAGGTGATTTTGGGCAGCTGGTGTACATTTCTAAGCGAAATGTCAGCGATTCTCTCAAACCGAATCAATAGTATTCAGTTGTTATGTAAAATTTGTTAATATTGTTGTCAGTGATGTCTGGCACTTGAAGGCATTTGTATTTTCCATTTGCGAAATAGGTAGCAATCGACTATTGACCAGAGATCCGGTCTTGAAACTATCCGCATAAAGTCTCGCTTTATCAGGCACCAAAGCGCACGTTTCCGCGAAATGTAGTTTAGTACGTCGAATGAGTGAAACGTTGCAGTAATAATTCTATTTTTTGTATACAATTTAATGTTAAAGTGGGATTAACTGCTTATCTGAATGAAAAATCAATCAATAAGAACCTCTGACTTGGGACTATAGGATAATTGGCTTAAGGGTTACAGAACCTTGGTGTTAACTAGCTGTATGCAAAATTATTTGTATGCTATTACCGAATCAGTTAATTGATACATTAGTAGATAGATATTAATAAACGAGCAGTAAATATACCTACCTTGTTTTTCTCGCTAACTGACGCACATGTTTCTGACATCATTCCATAGGCAGGAATTAATATCGCCCATATAAACGGTTATGCTAATGGCGAAAAAAAGTTGATAACTGAAAGACAAATGAACATTTAAATCCTTCCTATGTATATATAATATGAAGTAGCCCTACATACTAGACACAAACTGACCAACACAATACGCTAATTAAAAGCATTATCTGCAGACAGTTGCAATAAGTTAGTAATTAACAAATGGGGGCTGACTAAAGTTAAATGGTCTGCACATATGCCGAGTCGAGTTCATTGTCATTTGCTAATATGGTACTTGGTTTCTGCACACACACACACACAAAACAACCTTTAATAGTTATAAAAAAACAACAACAAAAAAGCAACGCGCAAATAAGTGACTGACGTCTAGTTTGCTATCAATAGCTTTTTGGGCGCGGTACTAGGCGTGGCTTTGTGAGGCCAATTAATGATGGAAAGCGACTGGGCGGAGCAAAGTGACTAAAGAAACAATTTAGAGATGGGCCTGGGAAAGGAACAACGCTGTTGAGAGATCTAGACGTCAATTACGCGATGATTATCGGCGAAGTATTGCTTGTTAAATCACCATGAGCAGAATGTGTTACCAAGCCCCTATTTATCAAGTTAATAGTAATCGCGGAGCTCACAATGAAAAAACGGGCCATTTCTATGCATAAGTCTCACATTTTAAAGATCTCGTGACATGTATTTCCATTATCATATGTCAGAAAAACATGGACAGTGAACAAGCATTTAGAAGAAAGAATTGAGTTCCTTGAAATGTACATATGTAGAGCAGGGTTTCTTAACCTTTTTTTGTGCCTTGGATCCGCGTGATTGTCTGATGAAGGCTGTGGCTCTTTCTTGGGAAAGAAAAGTACATAAAAGCATAATAAAAAACAGTAAATTTTAAACTGAAGGTTATGTACACTGACCTAGAATCTATTCATGGACTCTCAAGAGGTCTGTGAACCACCAGTTAAGAAACCCTGATAAAGATGAATGGGTTACATCTCATGAAATGAGAAGAAAATAAATAAAAAGTCACAGAAAAGTTAAGGCTGAAAAACAAGATGTAAGGAATGAGGTCAAAGTTGGACAGATAGAATATTTAGGCAAAACTAACCCCCCCCCCCCCCCCCCCCCCCCCCCCAAAAGAAAAAAGAAAGATATATATATATGTGTGTGTATATATATATATATATATATATATATATATATATATATATATATATATATATATATATATATATATATAGTATATATTATATATACATATATATATAGTTATATATATATATATATATATACATATAATATATACATATATAAATCCTTATAATATATATATATATATATATATATATATATATATATATATATATATATATATATATATATATATATATATATATATATATATATATATATATATAGGTTTGGTTTTTGACCCCTGCATTTAAGAACTGGTGTTTGTCTTGTGCAAGGGATACCTGGTTCAACCGCATGTGGGTTATAATTTGGGTGTATGGTGTTCATCATTCTATATAGCGCATTAGGGAGCCGCGCTGGTGTAATGGTTACAACGTTGCGCTGGCGACCAGGTATTCATGGTTCAAGCCCGGGCGTCAGTATTTGAAGGAGTGTCAACGACCGGGAATTTGCCTGAATAACCTGAACGGCTCCTGAGATAAACCCTCTGTGGATGGGAAGGAGCGAAGCTCCTGACTGGGTTGGAATGAAAGTCCACAGGCTCCCCAGCCTCGCAATGACATGTCATTGGGCCGAAGGGCTGAAAAGCCCAAGTGCCGCTGGTTAAGAAAAAAAAAATATATAGCGCATTACATTGTTGTTATTCTTGTGTGTTGGCTCTTAAGGGCTGTAATTTATCTGCCGTTTGTTGTGGCATTGTTTATTGTATATGGTGTTATTAATGTGTATTCTTCCATGACTAGTGTAAAAGGCTATGATAAGACGGGAGTTACATTCACAAGCACCAATAAATCAATCAATACCCTTTAGCTCCCCAAGGAGCATAGGCCTTCAACAAACACATGCCAAGTCTTCTTGTCCTGCGCCATCCGCTCAAGTTCTTTCCATGTTTTTCTTATCATTTTCACCTCTGTTTCCAGTTCTCTTCTCCATGTGTTTTTTGGTCTACCTCTGCCTCTCTTTCCCTGTGGATTGCAGAACAAGGACTGCCTTGTAATGCTATCAACAGGTTTCCTCAATGTGTGTCCTATCCATCGCCAGCGTCTTCTTCTCAACTCTTGTTCCACTGGCACTTGTCTAGTTCTTGTCATCAATTCCACATTTGTGACTTTGTCATACCATTTCAGTCGTTCTATTCTACGCAAGCACCCTTTTATAAAAGTCTGTAGCTTTTTGGTTGTTGTTTTTGTTGTTCTCCATGTCTCAGAGCCATACAATAGGACTGACTTCACATTTGAGTTGAAGATTCTTATTTTTGTGTTGGACTTGATTTCTCTTCTTCTCCATATATTTCCCTATGCAATGAAAGCTCCTCTTGCTTTTTGTATTCTTATTTTGATATCACTGTCTGTTCCTCCAACTTTGTCTATATTACTTCAAAAATATGTGTACGATTCTACATCTTTTAGCGGTGTATCTTCAAGTTCAACATTGTTATCATTTCTTGCATTTATTCTCATAATCTTTGTCTTTTCCCTGTGTATTTTCAGGTCCACACATGTTGTGACCTCTCATCGAGAAGTTTTATTTTCTCTTGCATCTGATTATGGTTATGGGACATAATAGCCAAGTCATCTGCAAAATCCAGATCATCAAGCTGTTTAGTCAGTTTCCACTGGATTCCATTTCTGTTGTGTGATGTCGATGTTTTCATAACCCAATCTATTGCTAGTAAGAAAAGAAATGGAGACAAGAGGCATCCCTGTTTCACTCCCGTTCTAATCCTAAACGGTTCTGTAAGTTGTCCTTCACGAAGAACTCTGCATGTCATGTCTTCATAGGTCTTCTTTATTAAGTTAATGTTCTTAATGGGAACTCCATAAAACCTCATCAATTTCCAAAGCGATTCTCTGTCTACAGTTGTCATGAAATATTCTAATCCACATATATAAATTATTAGGTAAATATGAAGCCTAACAAATAAAATTAATAAAGAGAAGAGCAATGGTAAAATGACAGTGCTGTCACAAGGAATGTACTCGAAATCCCCCTTGTTTTCTGCTTCGTCTGCAAATTGTAACGCTTTCACGTTGATAGTAAAAGCTTACTGTATTATACCCGCTTTCTTCAATGAAACGTGTGCTGTATTTCTTGGAAAAACATTAAGAGGCAGACTGCGTAATGACCTAAATTTTAAATTCCATTAATGTCTTTTTCTACATTACGTTACCAAAACGAACGAACAGATGGACAAAAGGATAGCGAGAAGGGAGAGGCAGAAAGCCGAACATTAAACACGCGTCGCGCGATACACAATTACTACTATCACGCGTGTAAGTCTACATGCACTAAATTTTTTTTCAGACGGACAGTGATAAAATACACTACCCTTTCCCAGAGTTAGGTTTATAAATCATAACAGACTCTTATTAGAAAAGATAACAATAGATGGGTTTACGTTTGAAAACATAACAGTACCCAGACAGCACATCTTCTAAACAGGAGATAGAAGAAATTGCATATTTTGAACGCAGCCACGTAGCTCCTTTAAATTAGTATTTTTGGGTTCCTTAGGGCTTGCTGACAAATAATATGTAAAACGTTACGCAAATAGTCCAGGAATTAATAAATTATACCCAAAATAAAATATTGGGGGTGCCTGACAGCATAAAATCATTTCTGCTCATAAGATTTTTTTTTAACGTGTTTGAAAAAAATTTACGTTACAGAAATAGCCTACCATGTAAACTCCAAATTGATTGGAGCGCAACAAATGAAAGCCTAACCACGATTGGTCGGGCTATAAATACTATCTTGGTTGTTAGGGGAGACGGGAAAAGATAACATTTTTTCAAACACTTGTCGAAACGTGGCTCATTGGCCAGTCTCGCTGATATACACACTTGGGAGCGTTAGTTCGAAACCACTTGTTTAAATACACTTGATAAAGCATCAGTGCGTTGAAGCCAGCTAAAATTTTGCTCAATAAAAGCCTGGAAGATAAGCAGATGGAAATTTGTGCCAGTTTGTGCCAGAATTCATTGCTAATCAACGTATCTGTGTTATTCGTATGAATTGTGGGACAGTGGTCTTGATGGTACTGAGCAGCACCTAGTCAGAGCTTTGCTGAATCCAGTGTCGGACAGCATACTCCTTGGTCCTTTTAGCTATCAGTGAGGTGTCTCCAGAGCCCAGAGGAGAATTCGAGCAGAGGAGTCCTTTCCTGCCGCCATCACGCCAGATAAGCTAACTTGGCCAGCTGAGCTCAACATTATGTCCCCTCATCTTGAACTGACTTTTTAAAAATTAACATTAAGAGGGGAATTTACTTGTCTTAAAATCAGGAACTGTGAACATCTCCAATACTGGTCCCTAAAGACAAACTATTGAAGTCATGATGACAAATACCAACAGAGCTTGAACAAAACAAAACCAGTATTACCTCATTTTACTACTACACAACTGACACACATAGAACATTTGTAATAATATATGTCACTACAATATTCATATTAAATACATTCTGTACATAACTTGTAATTTAAATTGATTGTGATTCCTGGTTCCCTTGTAGTTGAATCAGGACACATATTCATTCATGCCAGTAATGAATACATATTGTTATTCGAAAGTTTATCAGTGACTCTTTTAAGATATCTTTGTAGAGTGTTATATGTATGTGAGTGTCACAGTGTTGTCAAGAGTAGTGGATTAAATTAAATTGTTTATCTGTCTGTTGTTGTGACTTACACTTCATCATACACATACCCTAGGCACATAACGTAGCATCACACTATTCCAGAATAATTCTGACTGAGATATATAGATATGTGGTAGCAAGTAAGGTTATCTATAATACACTACTCTTAATAGATATAGATACCTTCACAGCTGATCTCAGTCAGTACACTAAGTCCCCTATAAATATTTATAACATCCCACTTCACCACAACAGTGTCAAATGCCTTTTCATAGTCCACGAATACGATGTATACCGGTGAATTCCATTCCAGACTTTGTTCAACTATTATTCTCAATGTGGCTATCTAGTCTGTTGTGGCAGAGATATTATGATTAATAAATTTCAGATATCTATTCTTTATTCTACACTTGTCTTTTACTTTTCTTCCTATCTTTTACCTTTTTTCCGCTCTTTTACCTTTCTTTCGCATTCGTTAGATTGTTAGCAATTCATACCTTTGTCTTTTCCTTGCTAATTTAGCAACGCATTTTATTGCTGTTAAGCTAAGTTCTTTGATGAGACCGAATCGTGTTAATTCGTTCTCGATAGGGATAAGAAGTAAGACGATCGTCTTTCACTTTTCTCTAATCTGCTCGCCTATAAGTTAATTCTGCCATCAATGGTACCTATACCTTGTAGCGGTATGGCAGCTTGCGTACCCTGACAATCCCCAGAGCTATGCCAGTGGGAGTTTTACTCCTTGTAGGTTCAACCAAGCTGGACTGGTCTGTGTGGGTAGGGATCAGACAAAAGCTGGTACCCTGGTCCTCCAGGTTGGGGGTTTTAGCATAGGGCTGACACCCCTGTCTATGTAAAAAAAATAATGAAGTTACGGAAACAACATCAAATGAACAAACTTTGCTGCGGGATGGACATTCGGAGTCTGTGGCTCGTATGACTGTCAGTGGTGAAAGCCGAAAGGAAGCCACTGACATGAAAACGGATGTCCTGACCGCAAAACAGGATACAAGAATAGGATTTTGGAATGTCAGGACAATGTACGAGACAGGTAAACTAAGACAGGTCACGGCAGAAATGAGAAACTATAGGTTACACATCCTGGGGATAAGCGAGAGCAGATGGACAGGGGCAGGAAAAGTTAAAACAGCAACAGGAGAAACAGTACTTTACTCTGGAAGAGAGGATAGACGCACAGTGAAGGCGTAGCCATTATTCTACAGAAAGGGATAGAAAGGACATTACTGTAATGGAAACCCATCAACAACAGACTGATACGATTGAGATTGAGAGGGAGATTCACCAACACTACAATAATACAATGCTACGCACCAACGAATGATAGCGATGAGGAGGTCAAGGATGAATTCTATCAACAACTGCAGAAAGAAATGGAGGACACACCTAGATATGATCTTGTTATAGTAATGGGAGACCTCAATGCGAAAGTTGGTACACACAATACATATAATGAAAGAACAATGGGGAAATGCGGCAGCGGAATAGCAAACGAAAATGGGGATAAGCTAATAAGTTCTGTAGCATTAACAACTTGGTCATTGGAGGAACACTTTTCCCACATAAGGAAATTCACAAGTTAACATGGGAATCACCAAATGGTCGGGACAGAAACCAGATAGACCACATCATGGTTAACGGTAGATGGAGACATGCATTACAAGATGTGAAGGTAAGAAGAGGTGCAGATGTGGGAAGCGATCACCATTTAGTAGTAGCAAAACTGAAAGTGAAACTAAGAAGGGCTGGACCAACTGTAACTACACAGAAAAGGTTTTACATCAGCAAATTGAAGGACCCCCTTACCAGAAAAGCTTTTGCGGCCGACATTAAGGAACGATATCAATTTGCCAAAAGCCAGGAAAAGACATTGACTGATGATATAGACCAGAATTTCAACACCATTTCAACAATATATAAGGAAAGCAGCAAATCATGCTTAGGATTCCAGGAAAGGAAGAAGCAAGACTGGATAACACCAGAAACTCTAAACACCATAAAGATGAGAAAGGAAATGAAAAGAAAGAAAACAGAAGCGAAGTCCCCCAGGTTAAAGCAACTATATAGCGAACAGTACAGTCAACTGGACAGGGAAGTTAAACGCCAAACCCGAGCCAACAAAAGGAATTTCCTAGACGATCTTGCAAAACAGGCAGAAGAGGCAGCACTGAGAAATGAACAAAGCACAGTATACAAAATAACTAAATTCATCAGCGGAAAACAAGGTGCAAACAATATTACATTAGTAAGAGATAAGCAAGGAAATCTCATCAAGACAGCAGGGGGACAGGAAACAAGATGGGCAGAGCACTTCAGAGAAACTCTGAACAAGGAAATACCAGAGACACAATTGAATGTTCCTGAGGCTGAAAACGATCTAGATGTAAATACAGACATTCCACGAAAAGAAGAAATCATCACAGCAATCAAAGGGTTAAAGAACGGTAAAGCTCCGGGCCATGATAACTTAAATGCAGAGCTATTTAAGACAGACCCTGAGCTAGCAGCAGAACTATTAGAACCACTATTTGCACAAGTGTGGAAAACGGGGACAACACCATCAGAGTGGAACAAAGGAATAATTGTCAAATTGCCCAAGAAGGGAGATCTTTCAGACTGCAATAATTGGAGAGGAATCACTCTTCTCTCAGTTCCCAGCAAAATACTAGGCAGGATAATTATACAGAGAATTTCAAAGGCAGTAGACTACAAACTGAGGAAAGAACAAGCAGGATTTAGAAAGAACAGAAGATGTGTAGACCATATATTCACTCTCAGGAACATTATAGAGCAGTGCTCAGAATGGCAAAGACAGCTTTACATAAATTTTTGTTGATTTTGAAAAGGCTTTTGACAGCATACATAGGGACAGTTTATGGAAAATACTGAGGGCTTATGGAATTCCAAGCTGTATAGTGTCAATCATAAAAAGCCTCTATGCCAACTTTACGTGTAGTGTTGGGCAGAGCAACCTAACCTTCGAGGTGAAGACAGGAGTACGACAGGGATGCCCCTTATCAACCACTCTATTTTTAACAGTCATAGACTGGGTGATGCGCCAGACAACAGAGGGCAGTCCAAGAGGAATAAGATGGACTACATTTTCAACATTGGAAGATCTGGAATATGCAGATGACATTGCACTGCTGGCACATTCACATCAACACATCCAGGAAAAAACGGATAGACTTAATAAATTTAGCCAGCAGGTGGGCTTGAACATCAATTTAAAGAAGTCTGAGGTCATGACGCTCAATGTGAGCAACCCTGAGCCCATATCAGTAAGGAATCAGCAACTGGTACAGACAGATACCTTCACATACCTAGGAAGCATAGTAACACCAGACGGTGGGGCAGGCAAAGACATCAACATCAGAATGAATAAGGCAAGAACAGCCTTCTTTAGCCTAAATAACATCTGGAAGTCCTCCCAATACAGCACAAGCACAAAATTAAGATTATACCAGAGTTGCGTGCTTTCTGTGCTTCTCTATGGTGCGGAATGCTGGAGAGTCACAGAGAAGGAAATGTCAAAAATTGTCCTCTTTTCACACAACATGCCTAAGAAAAATTCACCGAATCTTTTGGCCGAATACCATCACCAACCAAGATCTGCTTACTCGTAGCAAGCAAGAGGACATGCATACCATCATAGCTGGCAGACGCTGGAGCTGGGTTGGTCATGTCCTCAGAAGAGACCCCGATGCCATCACAAGAACAGCTATGCTTTGGACCCCTGAAGGAAAGCGAAAGAGAGGCCGACCAAAAACAACTTGGCGGAGGACTGTGGAGGCTGAGATGCAAAGAATGAACCAGAGTTGGGGCACTGTACGAAGGATGGCCACCGACCGTGCAAAGTGGAATCAATTTGTTGTTGCCCTACAAGACGCCACTAGGCGTGATGGCCACTGACTGCTTTGACGGTCGGTGGTTAAGGATCGAAGAAGAAGAAGAATAAGTTAATTATTCACAATGAAAGATTTGAGATGAAAGACATTGATCGCTGGAAAAGGCCATATGTAGAAGAACGTGTAAAACGCACACTGTGAGTTTTATTGCCGAGGTCTGATCAGATCGAGAGAACGTACTGTAGGTGTTAAGTCTGGTTTCGGTCCTGGGTGAGAAATCTCTCTGATTTGTAGAATGAGTAAGGAAATATGTAAATCCGGGCGTAGGTGTGAACATCTGGCAGGTAATCGGGGTTCGATGATAGTGAATCATTTTCCTTTCATCAGAGATATATTTATACCAGAGCAGTTTTAACTTCATTCATTCAGACTCCGCAGTTTCTCTAGACACATTCTAGCTTCGTTTCTAGATTGCTTTATTAAGTAAAATCTGAGTTTGCGTTGGAGAATAGTCTTAAGTAGTCCTGTGTTGAGGTAATAGATTTCTCTAGTTTATCTCCTATATATTGACTAGTATTGTCAAGTGCTAAATTGCTAGTTCGAATTATATTTTCACTAGATTTCTGTGCAGAGTGATTAAATAGATGGTCCGTTATTTCTTATTTCTCTAGAAGTTATGGTGTTACAGTGGATAGCAGATTAAATAATAATTTCTAGCTAAAGCTTAATATAAAATTTTATTAACTGCTAGTAACCAGTCAGAGAATAGTTTTACCATCTAAATAAATGCACTGATTCATCATTGAGTATTGACGAAATACGGATGTATTTCTAATTCATGATGATTGTTTTTAATGACTAGAATTTATTTCACGGAAGTTTAAACGATGAGACAAGCGCTAAGCTTATAGTCTTTAACTTAAAGTTAATAACCGAAGTGAATATTATGTTTTACGCGAGGATAGGATGAGTATAATATTATGTTTAAAAATTCTATATGTTTCTTTTTCTTTATACCGTATTCTGGGTAAAGCCCAACATCTACCAGCGGTTTCAGTATATGAGAAGAACCTAGAAGAATCATTTTTGTAATTTAAATAAGTGAGTTTCCAAGTTACAACCTGTCTGGCATTGTGTTTGCATCCAGAAAAAGACAGAGTACTCATCTCACGAACTTTAATACTAAATGCAATAACTGGGCCTATCGAGCCAGATTATAATTCTCCCAACATTCTTATCGTACATTCAGCCCCTGTGGCGAGAGAAATTACAAACAGTAATATTTCCGACGGTTTTTTTTTTTGTGTGACTAATTGTGGTGTGACCAAGAATGTTACATTTGAGAGAAGTTACCAACCTGTCATTTCTCCTAAGTAGTGGAAACCTCTTTATTCTGACACTGTGAGCCCGTTTAACCTTTCTTACCCAAACTGATTCAAGTGACCTTAACAGTAATCTTAAAATATAATTGTGAAGTGGATGCTACCCGGAACCTTGGAAGAAACCTGTATCTGCAGAGCTGGGATTTTCTTTATCAAAAGAATACAGATTCACTGTAGAGAAGTGTCCTGAAGTTTTCGCCAAACGGCGAGAAACACCACGTGTGTAGGTAAGAAAGTATGTCAGGGGCCCCTGCTGAATGAACAGAGAGAAAGCAGAACGAGTGATTCTTTCATTTTTTTATATTCATGCACCCACTTTGAAATTTCTTTATGCAATTTTTGTTGCAAATGCTGATTTCCTCTTAGGATAGATTAATATATCAACTCTGTTATTAACTATAGAGGGAAATCCTAGACCATAGTGTATAAATCTGTGACTTTTTGGGGCTATCACTTTTCTTCTAACGGGATCGTGAGCTAAATAGAGGGGGAAAGGATTACACCTGTGGGTCTATTATTCTTTTAGTAATTCATTAACCTATGTGTATTTATATGTGCTTGATAAGGAAACTTATTTGTTGTGGAAAATTTTCTTTATGTTAATAAAATTTACATAAACGTTATTCCAGTGTGTCGGTCAGCTCGTTCCAAAATATCTATATTTCATTGTTATAGTTTTTCACGTCTGTGCGTCTAACTGTCGTCACTTATGTGTGTGTGTGTATGTGAGTGGTATATATAGATTAATATATATGTTCTAATAGACTGTCTGACTATTCTAGATCTGTTGTAGAAGATAGGCTGACCGAGAGAAGCTTCTCGCGTGTCAGGGACAGACTCTATTAATTTCCAACATCTCACTCGTGAAAATCTATTTTCTTTACATTAACTCTCACTGAGCTATCACCTGTTCTACTTCTATTCAGAAGGAACCAATCTATGTCTTAATTCCCCTATCGCAAATCCACGACAAATGTGGTTTTCCGGGAATTGAACTTAAATCCTGAGCAAGTAAGACAGAAAATTTCTCGTCTAACGGAATTTAGAATTTAGAATAGGAAGCAAATATAAGCTCGTCTGAAGGATTTATTTTCTTTATTCTGAAATAGAGTAACAGTGTGATGTCTCGTGAGTTTTAGTATCTACAAAAATATTATCCCCTAGATTAACGATCTGTTTATGGGCTTGCTGACCACACAAATAGTATTTTTTTTTCAAACAGCATTATTGAGTATTATACATTTTGATTTACAGGTTGATTTTGTCGGAAGTTATGTTATATGTTGATTTTGTAATACTAAACCGCTGGTAGAATTTGTGATTGCGTAACAATCACAGGGTTGTGAAGCAGAAGGTGTTTTGAACTAAGTTAAGGAGTGCGTTCGGACAAATATTTTTCGTCCAGTTAATTGCCTCCCTTACCCGATCTGACTTCAGGGGTGAACTTGTAGTGGATTTTAAAATTAAGGGAATTTTTTTTCTCCTAAAATTTTTTCAATAATTGTTTTGTTTCCACTGTAGCAACTTATTTTTGTTAGTGATTAATCTTAACTACCATTTATTTGGCGTAGTCGTCTGCATTAGAAGCTTCATTGCCAATTAATAGCAGCGATAGTTAGATAACTATTTAGGAGGAGGTATCCCAGTTAAAATATATCATCTTTTGTTAGTATTTTCTCGTAAGTGGTAGAGAACCAGTGTATCCTTTTTTTCTTTTCTTCCTCGAGTAAGTCTCAGTCACTGATTTACAATGGCCGAGAGGGCGAAGCTTAGACAAATGCTCAGAGACGAAGCGAGAGAAGAAGGTTTAGAAGGAGACGAATCGAAAGCTTTTGTCAGGGACGAACTTGAAAGATATGATGCGGAGCAGAAGGACAAAGCAGCGGAGCAGAAGGAAAAAGCAGCTGAAGCTAAAGGGCAGAAGAAGATGGATGAAGAGATGGAAATCCGCAGGGCACAGTATGAGGAAAAAGAGAAGTAGAGACAGCGGGAGGAAAGGGAGAAGGAGAGACAACATGAGGAAAGAGAGAAGGAACGACAGCAGGAGGAAAGAGAGAAGGAGAGACAGCATGAGTTAGCTCTTAAAGCTCTAGAAGTCCAAAGTCTTGGTGCTGCCTCTACCTCCAGCAATGGAGAGTCTTCCCCTCATTCTTCTTTAACTGATCCTTCTAACACTCAATCTCCTCAACTCACAGCTATGTCTTTCGCTCTAGAATCTTTCCCTTGTCCTAATGAAAAGATTGACACGTGGCTAGAAAAATTTGAGAAAATGACAACTCTGTACGGTTTAGAGAGGTCGCGTTGGTGCATGAAGCTTTCTCAGGCTTTGAAAGGTACTGCTTACGGTGTGTATGCAAAACTGGAAAGCAGCCAACAAGACAACTACGACGTGTTGAAGAAAGCTTTGCTTGAACGGTTTGAAATGAACGTTCGCAAATTTTTGCAACTGTTTCGCAACAGCAGGAAGGAGAATTCTGAAACTTTTCAGCAGTTCTCATTTCGTTTGAAGGGGTACTTGACAAAGTGTCTCGAGCTTTCACATCTCGCCTCTACCTATGAAGGACTTGAGGAATTTGTTTTAACTGAACCGATAAAGAACACTTTGTCTGCTGACACCCGGAGATTTCTAGCTGAGCAGGGGGCAGAAAAGCTTGAAAACATTTTTGAAAAGTCTGAGCGATATCATAATGCGCTGGCCGAACTGCCGGCCACAAAACGTAAACCGACAGAAGAGCCTTTTCGAAAGAATAATCTAGACCAATGTTCTCATGCTTCTCATCAAAATAACCACAGAGAAACTGGACCCAAAAACCCCACTCCTGAAAAGTCTAAGTTCTACAAAAACAAGTACCCCAACAACAACAAACAGTCTGATCAACCCAACCGCCCTACATGGCAGCGCGGTCAGAAAGGACAAGGTGGCAAAGTGAAAACCCCTGAGCACGGGACATATGATCAGAGCGAGCACACCGAACCTAAACGCATCGGATGCTTGCTAACAGTCTCGCAATGTGGAATTAATATCAGTGATTCGCAACCTGAGGGTGAGAGACCCTCAACGCGAGGTACTGTTATTTTGAACGGTTCTTCAACTTTTTGTTTATTTGACACGGGACTTTCTTTTGATTGCATTGTCGCCAGGCACCTGGTAAACCCGGTCAAGAGACAGGAGAAACCGTTAAACTTTGTGGAGTTTCTAAGAGTGATGCACCTACAGCGCTTCCATCGCATTGGTTGAGATCCACTCTGATTTTGTCAGAGGTGTGATCAAAGCGGCTGTTATGGATGACCCGATCTACCCAGTCATACTTGGCGGTAGATATGTGTTTATTGGGAAATCGGAACAGCCGATTGTGGCAGCAGCAACTACAAGAGGGCAAACCAAGAAGGAACGGGAGCCTGCGCCAAATTTGTTACCTAAGGAACTTAAAGAAGCGCAACAAAAGGACCCTACTTTAAAACCCTGCTTTAGGAAACTGCCCATGACTAAGGATCCTAGACAGCACGGGGACATTTTTTCTAAGGATGGCGTACTTTATCGCAGAACGGGCAAGCCTGACCAAGGTTACAATCAGCTCCTAGTACCAAAACAGTACAGAAGCCAAATCTTAGAAATGGGGCACTCTCTTCCCTTTAGCGGACATATGGGACAGAACGCCACAAACCAACGGATAACTACTCATTATTGGTGGCCAGGAATGAACTCTGATATTATCAGATATGTGAAATCCTGTGCCCAGTGCCAACGTGTGCCACCCAAGCAACGAACACCCCCAGTTTACATGGGGGAAATGCCAATAATGGGAACACCATTTGAACGGGTAGTGATCGACATTTTAGGACCCTTAGAAAGGACTAAAAGAAGGAACATGTTTATCCTGACCTTAGTCGACACATGCACTTTATGGGCAGAAGCTATACCGCTTACATGCGCGGATGCCAAGCACGACGCAGAAGCCCTCGTGCAGATTTTTACTCGGTTGGGATTCCCACAGCAAGTGTTGACGGATAACGGATCTCCATACCGAAACCTGTTAATGGATGAGATCGTTGAGATCTTGAGGAACCAGCACATCTACATAAAACCTTATAATCCGGCCGAAAGTGGGTTAGTAGAACGTGTCAACGGAAACCTCAACATGATGTTAAGTAAACTGGGACAGGTGAAACCTGAAGTTTGGGATCTCTGTATTCCTGCAGCTTTGTTTGCCTACCGAGAAGCTCCGAATACTTCCACAGGATTTCCCCCAGCGACTCTTTTATTCGGCAGACCTATTAAGGGGCCGCTTGAAGCCTTACTTTAGTCGCTGACAGACCAGAAGGCGGATGAGACAGTTGTCTCAGCCAGTAAATATGTATCGGATTTAAAGGAAAGGTTAAAACTAGGATGGGATCTAGCAACGACCAACTTTAAGCGAGCACGCGCAAAGCACGCTAACCGATACAGGAAAGTCGCGAAAGAAAGAGAATTGGAAGCAGGAGAGAAAATTTTGGTGTTACTCCCCACCGGGAACAACAAACTACGTATCGGATGGCAGGGCCGTTTACCGTCCTTAAAAAGATTTCAAAGGCTAACTACCAGATCTCAATTAAAGGAAAGGAGAAGGTCTTCCATGTAAACCTGTTAAAGAAATACCTGAAAAGACAGTGCCAACCTCCGAATATCTCCTGGCGATCGCCAAAATTGACGAAGATGACGATAGTGGCAGGGAATTTCCACTGCACACACACGAAATCTTTCAACGAGGTCAAAAGCGGCGACCCTCTTTCAAGCGCACAAGGAAGACATTCCAGAGAAAGAAAACTTTGGGAGCAGACATGAATAAGAATTGGACAGAGACGGAGGGGGAAGATGAGAGTGTAGATAACAGGCACCCTTAAGCTACTGATATCGGAAATTTATTTCCATAAAATAGACATGGAATTGTTCCATATCTTAAAGGGGGGACGTCTGTGGCAGAGATATTATGATTAATAAATTTCAGATATCTATTCTTTATTCTACACTTGTCTTTTACTTTTCTTCCGCTCTTTTACCTTTTTTCCGCTCTTTTACCTTTCTTCGCATACGTTAGATTGTTAGTAATTCATACCTTTGTCTTTTCCTTGCTAATTTAGCAACGCATTTTATTGCTGTTAAGCTAAGTTCTTTGATGAGACCGAATCGTGTTAATTCGTTCTCGATAGGGATAAGAAGTAAGACGATCGTCTATCACTTTTCTATAATCTGCTCGCCTTTAAGTTAATTATTCACAATGAAAGATTTGAGATGAAAGACATTGATCGCTGGAAGCGGCCATATGTAGAAGAACGTGTAAAACGCACACTGTGAGTTTTATTGCCGAGGTCTGATCAGATCGAGAGAACGTACTGTAGGTGTTAAGTCTGGTTTCGGTCCTGGGTGAGAAATCTCTCTGATTTGTAGAATGAATAAGGAAATATGTAAATCCGGGCGTAGGTGCGAACATCAGGCAGGTAATCGGGGTTCGATGATAGTGAATCAGTTTCCTTTCATCAGATATATATTTATACCAGAGCAGTTTTAACTTCATTCATTCAGACTCCGCAGTTTCTCTAGACACATTCTAGCTTCGTTTCTAGATTGCTTTATTAAGTAAAATCTGAGTTTGCGTTGGAGAATAGTCTTAAGTAGTCCTGTGTTGAGGTAATAGATTTCTCTAGTTTATCGTCTATATATTGACTAGTATTGTCAAGTGCTAAATTGCTAGTTCGAATTATATTTTCACTAGATTTCTGTGCAGAGTGATTAAAAAAGATGGTCCGTTATTTCTTATTTCTCTAGAAGTTATGGTGTTACAATGGATAGCAGAATAAATAATAATTTCTAGCTAAAGCTTAATATAAATTTTATTAACTGCTAGTAACCAGTCAGAGAATTGTTTTACCATCTAAATTAATGCACTAATTCATCATTGAGTATATAAACCAATCTATTGCTAGTAAGAAAAGAAATGGAGACAAGAGGCATCCCTGTCTCACTCCCGTTCTAATCCTAAACGGTTCTGTAAGTTGTCCTTCACGAAGAACTCTGCATGTCATGTCTTCATAGGTCTTCTTTATTAAGTTAATGTTCTTAATGGGAACTCCATAATGCCTCATCAATTTCCAAAGCGATTCTCTGTATACACTGTCAAATGCCTTTTCATAGTCCAAGAATACGATGTATAGCGGTGAATTCCATTCCAGACTTTGTTCAACTATTATTCTCAATGTGGCTATCTGGTCTGTACAGGATCTATTTCGTCGAAAACCTGCTCGTTCATCTCTCATTTGCTTGTCTATGGACACTTTTAATCTCTCAAGGATGATTCTGTTTAATACTTTTCCTGTCACTGATAGTAACATTATTCCTTTATAATTTGTGCACTCTTGTAAATTTCCCTTCTTAGGCAACTTGACTAGATAATCTTCCTTCCATTCTGCTGGTATTTCCTCTCTCTCTCACAGACTTTGCCAAGTAGTTTGTATAATATCTCTGTAGAGGTATCAATATCTGTTTTGATGGCCTCTGTTGGAATACAATCTGGAGCAGCTGCTTTTCCATCTTTCAGAAGCTTTATGGCTTTCTTTATTTCTTCTCTACTTGGTCGTTCACAGCTGATTTGTAGCTCCTCTCCTGCTGGCTGGATATCTGGGCGATTAGTTGGAGATGGTCTATTGAGAAGTTCCTAAAAATGTGCTGTCCATCTGTTTGTTTGTTCTTGTATATTACTAAGCAATTTTCCATTCTTATCTTTCATGAGGCCATTTGCTTGCTTATATTTCCCTGTTAGCTTCTTTGTGTTGTTGTACAGGTCCCTCATATTTCCTTTGGCTGCAGCTTCCTCTGCTTCCCTTGCCAAATCATCAATACATTTCATCTTGTCTCTTTTGATGTTTCTTCTTACTTCTTTGTTTGCTTCTATGTACACTTCATGGGCCTTGGCTTTGGAGCTTCTGGTTTTGCTTCTGTTTAAATCTACTTTCTTGTTTTTCCTGTCTTCTATCTTACTAATGGTTTCTGTTGTTATCCATGCTTTGTGCTGACGTTCTCTTTTTCTCAGTACTTCTTCACATGTCTCGTTCCATATATTTTTTACTTGTTGTAAGTGGTCTTCCGTATCTGTTTCATCTTCCAGCTGTTGGAGTACTTGGTATTTGTAGGATACTGTGATTGAAGTTTGCTAATAGTTCCCCAATAAAAGCCCCAATATCTAACGGCAATTTTACTTATTCAAAAGTATTAAAAAAACCACAATTTTTTTTACATCTGAAGTTAAAATGCTCTCACAATATATAACCGCATTCTTCTTCTCGCAACACGCCAGAAGAAAGTGAATTGCTTCCTCCTGTTAGTATAACTGCGTAGCAGCAGCGATGATCACAATGTGTGTATACGGGATCACACATTCTATAAGTATTTGTGTGCACACCGTCTTTTGCGCATTCTTCTTTGTTAAGTGTTACTATTTTCGGGAGAGTACATATAAGGGAGACAATACAATTAATGTCTAACTTTCAACCAAAGTTGCATCCCTTAGCATTACGCAATGACAGAAAAAGCTGGGACTTTATATATTTTCTTGAAGCAGTGGTTTCTGTAACAATTAGTTTTGCATGATGAGGTTGCCATCTCCATACACAACATCATTAGTCATATACGACATGCATAAGGGTACAGTTGTCGTATTCTATCTTTATCTCCTCAGAGACCCCAGGGAAGTTATTCGCTGCCTTAAGTTCTCTGCAAGTTTACTTACGAGTCTGCCTCTATTTCTTTTACCGAGGGCGCTCTAGATCAAGAAATGCCATGTGATGCTATCATCTGGTGTCCTCAATTTCTGTCCTATTCATTGTCCTTGTTTGCCTCCCCTTAGCTCTACGGTAGTGGCCAAACAACAGTGGCCAAAACTCAAGAGTAACTAATGTGGGTCTTCAAAGGTGTCTACCTTCGCACAAGATTACTCTTGGCTGATTTGTAGATAGAAGGATAATGATGCATCTACCTCCGGGGCGTACCCACAAGATATTCAGAAAAGCGAGAACAATGCTGTATTGGCTGAGCACGTTAACTCTAGTATCTGCCATCAACTTTTGTAAAGGATTGTGTAATACAATGTTAGCTCGTACAAGCTCCCAGCTGAGTTAATTTGGCGAATTTCCTTTTATTATTATTTAGCTCTGTTTGAGAGTATTTAAGAAATTGTCTGAGACATACGGTTGTAGTATATTCAAAATGATTAAATCAACTTTAGACTTGTCTTTATACAAGAAACACATTTAATAATCAGTTATGTATTAACAGTTATAAAAATGGATAGATGTTTAGAAAAAAGTATTCATCACAATGTGATGTTATGGTTTTCGAAAATGGACAGTTCACTTGGCAGCTTTTAAGTTTCACTTAGTTGCCAATAGTTCTAGGAGCACATGCAGAAAATGGCGATTTTTCATCGGACTCTTCCCTGACTAGTCTGAAAGCCGTGTTATTGCATTCAAATGGAATTTTATTTTCACAATTCCAGTCGCCTATGTGATCCATATGAAAGAATGACGATTATGGCTGTATACTTTGGCAAAAAATCCCAAAGTCACGGGCACAGATGGTATACTTAAATTTTTGTTGCTATCCTATGTGAATGGCAGCCGCACAGACAGGAACATTATGAAAGTGTCTGCTCCCGCTGATTTTTGGGTCCTTGCAGATAGATGACTGGATCCCTCGTGTCCCTGCTCAAGATTTAAGTGTTGCGGCACGTTCCAAATATATCCAGGGAGGGAGTAACGCTGGTCCCGCGTCTCTAAGACCGATCTGATGATGGTGTCTAGCGTCGACTTCAGGCCACATCCTCTCATTTGTTCCAGAAATAGTACCCTCAACTGGTACCACCAACTAGTATGGCAAAAGAAGAGAAACGAATACCCTCTGAGTATTGAGTTTCCCGACACATACTTATGTGGCCCCTCTTTTTATTCCACCATCTCATCTATCTCAGAACTTTTACCCTTTCTGAGAATTAATCTTAATCCCAGTGGGCGAAAAACTATCTTTACATTTAACATGAATAGTTTTATATTTAACTTTAGTTGAAAATGTTAACAATATGGTTTGAAAATGTTTACATTTACATCGGTTGAAAAGATTGAAACTATCATTACAGTTAGAGTGAGTATGTTTTACTATTTCTTTCATCATTCCCTTCCTGCTCCATATGGGACTTGAGACTACCTCTGCTTTTGGTTCTTCTAAGAAACTCGCGATAAAGCAGTTAACAGCCCTGGCATTGGTGGTTTATGAAATCATCATTCTATTTGCTGAGGTTGACAGCTTCAAATGACTTGGACATCCACTAGCAATTTTCACATATTAATAATCACATGTCAATATATACGTATTAGTTCACATGTCAATAATGAAAAATACAGTATTCAAAATGTACAATTTACGCTAATCTTTAGGTTCACAGACTGATGGCTCTGAGAAATAGTTTAAGGCAGCTCGACGATATCTTTTACACGAGGTCTGGGGTGTTGTTACTTTAGCAACAAGTTCTCACATCTGACTCTGTGTTTCAGATTCCTAAGATTCCTGTTTTCCTGGTGAATAACGGCAATGTTTTCCTCAGCTCTTAAGTCCTCAAGAATTTCAAACAAGTCCGGTCCGACAAATGAAATCTGCTCCAAATCTTAATTCTGGCAAGGTCTGGTTGTCTTCTTGGGGCGAGTAAATTTTCACAGTGCTTTAACCTGTCAGGTTATATTGCCTGTCTTTCCTCCGCGTTTTTTTGTTACGATGTTAAGCAGGTCTCCAATCGGAAGTGGTGGCTTAATTCCGAATGTCTGCCAATCGTTTCAAACATGCGTGTTTTGTAAGGTAATTCAAATTATTTCAACATGGAAATTTCTGGGCGTTCCTGCATAGGTCATGTCTCCCAAATATGGAATGAAAACATCCGATCCTCTCTCGGCAATGTTTTCTCAAATACAACAAAAAGTAATGTCTTTGTAACAAGGTGTACCGGAAACGATTATGTCATCCTTGTCTGTCCAGAAATGTGTCGCGCAGGCGAATAATCTAAGTACCCGTCGCTTGCGCAAACAAAATTCTTCGTTTATCCCTCTGGTCGAGGAAGGCACATCAGTCTTATCAGCGATTAAACAAATTCGCTGGGTGATTTCAGTGCTAATCCGTAGCCTGATGTCGGGCGCACTCGAAATTTTCCAACATGATGGTCGGTTAATATTATCTCATCCGTCTTCTTTTCCAGCAGGGATGAACGGGTAAACAAACAGACACGACGACTTATCACTGAGATGAGTGTAAGATGATTTGAAAGTACTAAATATCTGCTTGATAGCAGGAAAAGAAAATGTGCCGACCACAGAAAAGCTTGTAATTTAGTCCACTCAAAAAAATGTAACAAAATACTGCCGGAGAGAAAAAGAGATCGACCCAATCTTTCTGTGACATCCATGACCAATGTCTTTTCTTCACCTGCTCTTCCACTAGCACTTGTTTTGTTCTTCCTATCAGCTCCACAGTGTCAATTCTGGTAAAAGATTTTGATCCTTGCTTTCAGTGCAACCAACAATTTGTGAGATTTCTTAGTGATCGCTCTGGTTACTCTTTATGTTTCAGAACTACACTGTAAAATAGACCAGGACATTTTGGTTGAACATTCTTACTTGTTTTATTGAACAGGTTATTTTGCCTGTCTTTCCCTTGCGTTTGTTTGTTACGATGTTAAGCAGGGCTCCAATCGGAAGGGGTGCCTTCATTCTGAATGTCTGCCAATCGTTTCAAACATGCGTGTTTTGTGGGGTAATTAAAATTATTTCTACATGGAAATTTCTGCGCGTTTCTGCAGTTAATAAAGCAGTTAATAAAACAGTTAACAGCCCTGGCATTGGTGGTTCATGAAATCATCATTCTATTTGCTGAGGTTGACAGCTTCAAATGACTTGGACATCCACTAGCAATTTTCACATATTAATATTCACATGTCAATATATACGTATAAGTTCACGTGTTTGTGGTGATTTACATTGATACACCAATCAAACAGTAATAATACCATTTGTTTATAACGATAAAATAATGTAGAAATAAAAATAGTGGAGTTGTGACGCTTCTTCTTCGCCCACGCCACCATCGTGTTGATTTTAGCAGACAGTATTTTAGAGTAAATGGTACTATCGTTTCTAATGTCCTTGAAAAACTATTTATAACATTTTGAGACGAACGGCTTATTCATCTAGAAGGAGTGAGAGAGGAGCGACAGAAAAATAATACACTGTCACGCGTTGGTTTGAAACACAAATTGGCAGCGAACGCGTCGGGTAGTGATAACGTAGGGTAAAATTAAATAGAACATGTTTGAAACACATCAAGACGTAACCCTTTTACCCATAACATGTTTGAAGCAAAAATCTATGTAAGGCCAATATTTGTTCGTTCTATAGTCACACAGTGGAAATGTATACACACACAGACAGCGCATTGCCTGCCAAGTAGTACATTTTATGACGTAACGGACTAGTGGTTTCAGTTTGAACAACGAGAGAGGGGGGAAAAGATGGAGTATTTATAGAAAAGTAGAAATTGACAACTAATATGGAAAATATATGGAAATCATAATTACAGGGACCATGGCCATAAAATTTAGTTAGTTTAATAGCATATCTTCTCCTGAGCAATAATATGTTTTAATATACAAAATCCTCCATGTAATAATCAAGATATTGACATAATACTAGATGTTCACGAACGGACTGACGAACAGACCCTCATGTTTGCATTCACTATTCATAACATTTAGGGGACGCGGTTTTGAAAAAGAGGCATGAGAGGGGAAAGTGAAATTTGATTGGTTAGTAATAGGAGTATAGGAGAGATATTATTGGGTGGTCCAAACTAAATATATTTGTAGAGTGATATCCAAGACAGAATTACTAACAGACTGTGAAACACGCAGTGTGTTTGGAGTTTGGTTTTTTTTAAATTTCAATTCGAAACGGGGGAACGCTGGATTTTATTGGCCAGCCTCTTTTATAATATCCCAAGCTTCCAAGGCTTGTCGCCATTTGTATAGAATTATTTCCAGACTCCGGACGTTGAGAATAAAAGTGTGACTTTGTTGTTAAAACTAAAACTAATAAAATAAAAAATAGTCACAGTCTAGCCAGCGGTAGAACTGAATGTGTGCCAGTCATCGTACCTGTGTTTTATTTCATTGAATTGTGGTAAGGGGAATTGAATTATTATTATGTATTATTTGAAAAGGCAAAAGTTTGATACTGCCAAGTGGGAAAGTGTATGACATGCCTAAAGAGACAGTTTGGGTATTCTCATTTGATTTATGTTTGAATATTGCATTGTTGTAATTAATAAGTATTGTAAGATCAAGATAGAATAGCTAGCCTCAGTGTTCGAGGAACACTTATTAACATGCCTAGAGCGTTTATATATATATATATATATATATATATATATATATATATATATATATATATATATATATATATATAAGAAAAATCATATAGAAGGAGATGTACATACTCCTATTAAATTGTGTTGAAGAGAACTATGGAAAAATGACAGTGGCGTATCTGCCATATGGACCTGAGGTGTGGTCATAGTAGGATGTGAGTTCATATAATTTAGGGGCTGGTGCACTTTGTTTGCACACGAGGCTGACCCCAAAATCACACCATGTAGAGAGTAAGTGAAATATACACCAGATATGAAAAGGCCAGGGTGTCCTTTATGTTGCAGGGTTTTATTTCCTGTTACCAGCCGGTGACAGGAAACCTGAAGTACTATAGAAGACAGTAACGTCTCCAGTACAGCGTATTCTGTATATTATTATCAAGTGAATCTCTGAGAGCAGCAGTTCTTTGCAGAGACATACCATCGAGTTGAATCTTCACGTGGGAAATTAAAGGTGATGTGCCACAGTCTGGGCACTCTGACAATTTATCGGGAGTAAAATTGATTCCCAACTCCGCCTATGCCGGTCCCAAGCCCGGATGAAAAAGGAGGAGTGCGGCCTGCATGGAGGCCATAAGGAGGCAGCCCCTCCACATGCAAAGGCACAACAGGCCAATCACCTGTTTGTCTTAAACTATGATTACAAGTAATATAAGAGAGAAAAACGGACTGATTCTAAAGGCGACGAACTGGAACGGACTACGGACTACGACTTATGGAACTTGGAACACAAGAAGTATAAATGGGAAAGAAGAGGAGCTGATGGAAGAGATGAGGAAAGCAAAACTAGAAATCCTGGCTATTACCGGAAACAAAGAAAAAGGGACAAGGAGTCATGGATCTCGATGGCAACACTCTGCTATACAGTGGTGTACCCACATCTGAAAGAGCCAGAGGGGGCGTGGGTTGCATTGTGACCAAAAACCAGAAAGATAGTATCAAGGGATGAAACTTTGTCTCGGAGCGCATTATGGTTGTAAAACTAAAAGAAGGAGAAACCATAGTCAACCTGGTCATAGTGTATGGGCCAAATGAGGATGAGAGAGCAGAGGTCAAGGAAGAATTCTTCGAACTGCTTCAAAGGACAGTGGATGACTGCCTAGATGAAATTGTCATGCTCGGAGATTTCAATGCCAGAGTTGGAAATGACCATGCTAGATGGGGTGGAGTTATCGGAAGATATGGAGAAGATACTCTCAATGCCACTGGAAAGCGACTCCTCAGATTCTGCAGTGAGCAGAATCTGATCATTACCAACACAAAGTTCCCCCATAAGCGCATACATGCATACACTAGGTGTGAACCAACAAAGAATGAGAACTCAGTGATCGACTATGCCATTGTTAGGAGGAGCTCATTCAAATATGTCCGGGATGCTAGAGTCTGGAGGGGGCCAGAGATTGGAAGTGATCACTACCTGCTTACAATCAAAAGAACAACTGAAAGAGTTGCTCAGCCTAGGAACTGCCCAGCTTCACGCAAGAAACCAAGTAAACGAACGGAAGAAATGAGCATTAAGACCTACAAGCTGAAAGCGCCAGAAATTAAGACCAGATATCAGGGACTTATTGCTACAGCCGTGAGAAACACAGAAGAACAACCTGGTGACTTGGAAACACTGTGGCTTAAATTCAAGGACATCATAAAGACAGCTGCTGCAGAAGCATGTGGTGAAGTCCGACTTGGGAACAAAAGAAAGAGGACACCTTGGTGGACAGAAGAAGTCAAAGAGAAAATAAGAGAGAAGAAAATGGCATGGAAACAATACTTAGGAGCTAAAAACACAGCATGACAAATAGAGAAATATAGAGAATATGTGATACTCAGAACAGAAGCAAAGAACAAGGTGCTAGCAGCAAAACAGAAGTCCTGGGAAGAATTTGGAGAAAAGCTAGAAAAGGATGCGCAAGAACACCAGAAATTGTTCTATAAGACCCTAAAGAACATGAGGAAGGAAAAACAATGCCCTCTTAAATTTATAAAGGACAAGCAAGGCAAATTGCTTACTTCTCCGAAGGAAGTAATGGAAAGATGGAAAGAATATTTCTCAGAACTCCTTGATGGTGAGCAAGGTCAAGCACCAGAAATGATAATCACTAGCACAGAAGAGAAAACCAATGATTGTGAAAATGACAAAGATGGAAGAACTGAAGCCAGCACTGGAGAAAATCAAGATGGGCAAAGCAGCAGGGCATGATGGTATAACACCAGAAATGGTTAAGTACATGGGAGCATCAGGCGACCTATTACTCCTAAGGGTCCTACAGGCAGCGTGGTGCAACAAGGCCATACCAAAGGATTGGGAGATTGCCATCATGTCGTAAATTTATTTTGAGAGAAAGAGTCTTAGAAATAGTAGTCCGCTTTAGAGTGTAGAATGATGATGAAAGGCTCAGTGATAGAAATGTAGAGATTAAATATGATGCTCCACAGAGTGCTGGAGGAGAGTAAAGACAGACTTATTTACGACAAATCGTTTCTCTCAATCTTCTCTTCCACTCTCCTGGTCAAACAATTATTTGCCAGTATTCCAGACACACATCTGCGCGCACACCGATTTGGTGCTTCAGACACACAGACGACGTGGATACAACTATCTTAAACAAATATGAGGAATTTGGGCCTTGGTAATACAACTACTTTTTGGAATAGCTATTGATTGGGTTATGAGAAACTATACCCACAATGAACAATTGGGTATAAAATGGACAAATGGAAAATTCCTGGGGGACCTGGATTTCGCAGATGATGTAGCATTCTTAAGTTCAACACCAAGACAATCAAGAACAATAAATAATTACGGTTTAAAATAAAAATACCTTTGATATCATCTTGAACGGGGAAAAACTACAGAAAGTTGAAAGTTTCAATTATTTAGGCAGTAAAATGACTCAGGATGGTGACACAACAAGAGAAATCCATACTAGAATTGCTTTGGCAGCTAGCGCCTTCAATAGCTTATCTAACATTTGGAAATTACGATCATTGAATATACATACCAAGCTTCGTCTGTTTAATTCAAATGTTATCTCAGTGTTAACATACGGCTGTGAGAGTTGGAAAATAACAAAATCATTGGAGAAAAAGCTGAATACATTGTGTCTTAGAAAACTCTTTACATCAGTTGGAAAGAAAAGAAAATCGACAAATAAGATGAAGACTCTAGCAGAAATATTCTCCGACTTATAAGGAAAAAGACGTATAACCCGGTCATATATCGGTCATGTCCTACGAATGCAAAACAACAGAATACCACTACAGGCGCTCACTTGGGTTCCTGAGGGTAAGCGGAAAAAAGGAAGACCAAAAGAAACACTCAGCAGAACAATAATAAGAGAAGGAAGAACGTTGGGCCTAAATAATGTGCAAGAGCTAAGAGGAGTGGCGTCACAACGAATAACCTGGAGAGCACTGGTTTCTGCCTTATGCGCCGTGTTTGGCGCTTAAAGAATTTATTATTATTATTATTATTAATACAACACAGTACTATATATGTTTATGCTGTTTATTAGCATTAAACTCAATCACAACATCCAACAGGTTACATAAAAATTATCATAAGTACAGAAAATACAATTAACAAGGTGAGGATGGGGTAAAGAAGATTGGTATCGACTAAGCCCTTCCCGCTTATTAGACACAGGTAAACCCAGTCCCAAGATAGATAGTTATCAGGAACATAGGTAATGTAACCTAACAATGAAGTTAATTACTCTGAAAGAGGTGTTACAATATTAGTTATGGCGGTAGACAAAAATACTGTTATCCCAATTGTGTCTTCCCTTTACTAAGCAAAGAAAAAAAAAGGGGGGGGGGATGAAACAGAGTTAATAAATTATCCCACTTAAAGGAACAATGCCGGGTATACCGAAAACGTATTACCCGGTAGGCAAGTTAACAAATGGTTTTGCAAAAAAATAAATCTCCTGTCATTCATGCACTCTGTGAGGATCCACACTCATATACACCACACACTTACCGATTGCAGCATCAGACAATCCATAGCATGATATACACAGTAATTAACTTCTTTACATGTGAAACTGTCTAGTCCTTCGATGTCCCGCCCCAGATAATGCGAGGTTTTACTGAGAGCAAATATTCCCGCTTATCGCCGGACTTGAAGTTCTAAGAGTTCTTGTGTTTTATTATAAAGAAAAGAGTCTATGGGTTGGCACTGACCAGATCGACATAGGGTGAAAAATGAGGTGATGGTAAATAATCCTTCAGTGCGTGATGATATAGCCACTGACCGGTAAGAGTTTTTTTAATCCAGTGAGGAAAAAACTAGGCTCGGTCACAGTCAGGTAAATCGGTATTCTCTCACATTTAGAGCCGTACATAAATTATTGCTACTGGCACTGTTCATCTTCCAGTTTATCTCACAGATTGAAATTTAAATTTGATGATAATATTTTAAATGTTCTTGGGTAGGCTTTCTTTCATGTAATTATGACAGTTAGGCCGCATCGGACCGCCACAAGATTAAATTTTAAAAAATGTCTCATCAAATTGTCTGAAAGTTTAAGAACCGAGTATGGAACTCTCTGTATGATTTATTTTTAATACTGGGATCGCAAAGGTGATCATTCTGGAGAAAAAGATAGAAAACCCATGACAATCATAATCATACTTCAAAAATCAAATAATATTCTTAACGCGCGATAAATTTACCGTTAAGGCTATTATATATACACTCACTTATTTAAATATGTATTTAAGAAAACCCGTCACGAGTCTAATGGTTAAAATACACACACATATATATATATATATATATATATATATATATATATATACATATATATATATATATAAATATATATATATATATATATATATATATATATATAGGACTTAACTAAATTTATTAATTATAAATTCCTTCACGACTTTAACATTTAAACATCTATTATTTTTGGAAATGTTATAATAGATATATCATTAAATTTACCACTGGAACTTTTGGGATGAGTTTAATTAAATAGATTAAATAAACACAAAATCCAGTGAAATCAAATGAAAGCACTATACCACTGATCACTTTAACAAATATATTATACCGTGCACAGAAAAAGAAACACTCCAATTTGTAGCCACCAATTTCAGATGGGAATCTAGCAACTTTCTACTAATAGCTAGTGAATCTTAAAAATCTCTGGCCCTGAATGATAGCATGGCTTTCTAGTGGTCTGTATATATTTAAAATGGAATTAAAGATGAGGGGGACACGAGAAAGTTGACACTTTTTTTTATCTCAGGAGACTTTCGGGGATCTGACCGACAGACTAAAGAGAGATGCCGTCCCCTGGTTTCACGTTTCCCCGTTCGTTGCATCCGACATCTTCCCCCGTTCGCTCCGTCTGCGGTCGGTTTAGCGCTTAACATGGAGGTGCGGAAATTGCCGGCAAGAAACTTCCCTGTTCGTTTCAGGGACCACTGCTGCTTTGATCTCTCCCGCTCAACGTTCATGAAACCACTTCCGTGTCTGTTTGATCCTGTTCCGCTCTCTCTGTTTGAAGTAGGCAACGCCCCCACTGCCCAAGTTAATGAAAATAACTTCATATCATTGCTCAGGCGATGTCCGTGGGCGTGATTTAATCTTTCCTTAAATCAATGCGATGACCAGAATGAACGGTAGATAAACTGTCCACATATTAATCAGCCAACGTGTTGGCCATCTGCGTGGAACGGTTTCATAGCAATGAGTCCAGGTGAAAATAAATTCCCGTTTTGATGAAGAGTTACCAAAATATTCGGGGGCTCTGGTGCTATACGAAGGGGTCGCTACAAAGGGTCGTGCTACAACGATTCAGGGCCAGCTGAGTTCGTCTGTGACAATCGTCCCCTCTTTTGAGACATGAAAACATATTTTCATGTTTAATTTCTGACAATGAAGCTGCCCTGATCGGTAGCTTTTGCGTGATTGGTATCTTCAACTTCTTCCTCTTCGTCCGTAGTCCAGTTTCTACTCAGGAAATCCGCCCCGACATTCTGTCTTCCCGGAATGTATTCCACTTTGAATGAATAAACGCTTAAAAGAAGGGCCCACCGCATGATCCTTGCGTTAAATTCTTTATTGGCACCAAGAAATGCTAACGGAGCATGGTCTGTTTGCACCGTAAAAGATGTACAATAGAGAAACTCATGATGCCGTCTGATACCGTCAATCAGAGCGAGGCATTCTCTTTCGACTACGCTGTAGTTCCGTTCAGCTTTATTTAATTTCCGACTGCCATGGGCAACTGGAAATAGCATGTTCGGGTTCCTGTCATCAGCTTGAAGCAGTGTTGACCCGATGCCCTGACCTGACGCGTCGACCCGTAATACAAAAGGTTTCTTGAGGTCAGGCAACCTCAAAATGGGGTATGCAGACAACTGTCCTTTCAAAGTGCTGTATGCGTGTTCGCACTTTTGATCCCAAATGACCATATCAGGACAACCTTTCTTTGTGAGGTCAGTCAGAGGTGCCGTCAGTCCGTTGAAGTTCTGGATGTATTTCTGATAGTATGCACATAGTGATATGAAGGAACGTACGTCTTTCTTCGTTCGGGGTCTTTTTCCTGCCACTATTTTCTCCACGTTCTTCTGATCAGGCCAACAACAGCCGTGAGAAATAGTATGCCCCAGGAAGTCTAACTGTTCAAACCCGATGAGACATTTGCTAGGTCTGGCTGTGAGACCAGTTTCCTGTAGTCTCCTGAGGAGCATAGCAACCGTAGCAATATGTTCTTCGTAGGTTTCCGATGCAATTAATATGTCATCCATAAAATTATGGATATGGGGACTTTGCAAAGGTTCTAGAAGCTTCCTCATCATCCTGGTGAACACTCCTGGTGCGTTACGCAAACCGAATGGCATCACATTAAATGTGTAATGTCCTTCACTAGTGCTGAAAGCTAACAAGGGTTTAATTTCCTCCTTGACTGGTATTTGATAGTAACCTTTACTGAGGTCAATCTTGGAGAAAATCTTTGCCTTGCTAAGCTTGGTGAACAACTCAGAAACAGTTTGGAGAGGTTCGGGCTGTAATTCCGTAGCAGCGTTTAGCAGCCGGTAATCTATACACAGCCGAACTTCCTTATTGGGCTTCTGCAACAGCACTACACTGGAACTGTAAGGAGATGTAGACTCACTGATAATTCCTGCCTGGCGCAGCTTGTCTATTTCTCCGCGAAGTGCATCAGCTTTAGCGTAAGGGATGGGGTAAACTCTGGTTCGAACAGGGGTCTCGTTTGTTAATTTCATATCAAATTCGATGAGATTTGTTCGACCAGGTACATCCGTTAAGACTGCACTGTACTGTTTTAGTAGCGCCCTGGTTTCTGTTTGTTGTTCTAGTGAGAGATTGTCGCCGAACTTGACATCTTTAAAGGATTCTGTGGGTTGCAATGGATACTCCATGCAACCATCATCATCTTCCTCGTCTTCCGTTGCTATGGCGACAGCCAGGAGATGCTCGGAGGATGGCAAGGGTCTCTCCAGATATTTCTTAAGTAGATTTACGTGGAAGACCTTCTCCTTTCCTTTGATGGAGATCTTGTAGTTGGTACGTGAGATCTTTTTAAGGACGGTAAACGGCCCTTGCCATCCGATGCGACGTTTATTGCTTCCGGTTGGAAGTAGCAATAAAACTTTCTCCCCTGGTTATAGTTCTCTCTCTTTTGCAGCTTTGTTGTATCTTTTAGCGTGTTTAGCGCGGGCTTTCTTAAGGTTGGTTGTAGCTAGATCCCAACCTAGCTTTAGCCTTTCCTTGAGCTCAGATACGTACTTGCTTGCAGAGACGACTGTCTCGTCAGCCTTTTGGTCTGTCAGGGACCGAAGTAAGGCTTCTAGTGGCCCCTTAATAGGTCTGCCAAATAAAAGTGTAGCTGGCGCGAATCCCGTAGACGCTTGGGGAACCTCTCGGTAGGCGAATAAGGCAGCCGATATATATAGGTCCCAGTCTTCCGGTTTCTCCTGACTGTAGTGGTTTTTGATGTTATTGTATGTTTGTTATGTTACCTAGTGTACTGTATGAGGTCAGCTGTGAAGGCTCCTGAGATAAAAGTTTATGTAAATTACAGGAGGCCTTTCTGCTACCACTTACGACCTCAAACAGACTTGTTTTACTATAATGAATGTTAGCTACGTTAAAAAGTCTAGGGTACTGAAATGAAATGTGTAGTGAATATAATAAACAGACACACACATGTAATTATTAAGTCTAATAATAATAATAATAATAATAATCTCTACAATACACTGAACTAACTATAGTTGTTATGGTTTTAGTTTTAACAATTTTTTAAATTTATTGGTTCTGAACCAAGTTTTATTTTGGTCAGAACATATGTAATGATATGAATTTATTAATGAAATGCATAAATATGTGGCATAATAAAATGTAATTTGTGTACATAGGTATATTATAAGAATGGTTAATAGTACTATTATTTATAATGTCTTTGGGAGAACTAGCACTAGATGTTTCGTTGGAGTGGCGTCATCACGCCCAATCTGTGACTACCAAAATCATTGTCCATTGACTTATGGAATGAAGTAAATGTTATATCTCTCAATATTTATTTATTTAGTTGATGGTGGAATAGTTGTGAATCTCCAGCAGGCCAGGTTTTCACTTATCTCGCCTGTGACGATCTGGTACAGGAGTCTGGTGGCCCACTCCTCTCCGTAGCTGGAGTACAATGTTAGGCTTCACTGACACCAATGTTAGGCTGCACAGGCACACGCTTGTGTATTTTTACAACAGCATTTGGCACCACTTTAGTGCCAAAACAGAAACTTTTGAAACAAAATGTTGTGCCATGTGTCAGTACTCTACCTACTGAGCCACTCTTACACACAACACTACACAACAACATTACACAGACTGGGTCAGATCTCTCTGACCAACATAGCACATCTTACCCAGTTGTTTTCACATAGTACCAGTTCCCCAAGACTGCATTGCATCTGAGATATGTTCAATAGTTTCCTCTTTCATTCAATAAGATGGGTGATGTGTTCCCGCTGATCTCAATAATAGATCCGCCTTCCATAGTCTTAGTTAGGTGTCCATATATTATTTGTTTGTCTCTAGACCCTGAACTGCGGCTGGGGACCTAGAGCAAACACTTACTTGTCGTAATAATTTTCTTTTTGATATGGCAGTATCAATCACTCAAAATGTTAAAATAAACAAGAGAAATGCTTTTATCCTTACCACAATTCGAAATTGAGAACACAGTCACTTAATTCTAGCAAAACTCAGCTGAGCTGCTGGCTAGAGTATGGCGTCCCACTGAATTTTATGTATATTTCATGGAAAACACCACTAGCAGTTATGAACTGTGTTACAGGACAGACTTCTATCGAATGGCACAAATGTGCGTCTCTATCTTGCTAATATAAAAATGCGTTGGCCAATCATATCGAAAGACCAAGCTTTTCAATTTGAATTTTGAAAATAAAGTCAAAAGTACATCTGAATTTCTCAAATGTACGTCGGTCACATTTTGGCTTTTCCCCAATTTCACTTGTTTTTTTAGACTACTACATGTAAAAACGACACAAACCTGCTTCCTAAGTTATTTTTAGCCACTATCTCCCGACTTTGCCCCGCTAGTTTATTACAGTTTGAATTTTGCCTTTTCTTGTCTCAAGGACGCAAAATTGTGACTTTAGTGAAAGTAGGCACAACAATACTGTTCGCTAGTCTGATAGGAACAATACGGTCTTTTGTCAATATCTTCCTTATTATCTGTCCGTCTGTATAAATAAAAGTATATTATTTGTCAGCTTAAGATGGGCTATCAAACTAGCTAGGTTTTATTTCCATAACTTTATTATTAACGAAAAAGCTATTTTTCTCAAGGTTAGTTTTTGAAATTTGGTTTGAACCTTTGGGTATGGCATTTGCCGCTATATTCGAACAAAACAACCAAGTACGGTAAAACGTCTAAGATACGACTGTTTCTAACAAGAGCTAAGGTCTTTTCTGTCCCTTTCCTTACATTGTGTCAACTAGTGGCGTAATTTTTTTCCATTAAACTACAAATTGCGTCTTTTTGCCTTTCTAGATTCAGACCGACATAATGATTTTTATCTCCGTTTCCCTCCCGTCTAAAAGGGTACCGTTTCGTCTGCATGTCTACTAGTTAGTTTCAATGGCGGTAGGAAATGCTGGCATAGGCGAGCATGTCTCCTAGTATCGCACGCATTATTTTTATCCCTACATGTTATCTTTATAATTGGAGATATTTTAACGTTGTATCACGGTAAATTCATCACACATCTCCCCACTTGAGAACATGCACTACTGCAAGTTCCAAAACCAGTGATACACATAGATAAAATTACTCTCACGCCTGCCAACTACTCTAATTTTGATCACAGGGGTGCCTACTGAGGAAATCTGCACCGACATTCAATGACCCCGGGATATATTCGATAATAAACTGATAAGGTTGTAACAATAAAGACCATCTTAACAATCTTGCATTTTCATGCTTGGCCTGAGATAAGAACACTAGGGCTGATGATCCGTCTGGACCACAAAAGTCCTACCATACAGATAGATTTGAAACTTTTTTATTGCCCAGATTAACGCTAAACATTCTTTTTCGCTTGTGGAATATCCTTGCTCCGCTTTATTCAATTTGCGGCTTGCATAAGCGACTGGGTTCAGTTCCCCATTGGGTGAAGAGGACCTTTGCAACAGAGCCGCCCCCAGGCCTACATTACTTGCATCTGTTCTCACCACAAAGTCCTGTGTCAAATCAGGCAATTTGAGAATAGGCTTGCTAGTGAGTTTTTCCTTTAACTCTTGGAATGCCAATTCACATTGCGCAGTCCAAACAATTTTATCTGGATTTCCTTTGCGAGTCAGATCAGTCAGAGGAGCACATATAGAGTTAAAATTTTTGATATATTTTTGGTAAAACCCACATAACGACACGAATGATCGCACGTCTTTTTTTGTGGTCTAGGTGCTCTCTGCAGTTTTTCCAAGTTCTTGGGGTCAGGGGTCATGTTACCCTGATATACAGTGTGTCCCAAGAATTCCAACTCCTTGCATCCAATACAACATTTTGCTGGTCTAGCAGTTAAGTTCGCTTCCCTAAGCCTATCAAATAACATTTTAAGAGAGTTAATGTGTTCTTCAAATGTCTCTGTGGCGACGAGAATATCATCCATGAAATTCGTGATACATGGATTATTCAGGGGATCCAACAATTTGCGCATCATCCTTGAAAATACACTCGGAGCATTTTTTAATCCGAATGGTAGCATGTTGAATTCATAATGTCCTTCCGAGGTGCTAAAAGCTAAATAAGGTCTAACTTCAGGCTTCACTGGAATCTGGTAATAGCCTTTACTAAGATCCACCTTCGAAAAGTATTTTGCCTTGTTCAATCTGGCAAATAACTGTTTTGTGTCTGGTAATGGATCCACTTGTCCTTCTGTGACAGCATTCAGTTTCCTGTAATCTATGCACAGTCTATGTTCCCCAGACGGTTTCCTCAACAAAACTACACTGGAGCTAAAAGAAGATTCACTGTTTTGAAATAATCCCCTCCTTCAACAAATAATCTATTTCTTCTTTCAATGCCTTCTCCTTCGCGAACGGAACAGAATAGGCTCTCATACAGATTGGGTTTGAGTCTACCAGCTTCATGTCATACTGTAGCAAATTTGTATGTCCTGGTTTATCTGTTAATACATCTGTATGTTCCTCCAGAACCTGTTGAACTCTCTCCCTCTGATTTTTAGTCAGGTGCTTACTGACTTTTACTTGTGCGGCTGTCTCACAGGGATGTAATGGGTATTCATGTGAGGTGAGTGGTTCCTTTTTCATTTTAGTGGCGATAGCCAAGGTCAGTAAGGGGGTGCTTTCCTGGAGTGGTCTGTCCAGATATTTCTTTAAAAGGTTTACATGATATACCTTCTCCTTCCCCTTTTTGTCAATTTTATAATTTGTTCTAGACACCTTCTCTAGAACCGTATATGGACCTTGCCATCCAATTTGTAATTTATTCTGGCTGCCGGGTAGTAGAAGAAGCACCTTCTCTCCCACAGCTAGTTCTCTGTCCTTTGCCTTCCTATTAAAATACGCTGCATGTTTCTTCCTGGCTTGTCTCAAATTATCATTTGCCAGTTTCCATCCAGCTTTCAGACGAGTGGTCAGTTTGTTCACATATTGATACGATGAGGTAACAGTCTCTTCTGCTTTCTCATCCGTCCAGGTCCTTAATAAAGCTTCTAATGGACTTTTTATTGGCCTCCCAAATAGCAGAGTTGCGGGAGCCATCCCGGTTGAACTATGTGGTACCTCCCGATACGCAAACAATGCGGCGGGCAGAAATTGATCCCACATATCCGGTTTTTCGTGTGCCAGCTTCCTCAGGATAGAAATGAGAGTCCCATTGAACCTCTCTACCTGGCCGTTCCCTTGTGGATGGTACGGACTACAATGAAAGTGTCTGGCTTGATATAGCTTAAAAACTTCTTCCGTTAGTTTCCCCTTGAACTGTGAGCCATTATCAGTCAAGATTTGATGCGGGAATCCTAATCTTGTAAATATTGTAAGTAGTGCCTCTGCTACATGTTTTGAATCAATTGATGGCAGGGCTACCGCCTCTCCCCACATAGAACAAGTGTCCACCAGAGTAAGGATGTAACTGTTCCTCCTCTTGGTCCGAGTGAGAGGTCCCACAATATCCACTGCAACCCTCTCAAAAGGTGTTCCCACTATGGGCATTTCCAGTAGAGTTGCAGGAGCAGTCCAATGCTTTGGAGCTACCCTTTGACATTCTGGACAGGATTTGACATATCTTTTTATATCCTCCGTTATCCCTGGCCAGAAGTAATGACAAGCTATACGCTGTCCTGTGGCGCTGATCCCCATGTGACCACTGAAGGGAATCGCATGCCCGAGTTCCATCACTTTATCCCTATATGAAGTGGGAAGAACCAGCTGGTTGTGACCATTTGTTCCAGTTCCGGCCTTCCTGTATAATAATTTGTTCTTCATGAAGTACTCTCCTTGCTTGGAGGTGTGTGGCATTTTGGCAATTTTTTAAAACATGGCTTGAGTGTCCTATCCTCAGCCTGCGCCTTCCTCATCTCCTCTGGATGAGCATTTATCGGTTCACCTTCTTTCTCCTTTTTCTGTGATCTGGTCTGCACTGTCGCCATGATCACAGGTCTCTCGGGATTCCCCAAGAAGACGTACCTACACCCCAATATCAGAGTGTAGATTGGTTCATCTATCACTGCTGCTCTGATTTCTCCTTCCACATAGCGAGTTTTCACCGTTATCCTTGCGATGGGAAGTGTCATGAGTGGTATGTCCTTAGTCGCCCCTTGTATTTCCACTGTTTCTGTGGTATACTGACTTGGGTCCAGTAGGCTAGACTTCACAACTGAATCATAATCCAAACCTGTATCATATAGGCACCTTATGGTGACCCCATTACAAATAACATCCTCACAAACTGAGGGGTGATAAGGTTCCTGCTGTCCACTAGGATTAACTTTTAATCTTTGAGTCCCCGACTTCATTGCAGCAATGTTTGAAGGTTTCCTTTTACAAAATTCGGTGTTATGGTTGTCTTTCTTACACCATTTACACCATCTCTTTCCTTGGTTAAACGGTTTTCTTTCATTATATTTTAGGTCATTGAACTGTGAGTTTCTGTCACGATAATCATTTCGTGACCTATCAAAGTTTGTCCTGCCTTTATTACCTTGTTCTCTGTTATCAAATCTACTAAATTGCTGTGGAGCTATAAAATTTTCTATGTGCTTCTTTTTAGTGCCACTTACCTCTGCCTGGGCTGCCTGATACCTCTCAGCGATATTTAAAACCTCCCCCAACCTCTCTGCACCTTGTTCCATGAGAAATTTTCTCAAGTCTGGAGCCATGGACTCTCTTAATTGCTCTATCATGATCATCTCTTTAAGATCTTGGGTCTTCCCCAGAGCAGTCCATTTCTCCAAATAGGTTTCCAGTCTGGCAGAGAATTGGTGGTATGTCTCCCCAGACAACAGTTTGGCATTTCTAAACTTCTTACGATAGAATTCACCATTCTTTTCATATCTCAATAACAAAGCCTGCTTTAGCATGTCATAATTGTCTTGGTCGTCTCTATTCATCTTAGCAAAGACTTCATAAGAAGTACCTCTCAGTCCCTGTGATAACTTAAGACTCCACCTCTCTTTCTCTAACCCATACGTAGTAGCTAATAATTCGAATCTCCTGATTTACCCCTCGATGTCATCGTCTTTCTCAACAAAATGGTCTAAATGAAACCCCATAGCTGAGGTTGAGGCTCCCTGACTAGGCGTAGCATCTGAGGCAAAAGGGCTGGCACCATTTTCAGGAGCATGGCCTTGTAATTCCACCTCCCTTAGTCGTAATTCGTGCTCCCTTTGCAATCTTCTATCTTCTGCTTCCCTTTCGGCAGTCAACCTCTTTTCTTCTGCCTCCCTTTGCTGTCCTTTTTCTTCTGCCTCTAATGCTTTTGCCTCTTTGTCAGCCTCAATCTGCAACCTCTTAAGTTCTTTATCAGCCTCAATTTGTAACCTCTTCTCTTAAGCTAACCTCTTATCTTCCCTTTAAATATACTTGTCACATTCTGCAGTTACATACTGAATTAAAACCTGACCCTCCATGTTCATCTCCTTCGCCGTCAGCAAAGCAGCCGATCTAAATTTTGCTAGATCTGCCATACTTTAACATACAAAGTAACAATGACCAAGGTAGTTTCAAGTTTATAATGGCTAAGGTAATTCTAAGTATATAATTTTTTTTTTTTTTTTTTTTTTTTTTTTTTTTTTTTTTTTTTTTTTTTTTTTTTTTTTTTTTTTTTTTTGTACGCCCGCTAATACTCGAGGCGAAATCTCAGGTTATTATTTTTATGTCTAACCTGACACTGATTTTACGTGAGTATCCCTTTATTTCTTGTACAGAGACAAGTGTCCCTCGCCATTCAGGCAAATACTCTCCGATTTCGGAGGTACCCATTGCAGCTGGGTCGGCTCAGGAGCCGCCAGTCCCTGGTCGACGACACTCCTTCAAATGTTATCGCCAGGTCTCGAGTTAATCCAGTCCAAATCCCGGTCGACGAAAAATCCTCAAATGCCGTCGCCCGGGTTTGATCCTGTATCACCCGGTCGCCAGAGCGGTGTTGTAACCACTACGCTAGCGCGGCTCCCCTCTAAGTATATAATGACTAAGGTATTATATTAATTAATTAATCAACTAATTACCACTAGCTGTGAAGATTCATCAACTTTTATTTTCCACTTTTTATTTTAAGGGACACTTTTAAAGTTATACACTCTGTCCCCACTAGTTTAATTCCCACACCAGAATATCCTACTATCTTTGATAAACTTAATCCCCGGACAAGACCCCAATATTTGTAGTGGTTTTTGATGTTATTGTATGTTTGTTATGTTACCTAGTGTACTGTATGAGGTCAGCTGTGAAGGCTCCTGAGATAAAAGTTTATGTAAATTACAGGAGGCCTTTCTGCTACCACTTACGACCTCAAACAGACTTGTTTTACTATAATGAATGTTAGCTACGTTAAAAAGTCTAGGGTACTGAAATGTAATGTGTAGTGAATATAATAAACAGACACACACATGTAATTAAGTCTAATAATAATAATAATAATAATAATAATAATAATCTCTAACTGAACTAACTCTAGTTGTTATGGTTTTAGTTTTAACAATTTTTTAAATTTATTGGTTCTGAACCAAGTTTTATTTTGGTCAGAACATATGTAATGATATGAATTTATTAATGAAATGCATAAATATGTGGCATAATAAAATGTAATCTGTGTACATAGGTATATTATAAGAATGGTTAATAGTACTATTATTTATAATGTCTTTGGGAGAACTAGCATTGGATGTTTCGTTGGAGTGGCGTCATAACGCCCAATCTGTGACTACCAAAATCATTGTCCATTGACTTATGGAATGAAGTAAATGTTATATTTCTCAATATTTATTTATTTAGTTGATGGTGGAATAGTTGTGAATCTCCAGCAGGCCAGGTTTTCACTTATCTCGCCTGTGACGATCTGGTACAGGAGTCTGGTGGCCCACTCCTCTCCGTAGCTGGAGTACAATGTTAGGCTTCACTGACACCAATGTTAGGCTGCACAGGCACACGCTTGTGTATTTTTACAACAGCATTTGGCACCACTTTAGTGCCAAAACAGAAACTTTTGAAACAAAATGTTGTGCCATGTGTCAGTACTCTACCTACTGAGCCACTCTTACACACAACACTACACAACAACATTACACAGACTGGGTCAGATCTCTCTGACCAACATAGCACATCTTACCCAGTTGTTTTCACATAGTACCAGTTCCCCAAGACTGCATTGCATCTGAGATATGTTCAATAGTTTCCTCTTTCATTCAATAAGATGGGTGATATGTTCCCACTGATCTCAATAATAGATCCGCCTTCCATAGTCTTAGTTAGGTGTCCATACATTATTTGTTTGTCTCTAGACCCTGAACTGCGGCTGGGGACCTAGAGCAAGCACTTACTTGTCGTAATAATTTTCTTTTTGATATGGCAGTATCAATCACTCAAAATGTTAAAATAAACAAGAGCGATGCTTTTATCCTTACCACAATTCGAAATTGAGAACACAGTCACTTAATTCTAGCAAAACTCAGCTGAGCTGCTGGCTAGAGTATGGCGTCCCACTGAATTTTATGTATATTTCATGGAAAACACCACTAGCAGTTATGAACTGTGTTACAGGACAGACTTCTATCGAATGGCACAAATGTGCGTCTCTATCTTGCTAATATAAAAATGCGTTGGCCAATCATATCGAAAGACCAAGCTTTTCAATTTGAATTTTGAAAATAAAGTCAAAAGTACATCTGAATTTCTCAAATGTACGTCGGTCACATTTTGGCTTTTCCCCAATTTCACTTGTTTTTTTAGACTACTACATGTAAAAACGACACAAACCTGCTTCCTAAGTTATTTTTAGCCACTATCTCCCGACTTTGCCCCGCTAGTTTATTACAGTTTGAATTTTGCCTTTTCTTGTCTCAAGGACGCAAAATTGTGACTTTAGTGAAAGTAGGCACAACAATACTGTTCGCTAGTCTGATAGGAACAATACGGTCTTTTGTCAATATCTTCCTTATTATCTGTCCGTCTGTATAAATAAAAGTATATTATTTGTCAGCTTAAGATGGGCTATCAAACTAGCTAGGTTTTATTTCCATAACTTTATTATTAACGAAAAAGCTATTTTTCTCAAGGTTAGTTTTTGAAATTTGGTTTGAACCTTTGGGTATGGCATTTGCCGCTATATTCGAACAAAACAACCAAGTACGGTAAAACGTCTAAGATACGACTGTTTCTAACAAGAGCTAAGGTCTTTTCTGTCCCTTTCCTTACATTGTGTCAACTAGTGGCGTAATTTTTTTCCATTAAACTACAAATTGCGTCTTTTTGCCTTTCTAGATTCAGACCGACATAATGATTTTTATCTCCGTTTCCCTCCCGTCTAAAAGGGTACCGTTTCGTTTGCATGTCTACTAGTTAGTTTCAATGGCGGTAGGAAATGCTGGCATAGGCGAGTATGTCTCCTAGTATCGCACGCATTATTTTTATCCCTACATGTTATCTTTATAATTGGAGATATTTTAACGTTGTATCACGGTAAATTCATCACACTGACCCAGCTTACGTAACATGGTGGTGAGGGTGCCGTTAAAACGTTCCACGAGCCCATTTTTGGCCGGATGGTAGGGACTTGTGTGGATATGTTTGGCCCTCAAGATCTCAAAGATCTCCTCCATTAACAGGCTACGGAATTGGGATCCATTGTCCGTCAAAACTTGTTGAGGGAATCCCAACCGTGTAAAGATTTGCACAAGGGCTTCTGCGACATGCTTGGAATTTATGCATGGTAGCGGTACAGCTTCGGCCCACATTGTGCAAGTGTTGACTAAGGTCAGGATGAACCTGTTCCTTCTTTTGGTCCTTTCCAGGGGTCCAATGATGTCGACAGCAACCCGTTCAAATGGAGTACCCACTATTGGCATTTGCCCCATAGGTACTGGGGGTGTCAAGTGCTTTGGTGCTACCCATTGGCACTGGGCGCAGGATTTCACATACCTGGTAATGTCAGAGTTCATTCCTGGCCACCAATAGTGTTTTTTTTGGGCTGAATAGTGGCGTTTTGTCCCATATGTCCGCTAAAGGGAAGAGAGTGCCCCATTTCTAAGATCTGGCTTCGGTACTGCGTCGGTACTAGGAGCTGGTTATTCCCCGTGTCCGGGTTGCCCGTTCTACGATTGTTGCAAGTGGAATTTATGGAAGGGGAAGTAATCTTTAGAATGGTGTTTTGAACATATTAAATTTCGAGTTGCAACGCTTGATTAAGCGGATAAAGGATAGTCCTATTTTTCGGGTGACAGAGTACAGGGTGTCGCTGTTTAATGTATTTATTCTGTACTGTTTTGAGTTTATGTGACAGCTAGTCTGCATGTGTTATCGAGAACGGTGTTCAAGACAACCGAATCTTGTGACGGGTTTTTTGGCGGGACTAGTGTGTGATTTAGGGAGTTGTGTTTTGGGCGTGGACCGTGTAGGTCGAGTCCCAGTGTTTTTGTATGCCTACGTAGGATTTGTTCGACTTATTATATTTCGCTGTGTGTACAGCCAATAAACTGCAGTGAAGACTGTTTAGGTCTGAAGATTATTATAGCTGCCGTGTGTTGCAGGCTTTATTGAGTAATGCGGTACTGTTTAGGCCATATGAAGATTATTATAGCTGCCGTGGTTGCAGGCTCCTATTGAGTAATGCAGGTTACTGTTTAGGTCATATGAAGATTATTATAGGGCTGCCCTGGAGTAATGTATGAAGATTATTAAGCTGCCGTTCTCCCCATATGAAGTAAAAATTAATAGGGCCGTGTGATGCAGCTTTAGTGCCCCTGGCTTCTTGGGCAGTTTGTAGTGAGTATTTGTTTAGGCCATATGAAGATTATTATAGCTGCCGTGTGATGCAGGCTTTATTGAGTATTGGAGTCCCATTTTGAGCTGCCGTGTTTTGGATGCAGGCCTTTATGAGTATTGAAGTACCTGCTAAAGGCCATATGAACATTATTTATAAGTGTGGTGCAGGCTTTATTGAGTATTGAAGTACTGTTTAGGCCAGATGTGGACAGGCCGTATTATATATAAATGCAATGTGGAAATTATAGATTCGTGTTTTGCTGTCCGTCATCGTGTCTACGGAAATAAACAGTAAATCCTGTTCTATTCGTTTCCTTTTTGACTCCTTGTACTCCGTACTTTGCGATCATATCAACACACCACCCAGGTCAACTTTCCACACAGTGACAGAGGGACAGTTATTCCACCATATTTGAATTAGCCTGTTGGGTGTAAACCGACTAATAACATTAACGTTTAATTACATTTATTGGAAATCAGAATAAAAGGGGGGTGTAGCAACGATACAATACGCCGTCCTTAGAAAAGATGTCTCCGTTGTGTCTGGGGTCCTTAGCCATGGGCAGTCTTTTAAAGCAGAGCTCCAGAGTAGGGTCCTTTTGTTGCGCCTCCTTCAGTTCATTCGGCAACAAATTTGGCGCAGGCTCCCTCCCCTTCTTGGCTTGCCCTCTTGTGGTTACCGCTGCCACAATCGGCTCCTTTGGTCTCCCAATAAACACATATCTACATCCCAGGATAACTGGGTAGATAGGATCATCCATAATGGCCGCTTTAATAACTCCTCTGACAAAGTCAGAGTGTATTTCTACCAGTGCGATAGGAAGCGTCCTGGGTGCATCACTCCTGAAAACTCCACTAAGTTTGACGGTTTCCTCTGTCTCCTGACCGGGTTTGACTAGGTGTCTAGCAACGATACAACTGAAGCTTAGTCCAGTGTCAAAGAGACAAGTAGTTGAGGTACCATTCAAAATTACAGTTCCTCGAGTTGAGGGTCGGTCCTCCTCAGGTTGAGAATCACTGACATTGACTCTACCTTTCGAGGCTGTATGCAAACATCCAACGCGGTTTGGACCGGTTTGTTTGCCCTGATCAGACGTTCCTGGGGTAGGGGTCTTTCCTTTTCCTTGACCTTGGTGGCCGCGCTGCCACGTAGGCTAGTTGGGTTGATCAGAATTGTTGTTGGGGGGGTATCGGGTTTTGTAGAATTTCGATTTTTCCTGGGGAGGTCTCTGGGTATTATTTTCTCGTTGGTTATAATTCTGAGAGGAATTAGAGGAATAGGATGACTGCTCTAGATTTTGTTTTCGAGATGGCTCATATGTGGGTTTACGTTTAGTGCTGGGAAGTTCGGCCATTGCATTGGTATAGCGTTCGGCCTTATTGAGGATATCCTCAAGTCTGACTGCGCCCTGTTCCGCCAAAAATCTACGGGTTTCGTTTGACAAAGTTGACTTTATCTGCTCCACAAGAACAAGTTCAAGGAGTCCCTCATATGTAAGAGGTAGGTCCGATAATTCGATGCACTTTATCAAATAGCCCGTGAGACGTGAAGAGAACAGTGAAAATGTTTCCGTGCTCTCTTTTCGGCTGTTCCTGAACATTTGCAGGAATTTTTGGGCGGTCATCTCAAACCGTTCTAGCAAGGCCTTTTTCAGCATGTCGTAATCATGTTGGTTCGATCCCAGCTTTGTGTATACGTCATAAGCATTAGCTTTTAGTGACGTTGAGAGCTTAAGTGCCCAGCGGGAACTCTCTAACCCATATAGATTCGCGAGCCTTTCGAATTTTAATAGATAGCTGTCAATTTTTTCATTGGGGCTAGGAAAAGATTCTAAAGCAAAAGACATCGCCGTTAATTGGGCAGACTGAGTGCTGGAGAGATCCCTTGACTGGGGCGAAGACGGCTCTCCGTTATTCGGAGTAGAGGCGCCCCGACTCTCTAAAGCCTTAAGCGCCAGTTCATGTTTTCTTTCTCGCTCTCTCTCTCTCTTTCCCTGCGAGCTTCCATCTCTGCCTCAATTTTCTTCTGCTCCATCTGACGATCGTCCGCTTCTTTCTTCCTAGCTTCTGCCCTCTCTTCTCTCTCTTTTTCTTCCTTCCTCTCAGCTTCTGCTCTTTGTTTCTCTTCCTTCCTCTCTGCTTCTGAGCTTTGTTTCTCTTCCTTCCTCTCTGCTTCTGCTCTTTGTTGCTCCGCGTCATATATTTCCAGTTCCTGGTTGATAAACAGGTTCGCAGCTTCTGTGTCTAGTCCTGCCTCTTTCGCTTCCAGCCTCAGGATGGATCTCATCTTTATCCTTTCTGCCATTGTTAAAGAATAAGATGTAGTATGACTAGAGAATAGTACGAAAGAACAAGAAGGGAAAAAAAATCAAAACCGCTACGAGAAAAACCGAAAGTAAAAACAATTTACTTAATGACCTCGTGTGTTAACTTATCGCCGCTATTATTGTCAATTAAGACTTTTAACGCAAGCAACTATGCCAATTAATTGATAAGTTACACTAGAAAAAAATCTACTATTACTAACAGTAGAGAAATATTTATATTAAAACAATTTAAAAAGGAAAAAAATTTAAAAAAATTTTCCCCGAAAATTTTAATTCTCTTACAACACACTCCGTCCCTGAAATCAATTATGAGATGAGACGTAGTTAACTTAATTTTTTAAAATCAGAACAATCCGTCTTTAGCTTAGCTCAACTCAAACGCTTCAAAAACCTTTAGTGACTGTAAAACCAGTCACGCGATCCCAGCAAATCTTATAAAGAAAAAAAATTTAATTTACTCCGCCAGAGGATAATTTAGCTACCCGAATTTATGATTATCCGTACTTTCTACTACTGTGGAAAGAAAACAACCTGTAAGTATGCTGTGTGGACGACCCAAATACTAAAAGGCGTTGTCTAGGGCTGTAATTAATTATTTATTTATTTCCCTAAATCACAAAGACAGATCACTCACACTCTATCTAGTTAGACCCAGACTTAGATCAGAGTCAAAATATCTTTATCCCGGCAAGCCAGCCAAATATTGTCGTAAATTTATTTTGAGAGAAAGAGTCTTAGAAATAGTAGTCCGCTTTAGAGTGTAGAATGATGATGAAAGGCTCAGTGATAGAAATGTAGAGATTAAATATGATGCTCCACAGAGTGCTGGAGGAGAGTAAAGACAGACTTATTTACGACAAATCGTTTCTCTCAATCTTCTCTTCCACTCTCCTGGTCAAACAATTATTTGCCAGTATTCCAGACACACATCTGCGCTCACACCGATTTGGTGCTTCAGACACACAGACGACGTGGATACAACTATCTTAAACAAATATGAGGATTTTGGGCCTTGGTAATCCAACACAGTACTATATATGTTTATGCTGTTTATTAGCATTAAACTCAATCACAACATCCAACAGGTTACATAAAAATTATCATAAGTACAGAAAATACAATTAACAAGGTGAGGATGGGGTAAAGAAGATTGGTATCGACTAAGCCCTTCCCGCTTATTAGACAAAGGTAAACCCAGTCCCAAGATAGATAGTTATCAGGAACATAGGTAATGTAACCTAACAATAAAGTTAATTACTCTGAAAGAGGTGTTACAATATTAGTTATGGCGGTAGACAAAAATACTGTTATCCCAATTGTGTCTTCCCTTTACTAAGCAAAGAAAAAAAAGGGGGGGGGGATGAAACAGAGTTAACAAATTATCCCACTTAAAGGAACAATGCCGGGTATACAGAAAACGTATTACCCGGTAGGCAAGTTAACAAATGGTTTTGCAAAAAAATAAATCTCCTGTCATTCATGCACTCTGTGAGGATCCACACTCATATACACCACTCACTTACCGATTGCAGCATCAGACAATCCATAGCATGATATACACAGTAATTAAACTCTTTACATGTGAAACTGTCTAGTCCTTCGATGTCCCGCCCCAGATAATGCGAGGTTTCACTGAGAGCAAATATTCCCGCTTATCGCGGGACTTGAAGTTCTAAGAGTTCTCGTGTTTTATTATAAAGAAAAGAGTCTATGGGATGGCACTGACGCAGATCGACATAGGGGTGAAAAATGAGGTGATGGTATAATCCTTCAGTGCGTGATGATAGCCACTGACCGGTAAAGTTTTTAATCCAGTGAGGAAAAACTAGGCTTGGTCACAGTCATGTAAATCGGTATTCTCTCACATTTAGAGCCGTACATAAATTATTGCTACTGGCACTGTTCATCTTCCAGTTTATCTCACAGATTGAAATTTAAATTTGATGATAATATTTTAAATGTTCTTGGGTAGGCTTTCTTTCATGTAATTATGACAGTTAGGCCGCACCGGACCGCCACAAGATTAAATTTTTAAAAATGTCTCATCAAATTGTCTTGAAGTTTAAGAACCGAGTATGGAACTCTCTGTATGATTTATTTATAATACTGGGATCGCAAAGGTGATCATTCTGGAGAAAAAGATAGAAAACCCATGACAATCATAATCATACTTCAAAAATCAAATAATATTCTTAACGTGCGATAAATTTACCGTTAAGGCTATTATATATACACTCGCTTATTTAATTATGTATTTAAGAAAACCCGTCACGAGTCTAATGGTTAAAATACACATCTAGATATATATATAGGACTTAACTAAATTTATTAATTATAAATTCCTTCGCGACTTTAACATTTAAACATCTATTATTTTTGGAAATGTTATAATAGATATATCATTAAATTTACTACTGGAACTTTTGGGATGAGTTTAATTAAATAGATTAAATAAACACAAAATCCAGTGAAATCAAATGAAAGCACTAGACCACTGATCACTTTAACAAATATATTATACCGTGCACAGAAAAAGAAACACTCCAATTTGTAGCCACCAATTTCAGATGGGAATCTAGCAACTTTCTACTAATAGCTAGTGAATCTTAAAAATCTCTGGCCCTGAATGATAGCATGGCTTTCTAGTGGTCTGTATATATTTAAAATGGAATTAAAGATGAGGGGGACACGAGAAAGTTGACACTTTTTTTTATCTCAGCAGACTTTCGGGGATCTGACCGACAGACTAAAGAGAGATGCCGTCCCCTTGTTTCCCGTTTCCCCGTTTGTTGCATCCGACATCTTCCCCCGTTAGCTCCGTCTGCGGTCGGTTTAGCGCTTAACATGGAGGTGCGGAAATTGCCGGCAAGAAACTTCCCTGTTGGTTTCAGGGACCACTACTGCTTTGATCTCTCCCGCTCAACGTTCATGAAACCACTTTCGTGTCTGTTTGATCCTGTTCCGCTCTCTCTGTTTGAAGTAGGCAACGCCCCCACTGCCCAAGTTAATGAAAATAACTACATATCATTGCTCAGGCGATGTCCGTGGGCGTGATTTAATCTTTCCTTAAATCAATGCGATGACCAGAATGAACGGTAGATAAACTGTCCACATATTAATCAGCCAACGTGTTGGCCATCTGCGTGAAACGGTTTCATAGCAATGAGTCCAGGTGAAAATAAATTCCCTTTTTGATGAAGAGTTACCAAAATATTCGGGGGCTCTGTTGCTATACGAAGGGGTCGCTACAAAGGGTCGTGCTACAACGATTCAGGGCAGCTGAGTTCGTCTGTGACACATCATAACACCGATTTTCAAAAAGGGTGACAATCGACAATGTGGAAACCACAGAGGCATATCCCTTCTCAATGTCCCTGGTAAAATCTACTCTAGAATCCTAGAGCAGAGACTCCGATGCCTAGCTGAGCCACAATTGGATGAAGCCCAGTGTGGATTCCGAGCAAACCGAAGTACTCAAGACCTAATCTTCACACTCAGGCAGCTGAGTGAAAAGGCCCTTGAGTACAAGAGTGAGATCCATCTTTGTTTCATAGATCTGGAAAAGGCATTTGACAGGGTCCCCTGGAGCAAACTTTGGGACTGTTTGGCAAGGAAGAACATTTCAGCACCTCTGATGGCCACTGACTGCTTTGACGGTCGGTGGTTAAGGATCGAAGAAGAAGATTCATGCTATACAGAGCTTTTACAAGTCTTGCAGAAATTATGTGAGGACAGCAAGCTATAAGTCAGAAGAGTTCAGGACCACCACTGGTATAAGACAAGGCGATATCCTGTCACCTTATCTTTTCATACTCCTCATGGACGATGTCATCAAGGCATGTAAGGAGAGAACAAGAAAGTATTCAGTGGGGTACTGGAAGATGAGACAGGTCTGTATTTCAGAGCTAGCATTTGCTGATGATGTTGTCCTGATTGCTAAATCAGAGACACATCTCCAATCGACCTGCAAGTCTGGAAGGAAGAGCTGGAGAAGAGAGGGATGGTCATAAGCAGCTCCAAAACAAAATCCATGGTGATATCATGAGAAGAAAGAAAACATCAGATTAAGTTGGGAGAACAGGTCCTGGAGCAGGTCGACCAATTTAAATATCTCGGAGCTATTTTAGACCGAAAGGGAGGCATCAAAGAAGAGTTGGCCACTCGAAAAGCAGCGGCTGGGAGATTTTTTCAGGCCATAAATCGAGGATTCCTCAGCAAGAAAGAGGTTGGTAAGAAAACGAAGATTGCTGTATACCGCTCCACCTATGTCCCAGTCTTGACATATGGATGCGAGTCATGGGCAATGACTACAACCCACAAAAGCCAGATCCAAACCTCAGAAATAAGGTATCTGAGGAAGGTGGTTGAAGTAACAAGAAGAGACATGGTCCGCAACCAGACGATACGTCAAGGCCTAAAATCCCACCCGCTGCAGACCCAAATAGAACAGTCCCAACTAAGATGGTATGGTAAAGTGGGATGTTATAAATATTTATAGGGGACTTAGTGTACTGACTGAGATCAGCTGTGAAGGTATCTATATCTAATAAGAGTAGTGTATTATAGATAACCTTACTTGCTGCCACATATATATATATATCTCAGTCAGAATTATTCTGGAGTAGTGTGATGACTACGTTATATGTCTAGGGTATGTGTATGATGAAGTGTAAGTCATAACAACAACAGACAGATAAACAATTTAATTTATTCCACCACACTTGACAACACTGTGACACTCACATACATATAACACTCTAAGAGGATATCTTAAAGGAGTCACTGATAACTTTTCAAATAACAATATGTATTCAGTGCTGTCATGAATGTATATGTGTCCTGATTCAAATACAAAGGGAACCAGGAATCACAATCAATTTTAATTACAAGTTATATGTACAGAATTTATTAATATGATTCTTGTAGTGACATATATTATAAATGGTATCCTATGTGTGTCAGTTGTGTAGTGGTAATATGAGGTAATACTGGTTTTGTTTTGTTCAAGCTCTGTTGGTATTTGTCATCATGACTTCAATAGTTTGTTTCTATGAGAACTAGTATTGGAGATGTTCTCAGTTCCTGGTATTAAAACAATTTAATTCCCCTCTTAATTTTAGTTTATATTGTCATTGTAAGATGGGGTACATAATGTTGAGCTCCATGGCCACACTCTCTTATCTTGCGTGATGACTGCAGTAAGAGACTCCTCTGCTTGAGTACTTTAATGAGTTCTGGAGCCACCCCACTGGTTGCTATATGGACCAAGGAGTATGCTGTCCACCTCTGGCTTCAGCAAAGCTCTGACCAGGTGCTGCTCAATAACTTTAAGACCACGGTCCCTGAAACAAGAAGGTTGTACCTTCTACGTCAGAACTAATTTATACTCTATTTTTACACTGAGCACAATACATCACAAACATTGAGTTCAGAGCGTTAGGCCAACTGTCAGCTTCATCTGAAACACTTTATACCAGTATTTCCCTCCCTAATGGTTACTACGCCTCTGCAATTCCAGCATTATTTCTTTCTAGTTAATAATCTAGGTGTCAGTGTACTGTTTGGCCATTCCATGCAGTTTTACTTTCCTCCGACACCTTCTGTTCAGGCTGGAGCACGATAGGCTTTACATCATGTTCGCTACTGAACCACACATATATACAGACATAAATTATCAATTTACATTCAATTTTCATTAAAAGATATTGAATATTTCAAGCTTACCACAATTCATGGAAATAATAATAAACAGTTTCGTTGACTGGCAATGAATATAGCACAACTCCGATCTGCCGATGTCCCAGGCTTTATTTTATAAAAAATATACACTGGTGCTCAACGCACTGCTTCTTAGTAGGTTTATTACAAGATGTGGCAATGAACAGACGCTCTGAATGGAGTATATTCTCAGCTCTACCCAATCACACCACGTCTACACATCTTTTCAAAAAAGTACCCCTTTCTCACGTTTCCCCTGACAACACAAGATAGTATTTATAGTCCGACCAATCGTGTTTAGTCTTTCATTTGTTGCGCTCCAATCACATAGGAGTTAACATGGTAGGCTATTTCCGTAACGTAATGTTTTTTCAAACACGTTATAAAAAAAATTTTATGAGCAGAAACGATTTCATGCTGTCAGGCACCCCCACTATTTTATTTTGGCCATAACTTGGTAATTCCTAGACTATTTGCGTAACGTTTTACATATTCTTTGTCAGCAAACCCTAAGGAACCCAAATATACGAATTTAAGGGAGCTAGGTGGCTGCGTTCAAAATGTGCATTTTCTACCACCTCCTGTTTACTTCACTCCCCATGTGGTGTCTGGGTACTGTCATGTTTTCAAACGTAAACCCATCTAATGTCATCTTTCCCAATAAGCGTTTTTCAGGATTTTAAAACCTAACTCTGGGAAGGGTAGTGAATTTTATCACTGTCGATTTGAAATAAAGTTAGTGCATGTGGCCTTACACGCGTGATGGCAGCAATTGTGTATCGCGCGACGCGGGTTTAGTGTTGCACGTGTCCCTGCTTTTCGCCTCTCCCTTCTCGCTATCCTTTAGTCCATCTGTCTTTTAGTTACGCCGTGTATAAAATGGAATGAATGAAATATTAAATTTAGGTCATTGATCAGCTTGCGTATCTCAATGTTTTTCCAAGAAATACAGCACACGTTTCATTGAAGAAAGCGGGTAATAATACAGTAGGCTTTTACTATCAACGTGAAAGCGTTACAATTTGCCGACGAAGTAGAAAACAAGGGGGATTTCGAGTACAGTCATTGTGACAGCACTGTTCTTTACCATTCTTCTTTCCTTTTATTAAATTTATTTGTTAGGCTTTGCATTTACGTTTTAATTTATATATGGGGATTAGAATAATTCACGACATCTCCCCTCTTAAAACAGACATTATATGTCAGTCCTTTATTCTATATACACATAGAGAAATTTATTATTATTATTTCTGGGGTTTACGGTGATTCTCATCACACGGATGGCGGCTTAAAAAATCCGCTCCAAATTTGTTTTTCCAGATATATACTCAATGCTAAAATTATAGGGAGCCAAAAGCAAGGACCATCGGAGTAACCTAGAGTTCTCATGCCTAGCCTGTGCTAGAAACGATAAAGGTTTGTGATCCGTTTGCAACTTAAATGCCTTCCCATACAGATAAATATTGAATTTCTTTATTGCCCATATTACTGCAAGACATTCTTTTTCGCTAGTTGAGTAGTTGATTTCAGCTTTATTCAATTTTCTGCTAGCATATGCCACTGGGCTTAATTCCCCATCCAATGCATCTGATTTCTGTAGTAGAGTTGCACCCAGCCCAATATTACTGGCATCCGTCCTTACTATGAATTCTTGACTTAAGTCAGGTAATTTCAAAATAGGTTTACTTGTGAGCTTTTCCTTCAATTCTTGGTAAGCCATTTCACATTGTGGTGTCCATGTAATGCGATCTGGATGTCCTTTACGTGTCAAATCAGTTAACGGTGCACATATGGAATTAAAGTTCCTGATATACTTCTGGTAGAAACCACATAATGAGACAAAGGATCTCACGTCCTTCTTGGTTTGTGGTCTCGGGGCTTTCTTTAGTTTCTCTAAATTCTTTGGGTCAGGGGTCATGTTTCCCTGATAAACTGTGTGTCCCAAAAATTCCAATTCTTTACATCCAACGCAACATTTGGTTGGTCGGGCTGTTAAATTTGCTTCCCTAAGTCGATCAAACAGCATCTTCAGAGAGTCAATGTGTTCCTCAAATGTTTCTGTTGCTATAAGGATATCATCCATGAAATTTGTTATACATGGATTATTCAGAGGGTCCAATAATTTTCTCATCATTCTAGAGAAGACACTAGGCGCATTCTTCAATCCAAATGGCAATCTATTAAACTCATAGTGTCCTTCTGAGGTACTAAAAGCTAGGTATGGTCTAACCTCAGGCTTTACTGGAATCTGATAGTATCCTTTACTCAGATCCACTTTTGAGAAATATTTAGCTTTATTTAGTCTGGCAAACAGCTGATTTGTATCCGGCAATGGATCCACCTGTCCTTCTGTAATAGCATTCAGTCTCCTGTAATCTATACAGAGTCTATGTTCTCCAGAGGGCTTCCTTAAGAGTACAACACCGGAACTATATGAGGATTCACTGTGTGAAATAATTCCTTCCTTCAATAGATAGTCTATCTCTTCCTTCAAAGCTTTCTCCTTAGCAAACGGAATCGAATATGGTTTCATACAGACAGGTGTGGGGTCTATCAGTTTCATATCATATTCCAATAGGTTTGTATGCCCTGGTCGGTCTGTTAACACCTCTGCATGATTATTTAGAACCTGTTGCACTCTCTCTTTCTGAGTTTTTGTTAAATGTGTACTGATTTTCACCTGTGCTGCTGTCTCACAGGGGTGTAATGGATATTCAAATGATGAAAGTGGTTCCTTTTTCATCTCCATGGCGATGGACAAGGTCAACAAGTGTGTCTCTTCCTGATGTTCTCTTTCCAAATATTTCTTCAGGAGATTCACATGATAGATTTTTTCTTTCCCCTTCTTATCTATCTTATAATTTGTTCTAGACACCTTCTCTAAAACTGTATATGGACCTTGCCATCCAATCTGTAACTTATTCTGACTCCCGGGGAGAAGAAGCAGTACCTTCTCTCCCACAGCCAAATCTCTGTCTTTCGCCTTCCTGTTATAATAGGCAGCATGTTTCTTCCTGGCTTGTTTCAAATTTTCATTGGCAAGTTTCCAGCCAGTTTTTTTAAACGAGTGGTCAGCTCATTCACATATTGGTATGAAGATGTAATGTTTTCCTCTGCCTTTTCATCAGTCCACGTTCTTAACAAAGCTTCAAGTGGACCTTTTATTGGCCTTCCAAACAATAATGTTGCCGGGGCCATACCGGTTGAACTATGGGGTACCTCCCGATAAGCAAAGAGGGCGGCGTGCAGGTACTGGTCCCATGTATCTGGTTTTTCGTGTGCCAACTTTCTCAGGATCGACATCAACGTGCCGTTAAATCTTTCCACTTGGCCATTCCCTTGGGGATGGTACACACTACAATGGAAGTGTTTGGCCTGGAAGATCCTGAAAACTTCTTCAGTTAGTTTCCCCTTGAACTGAGAGCCATTATCAGTCAAGATTTGATTGGGAAAGCCTAACCTCGTGAAAATTGTGAGCAATGCCTCTGCCACATGTTTAGAATCAATCGATGACAGGGCTACTGCCTCTCCCCACATAGAACAAGTGTCCACCAGAGTCAGAATGTAGCTGTTCCTTCTCTTGGTTCGGGTGAGAGGTCCCACAAGATCCACGGCAACTCTCTCAAAGGGTGTTCCCACTATGGGCATTTCCCCCAGAGTTGCTGGTGCAGTCCAATGTTTAGGTGCTACTCGTTGGCACTCTGGACAGGATTTTACATATCGTTTGATATCTTCAGTTATTCCTGGCCAGAAATAATGACAAGCTATTCGCTGTCCTGTTGCGCTGATTCCCATATGACCACTGAAGGGAATCGCATGCCCTAGTTCCAACACTTTAGTCCTATATGAAGTGGGAAGGACCAGCTGTCCGTGACCATTGGATTCAGATCCAGCCTTCCTATATATCAGTTTGTTCTTCATATAAAACTCTCCCTTGCCTGGAGGTGTATGAGATTTGGGCAACTTCTTGAAACATGGCTTGAGTGTTTTGTCCTCAGCCTGTGCCTTCCTCATCTCATCTGGGTGAGTATTTATTGGATTATCCTCCTCCTTTTTAGACTGTGATCTGGTCTGCACTGTTGCCAATATCACAGGTCTCTTGGGATTCCCCAAGAAGACATATCTACACCCCAATATCAGAGGGTAGATTGGCTCATTTATCACTGCTGCTTTTATGATTCCTTCCACATATCGCGTTTTCACTTTTATTCGGGCGACGGGAAGTGTCATGGTAGCTACATCCTTGGTTGCAGTTTGAATCTCCACTGTTTCTGTGGTGTATTGATCGGCCTGCACCAGGTGCGAACTCACAACGGAATCGTAATCTAAACCGGTATCATATAAACACCTTATAGTGACACCATTACAGATGACATCTTCACACACTGGGGGGTGGTATGGTTCCTGTAGTTCTTCAGGTTTGACCTTCTTTTCCTTTTTCCCCGATGTCATAGCAGCACAATGAGGAGGTTTCCTTCTACAATGGTCAGTGTCATGATTGTTCATCTTACAATTTTTACACCACCTTTTTCCTTGGTTGAAAGATTTTCTTTCATCATATTTCCTTTCATCGAATTGTGGGGTTTTATTTTTATTTTCATACCGTGGCCTATCAAACTGGTGCTTACCTTTGTTTTGATCCCTAGGATCAAATTTATTAAAGTTCTGTGGTGCCCTAAAGTTATCCACTTGTTTCTTTTTATTACCTGTTACCTCTGCTTGAGCTGCTTGATACCTTTCAGCAACATTTAGCAACTCACCCAGCCTCTCTGCACCTTGTTCCATGAGAAACTTTATCAGGTCTGGAGCCATGGACTCTCTTAATTGCTCTATAAGGACCATTTCCTTAAGATCTTGGGTTTTCCCCAGAGAAGTCCATTTCTCCAAGTATGTCTCTATTCGTGCAGAGAACTGGTGATAGGTTTCACCTGACAGTAGTTTAGCATTCCTAAATTTTTTCCTATAAAATTCTGCATTCTTTTCATATCTTAACAAAAGAGCCTGCTTTAGCATGTCATAATTTTCCTGATCACTTCTGCTCATTTTTGCAAAAACTTCATAAGCTGCCCCATGAAGTCCTTGAGATAACTTTAAGCTCCACCTTTCTCTCTCTAACCCATATGTGGTAGCTAATAGTTCATACCTATTTAGATAGCTCTCTATATCATCGTCTTTCTCAACAAAATGATCTAAATGAAAATTCATAGCTGAGGTTGAGGCTCCTTGGCTAGCAGTAGCATCAGAGGCAAAGGGACTGGCACCATTTTCAGGAGCATGGCCTTGAAACTCAAACTCCCTTAGTCGTAACTCATGTTCCCTTTGTAATCTCTTCTCCTCCTTTTCTGCTTCCCTCTCTGCAGCTAATCTTCTTTCTTCGGCTTCCCTTTCTGCAGCTAATCTCTTGTCTTCTCTTTCTGCAGTCAATCTTCTTTCTTCTGCTTCCAATTTCTTAGCCTCAGCCTCAATCTGCAACCTCTTAGCCTCAGCCTCAATCTGCAACCTCTTAATCTCTTTTTCAGCTTCTATTCTCTTATCTTCGGCCAATCTTTCAGATTCTAATTTTCTTTCGGCCTCTTTTTCTAATCTTCTTTCTTCCCGTTCAATATATTTGTCACATTCAGCAGTGACATAAGAAATCATAATTTGTCCGTCCATTCCTAACTCTTTCGCAGTCTGTACAGCAGCAGATCGAAATTTTGCCAGGTCGGCCATTGTCTAACAGATAAATGTCTAAACAATTTTATCTATGACTAATTAACTCAAGACAACACAGGCACCGTGAGCTCAACCTTATTTATTTTCACCCAAGGATACCCTTTAATTCTTATTATTCCCTGAAGTGAGTTACCCCCAATATTTGTAATAGGGAAAGATTCAAAATCCCGAGGGCGAGACCCCAATATATGTGGTAAAGTGGGATGTTATAAATATTTATAGGGGACTTAGTGTACTGACTGAGATCAGCTGTGAAGGTATCTATATCTAATAAGAGTAGTGTATTATAGATAACCTTACTTGCTGCCACATATATATATATATCTCAGTCAGAATTATTCTGGAGTAGTGTGATGACTACGTTATATGTCTAGGGTATGTGTATGATGAAGTGTAAGTCATAACAACAACAGACAGATAAACAATTTAATTTATTCCACCACACTTGACAACACTGTGACACTCACATACATATAACACTCTAAGAGGATATCTTAAAGGAGTCACTGATAACTTTTCAAATAACAATATGTATTCAGTGCTGTCATGAATGTATATGTGTCCTGATTCAAATACAAAGGGAACCAGGAATCACAATCAATTTTAATTACAAGTTATATGTACAGAATTTATTAATATGATTCTTGTAGTGACATATATTATAAATGGTATCCTATGTGTGTCAGTTGTGTAGTGGTAATATGAGGTAATACTGGTTTTGTTTTGTTCAAGCTCTGTTGGTATTTGTCATCATGACTTCAATAGTTTGTTTCTATGGGAACTAGTATTGGAGATGTTCTCAGTTCCTGGTATTAAAACAATTTAATTCCCCTCTTAATTTTAGTTTATATTGTCATTGTAAGATGGGGTACATAATGTTGAGCTCCATGGCCACACTCTCTTATCTTGCGTGATGACTGCAGTAAGAGACTCCTCTGCTTGAGTACTTTAATGAGTTCTGGAGCCACCCCACTGGTTGCTATATGGACCAAGGAGTATGCTGTCCACCTCTGGCTTCAGCAAAGCTCTGACCAGGTGCTGCTCAATAACTTTAAGACCACGGTCCCTGAAACAAGAAGGTTGTACCTTCTACGTCAGAACTAATTTATACTCTATTTTTACACTGAGCACAATACATCACAAACATTGAGTTCAGAGCGTTAGGCCAACTGTCAGCTTCATCTGAAACACTTTATACCAGTATTTCCCTCCCTAATGGTTACTACGCCTCTGCAATTCCAGCATTATTTCTTTCTAGTTAATAATCTAGGTGTCAGTGTACTGTTTGGCCATTCCATGCAGTTTTACTTTCCTCCGACACCTTCTGTTCAGGCTGGAGCACGATAGGCTTTACATCATGTTCGCTACTGAACCACACATATATACAGACATAAATTATCAATTTACATTCAATTTTCATTAAAAGATATTGAATATTTCAAGCTTACCACAATTCATGGAAATAATAATAAACAGTTTCGTTGACTGGCAATGAATATAGCACAACTCCGATCTGCCGATGTCCCAGGCTTTATTTTATAAAAAATATACACTGGTGCTCAACGCACTGCTTCTTAGTAGGTTTATTACAAGATGTGGCAATGAACAGACGCTCTGAATGGAGTATATTCTCAGCTCTACCCAATCACACCACGTCTACACATCTTTTCAAAAAAGTACCCCTTTCTCACGTTTCCCCTGACAACACAAGATAGTATTTATAGTCCGACCAATCGTGTTTAGTCTTTCATTTGTTGCGCTCCAATCACATAGGAGTTAACATGGTAGGCTATTTCCGTAACGTAATGTTTTTTCAAACACGTTATAAAAAAAATTTTATGAGCAGAAACGATTTCATGCTGTCAGGCACCCCCACTATTTTATTTTGGCCATAACTTGGTAATTCCTAGACTATTTGCGTAACGTTTTACATATTCTTTGTCAGCAAACCCTAAGGAACCCAAATATACGAATTTAAGGGAGCTAGGTGGCTGCGTTCAAAATGTGCATTTTCTACCACCTCCTGTTTACTTCACTCCCCATGTGGTGTCTGGGTACTGTCATGTTTTCAAACGTAAACCCATCTAATGTCATCTTTCCCAATAAGCGTTTTTCAGGATTTTAAAACCTAACTCTGGGAAGGGTAGTGAATTTTATCACTGTCGATTTGAAATAAAGTTAGTGCATGTGGCCTTACACGCGTGATGGCAGCAATTGTGTATCGCGCGACGCGGGTTTAGTGTTGCACGTGTCCCTGCTTTTCTGCCTCTCCCTTCTCGCTATCCTTTAGTCCATCTGTCTTTTAGTTACGCCGTGTATAAAATGGAATGAATGAAATATTAAATTTAGGTCATTGATCAGCTTGCGTATCTCAATGTTTTTCCAAGAAATACAGCACACGTTTCATTGAAGAAAGCGGGTAATAATACAGTAGGCTTTTACTATCAACGTGAAAGCGTTACAATTTGCCGACGAAGTAGAAAACAAGGGGGATTTCGAGTACAGTCATTGTGACAGCACTGTTCTTTACCATTCTTCTTTCCTTTTATTAAATTTATTTGTTAGGCTTTGCATTTACGTTTTAATTTATATATGGGGATTAGAATAATTCACGACAGATGGTTTGGCCATGTCTGCAGAATGGGAGAAGATCGGCTACCACGACAAGCATGGGAAACAAAGAGCCAGGGATCCAGACCTCCAGGACGACCCAGAGTCCGCTGGGAGGACAACATTAGGCAATCTTTGAAGGACCGAGGACTAGAATGGAACCAGGCCAGGAAGAAAACAGCTGATAGAATAGTCTGGCGCTCTCTCTTCCAAACCTCTACACCTCACGGTAGAAGGGGAACGACTAAGTAAGTAAAATTGATTCCCTACAAATAAACTATAACTCTCAGGGGGATGATGACAACCACAGCTCCTCCAATAACTGACTCACATCAATACTTAGTGAATAATAGTCTGTGAAAACACTTGAAGGAACATTTTAAGATTAATATTATTATTGTTGGACCCAGAGTCCTTGCTTTTAGTTCACTATTAGTGTAATATATATTTTCTTCAGTTTTAAAGACCTGTCCAAAGAAAGAGAAGGACAGGCACAATAAAATTGTACAAAAAAATATTCTAAATTCAAACTTAAACCACAGACTTATTAAGTTCCTTATAGTGAGTTATATTGTGTTGTTTTGATGTACCCTCATTTCATTGCATACCCTAGACACTAGGCACATCAAACACCACACATTAGAAATAACATACAGCACCGTGTGAGATCTAGAGAGGTAGCGTTAGGTCCCTTGAGAATTCATCGACATCTTCTATTAGACTCAAGGTCTTACATAGCTTGACCTCACACGGTTGACACATACATAATAACATTCATTATCTTTTACAATCATAACCTCTCCAGCAAAATTTAACTTTGCAACAGTGTTAATAATGAAAAATATAGAATTCAAAATGTACAACTTACGCCAATCTTTAGACTCACAGACTGATGGCATTCTTACTTTTATACTGAACTTAATCTCGATCGATATTTATAAAATTACTTTCACAACCACCTCAGATTGGAAGAATGTATACAACTAGGAGTAAACAGCCCATTTAAAAATTCATAAATGAGCGCTTGCCTAAAACAGAAAGATTGTAATGGTATGACACAATCACTAATGTGGAACTGATGACACGAACCAGACAAGTGCCAGAAAAACAAGACATGAGAAGAAGGTACTGGAGACTGATAGGACACACAATGAGCTTTACTAGGCAGTCCTAGTTCAGTAATCCGCAAGGTAAGAGAGGCAATGGTAGACCAAGCAATACACGGAGAAGAGAATAGGAGACAGAAATGAAGGAGTTCAAGAAGATATGGAAAGACCTTGAGATGATGGCACGTGACAGGAAGACATCAAGGTTATGATCTATAAGGAGTTGAAAGTTTATGATGATGATGATGACTAGTTAACTAGTTTACATCCGATTACGTTGTTTCTTGTGAGTATTAAAAAAAATGAGGAGAAAAGGGGTGTGATAAACGAGCGCAAATGCCTTGTTGCTCTATCTTTTCCTACATCTTTCGTATTGTATTTTCTCCGAAATTTGCTCTTTCATCTCATATGTGCGACCCACATTTGCTATTTCATTGTTGTGATTACTCGCGACCAGTATCTAGAGAACCACATTTGCTCTTTCATCGGGGGAAATAAAAATCCTTTGATTGAGTCCACATGCCTGACATTATCGTTTGAAGCCCACATTGCATCGTGATAAATCTGGTAAAAACACATCTGGGCATGCTGTAATTTCTGTGACACCACATTGGACGCCCAGATTGGCCAGGGGAAAACGTCTCATGCTGTAATGGTGTTATCTTGGGTCGGCCGCGGTTCAGACAAGCGTTGATTTACCACATTGGACGCCCACCTTGGCCAGGTGAACAATAAACAATCAGAGGTCAAACTACACCCACGTTTGGACTGACAGGGGAAAAGAGCGATCCTGTGAATGAGTGACCAGAGGGGCCATTAATGATTGGTTGGTATGAGCTGTACAAGAAACCCATATTGGACTGGCAGAAATATAATCTACTGCGTAGCTTGTTCTGGGAAGGAGTCCAGTTTTTTTACCTTGTGAGGAAGAGATTAAACCCAAAAACGCATAGCCTAATACACGTGTTTATTCAGAGTGGATGATAATTCAGTTCTGTGATTAATTGTGTTCTTAAAGGATTTTGCGAAGGGAAAAGAAGGTTAGTAGATCTTATACTTATTAATAAATTTTCTTATTTTTGTTTATTTTAACCTCACAGCTAAAATGTGCGAAAGATAAAGTTTCAAATAATTCTTGGCATAACTGATTAATAAAATCAGAAGATTTTCCTAGAAGATGATAGGATGATAGGAGGTAATTAATAGTTCATATTTCACCTTTATCATCATCACAGTCTCCCATGCGCACACACTCTCATGCACAAGATATTTAACATCATTAGAATTGAACTCAGAGAGAGAGAGAGAGAGAGATGAATAATGAGCAGTAGTTTAAATGAAAGTCAACCAGTGATGTTAAATGTGAAAACTTACGAAGACTTTTGTGTGTCTTCAGTTCATCAGAAGTCTGAGTCTACACGCAACGTGTCTGACGTCTAGCCAGAAATAAGTTATCAAAAACGGACATTTGGCTAGCAGAATTCGCCATAGGACATCTTTCATTCCTCAATTAAAAAGGAATATTGTCTCACCCACAAGTCATAAGGTGGACGCAGCATTTTTCGTCACCATATACTGCTTGCTCACAAGTTCAATACATCGTTATCACAAGTTCAATACAGAGTCATCATAAATTCAAATCTCTCGAAAGATCATTATTATCTGAAGTCAAGCAAAAGAGCTCAAAAGAGGAATCGCATATTTATACCACGTGCAACACTCTTAAGCGCATTTTATGAAGCAGACTCGGAAGTATATGAATCACGACTACATACGCAAGATTATGAGTCTACATATCACTAACATTTCGTGAAGATATCCAGTCTGACCAGTACCCTCGGGAGATTAGACAACAGACCTTTTGTTCATATGACAGCTATTAACTGTTGATCAACACTACAGAGATATACTCAAACAGTGAAGGAATATACATAGATATCTCGTCAGCGTTCTCCGTACGACAACAGTATTCATCAGAACGTCCTCAGCTTAGAGATACAACATTCGACATAACGTATAACAACTTGGGACATTTTATGCATACATGTGAATCCTCATATCTAGGAGAAGCATTTAGAGACACATGGACTGTGTAGAGTACTCACCATTTTGGTAACACGTATCATATCACATCATCATTTCACTTTACACCAGTTCATTCTTAATTAACTATTACTTAATTAACTGTAATTTTATTATCTCATCTGTGTGTTTTGTGTGAATCGTCTTTCACCATCATCACGTTCTAACCATTACTAACCCTATATGTGTGGATATTTCATTAATAAACCCAACGATCGGTTGATCATTATCAAGAGTTTGTTAATGTATCACTCGTGCTGTCGGTGTTACATATTCACCTATAGGAACCTTTCTCTACTCCGATGAGGTTGGGGGCTTTTTCTTTACGGGATCTAAGGGCAGAAGCTAAGGTCGTGGGGAAACAGAACTCTTTCCATAATTAATTAGAAAACACTGTCTAGTGGAAAGCATTCGCATTCCTGTCTTCCTGTCCCTATCTCGAATAGGTCTTTATTCTTTCTTAACGAGCCAATTTCTAGAGACCTTATATCTATATCTCATAGACTATTCCTGGCAAAAACTACTGTAGTAGTTGCCCCAGTGACTCACCACACGACAAGGGGGAGCGGTGGTAAGAGTTTTGTGACGTCAGTTGGGGGGGGGGGGGACAGGGGTTGTGGCGAAATGTGCCAAAAATGCATGACGTCATATGTTTACGACCCTATTAAGTGCTGCAGCTCTATTGTATTTTAAAAGACAGCAAATTTTTACGATATCCGTGGATATATGAAGAAAACTCGAGATTTTCTTTATAAAATTATCTGTCTAACATTACATTTCGTTTACTTCAGCTGTTGTTTGATACAAATTTCTGTTTTGGACTAATTCCTTTCGGACTCGGTATTGACGTTGACAATGCATTTGACTGCTATGTTGATTGTTTATGAATAGTTTGACGAGATATTAAAACTGACAGTTGATGAACTGTAATGGCAAACTAGTGATGGCATTTAAAACAAGGACAATTCTGTTTTTGTTCTTCAAAGATGTCAACTTTCCAGAATAAAAAAATAAAAATAAAAAAATAGAATGTTTGACGCAGTCGACCAAATATGAGCACCCAAATTACTAAAAAGAAACATCATGTTTAAAATTCCTTATCTTTCCAGTCTTCCATCGCACACGACTTGTGGCAGCATGATAGCCACTCAGGGCTATCTTGAGAACATCAGCCGTGTGGTCGATGTCTGGTCTAAGAACACTTGAGGGCCGGAATGTTTTTGGCCCTCGCGTGACCACTCCGGACTTTTCAACATTGTGTTTTTGAAAGGCTTATCGGTAATGGACGCGAGTGGAGGTTAACGAACTAGTACAGGGCTAATGTTAGCTATAGCGACCCGCTGATTACATCATAGGCTTAATATTGCCCGTCTTTCTTTTCTTGTTATTCTCTTCCTGTTCTTTGGTCATCGATCCCTGATTATTCTGAAGCATATAAATAAATAATTATAATTTTTTTTAAAAAGAGAACTTTCATTTTAGCATACAATCACATAACCTAGCCAACCAAGTCTTTCCTGAGCTAACTTAATATGACCACGGCAAAAACCAATCTTTAAACCAATTATATTTATAAAGTTATAACCCACCTGTAGACGAGCTAGAAAGCTGACATTTTCCATGTTTACAGTCGTTATGTGCACATCTCTATACAATTTTCGAAAAGAGATTTTCACGCAGTGCTTTCAAAATGTTGGCTGGAAAAGTTTAGGAAATTTTTTTAATTTATTCGGTTTCGATTAAATTCAGTGAGAAAGAGGGAGGTAAGAGGGGTATTGAGAGTTGCTAAATAGGAATCTGAATGTAGTTTTTCTAAATTGGAAATGTAGATCCAAACTGGTGGATTCTTCCAATTTCGATGAAATGGTTATCTTGAACCTTCGCATCGAACGCATTGTTTCTTTTCCTTCATATTAAATTATCTACACACTTTGTTTCTTCATTAGCCTGACTTTTGGAACAGGCAGCGCGAGGTGAAACCAAAATGAAAATAAATGTGACAAATCTACGCATGTATACATTGTCTCAGACATTAAGTTGATAGTTATTTAAATTGCTTTCATGTTTTGTTTATATTTAGTCTCCGACAACAAGTGTGCTTTGCAAGTCAGTCGTTATCATGCTTTGCTTCTTACCTGCTGGTTAGATAGAATTGTATTTGGTACAAAAACGATTGTTTTTCCAATAACATTTAGAAAACCTAATTCATTAATTTCCGGAAGTAAAATACCAGTTTTCTGATTTGGGCAACTGAGTTGCAACCTGAGTTTTTTTTTCTTCCATTTTTAGTTTTTTTCATACTTTTTTTCTCCTTTGATTGATCGGCAAGACGTTTTGGTTCATGATTGTGACTGCACGGGAGAATTACGTTGGAGATGCTTAGTCAAGCGCCATCGCTTGATAATAATGCCAGGAGACGGCTCCTGCTGGCATACCTTCTACACGACAACATCAGGGTGAGCTTCGGTAATCAAGCTTCTATCCACGTTATGGAAGACTGGGGCAGGTTCCAAATGTGGACGGACAATGGCACCAGCGATAATTTTGAATCGAAGGGATGTTATACCCCGTGTAGTTCCCGGGGCTGCTCTGAGGAGACAAAGAAATTGTGGCCGTTGGTGATGGTGACTTGTCTACTATACCATACTTCTACCTCTTGTGTTAATCGTATAGTGGGTTCGTATCTTTGATTATAAATGTATAAGTCATGGATTTTCGCCCTTTAATTAAGATTTATATGTCCGTTAATTTGCCTCATGCAAATGTTTGAAACCAGATTTCTGACACGTGAACTCCCTGTTACAAAATAATAGGACTACTGAACCCTAAGGCGACATGTACAAGGTGACTAATACGAGGCTGTATACGGGGGCTGGCAACTTCATAGTGTAAAACTAATTGCCACAGAAAGAAACCGCTACAAGTGAATGCGAATGCTTGGTGCAAGGGGGTCATCTGTGATGGTCGTTCCATGCTACGGAAGGAGTGCAAAGAAGCTTGATAGGATGGAAGTGGTGTTATAGGGAGGAATCATTGGAGCTCACGACTTAAGGAACAGTTTGTGATGGAAGTGGTGTTATAGCGAGGAAATATTGAAGCTCACGACTTAAGGAACAGTTTGTGATGGAAGTGGTGTTATAGCGAGGACATATTGAAGCTCACGACTTAAGGAACAGTTTGTGATGGAAGTGGTGTTATAGCGAGGAAATATTGAAGCTCACGACTTAAGGAACAGTTTGTGATGGAAGTGGTGTTATAGCGAGGACATATTGAAGCTCACGACTTAAGGAACAGTTTGTGATGGAAGTGATGTTATGGCGACGACATATTGAAGCTCACGACTTAAGGAACAGTTTGTGATGGAAGTGGTGTTATAGCGAGGACATATTAAAGCTCACGACTTAAGGAACAGTTTGTGATGGAAGTGGTGTTATAGTGAGGACATATTGAAGCTCACGACTTAAGGAACAGTTTGTGATGGCAGTGGTGTTATAGCGAGGACATATTGAATCTCACGACTTAAGGAACAGTTTGTGATGGAAGTGGTGTTATAGCGAGGACATATTGAAGCTCACGACTTAAGGAACAGTTTGTGATGACAGTGGTGTTATAGCGAGGACATATTGAAGCTCACGACTTAAGGAACAGTTTGTGATGGCCGTGGTGTTATAGCGAGGACATATTGAAGCTCACGACTTAAGGAACAGTTTGTGATGGCAGTGGTGTTATAGCGAGGACATATTGAAGCTCACGACTTAAGGAACAGTTTGTGATGGAAGTGGTGTTATAGCGAGGACATATTGAAGCTCACGACTTAAGGAACAGTTTGTGATGGCAGTGATGTTATAGCGAGGAAATATTGAAGCTCACGACTTAAGGAACAGTTTGTGATGGAAGTGGTGTTATAGCGAGGACATATTGAAGCTCACGACTTAAGGAAAAGTTTGTGATTGCAGTGGTGTTATAGCGAAGACATGTTGAAGCTCACGACTTAAGGAACAGTTTGTGATGGAAGTGGTGTTATAGCGAGGACATATTGAAGCTCACGACTTAAGGAACAGTTTGTGATGGCAGTGGTGTTATAGCGAGGACATATTGAAGCTCACGACTTAAGGAACAGTTTGTGATGGCAGTGGTGTTATAGCGAGGACATATTGAAGCCTACGACTTAAGGAACAGTTTGTGATGGCAGTGGTGTTATAGCGAGGACATATTGAAGCTCACGACTTAAGAAACAGTTTGTGATGGAAGTGGTGTTATAGCGAGGACATATTGAAGCTCACGACTTAAGGAACAGTTTGTGATGGAAGTGGTGTTATAGCGAGGACATATTGAAGCTCACGACTTAAGGAACAGTTTGTGATGGAAGTGGTGTTATAGCGAGGACATGTTGAAGCTAACGACTTAAGGAACAGTTTGTGATGGCAATGGTGTTATAGCGAGGAAATATTGAAGCTCACGACTTAGGAACAGTTTGTGATGGCAGTAAGGGACATCCTCCGGCACCGTTTTGAAGTCTAATTAAAAGGTGAGTTGTTCCAAACCTTCTGCAGGCTTCAGAAGTAGGTGAAAATGCTTTGTTTCTGTGGTATCCGTATTAGTGGAAATTTTGATGTATATGTATCTGTCCCTAATCTGGAAGATCTAAAATCGGTGGAAAAATTTAACAGTAATCCTACCACTACGCATTATAACAACACTGAAAAAGAAGAAATAGAAAAGAACACCGACAAAGGTCCAACAAGTTTAAAGTCCAATAAAAATGATGCCCTACAAACCTCTAAATGTTAATTATGAGTTATTTTTTACGAATAAATACGATAATAAAAACATAAAAGCAAAATGTAATACAATAATGTGGTAGTCTGTTTCGCTCACGCACAGACTTAGACTAATGAAGGAACACATGTTTTTAGTCTGTATGTCTTGAGAAAGTGTATGGCATATTCAATGCGTGCTAAGTAAATAACAACAAGTAACTTAATGCCCTGGGCAGACTACACTTCCCAAAGCGTTGCTACACTTTGCTTAATGAAAATGGATCGCGTGCGCAGGAAAGTCAGAGAAGGGAATAAGCTGGTGGGTTGCGGATAATGATTATCCTAATCTTCCCGCCATGCGTTATTTTCCGGGAATAAGGTTTCATTTCAGCAAAGCCATCCCTGCAAGTCCCACTCTTGAAACGGTCGTTACCGTGAACTGACGCCTGGTGAAGACATGACATTCACCCTAAAGTCACACAACTTTACCCTCATAGGTCACGTTTGGTCGCGTGTCACCGCCAAAACATTGAAATTCTGTCCGTGCTCCTTGCGGGGCTTTGAGAGCGTTGTTTGTGTAAGCTGCTTTCTAGTTCAAATGATACATGTAACTGATATAAGCTGCATGGTGTCTGTCAATTTCTTAGCCAGAAGTATGTTAGCTCTCCGTATTTTCATTTTCTTGTAAGCGAAAATTACAATTGTGTCCATTTGTCACTTCACACTGAACTTTTCATACCCAGAAGGATTCAGTGACTTGTACCTTTAAACATCTTTTGGTTCTTTTATACATTTTAAGTTTTAATGGCTTGACCACATCATACGTTGTAACTTTCAGCGATTTAATACCTTTATCTAGTAACATTTTATTTCTTGGCCCCTTTATGTATTGCGAGATTAAATGGTTTGATATCTTTACATACTACAAGCTTGGTCCATTTATATATTGTAAGAGTAAATGGTTATGCGTTGTAAGTTTCAATGAGTTGGCTCCTTAAGTTTGAAAGATTGGGTGACTTTGCTCTTTATGCAGTCTTGTTTATGTTGTTGATATGTTGTTGATTTTAGGACCTTGCACAAACCATTGATTTTTGTTTTGTGCATGGGATACCTCTCTCTTGCTGGGAAATCCTCGATTTATGGCCTGAAAAAGTCTGCCAGCTGCTGCTTTTCGAGTGGCCAACTCTTCTTTGATGCCTCCCTTTCGGTCTATAATAGCTCCGAGATATTTTAAGTGGTGTTGTGAGATTCAAGGAAATAATTTTCGCGTAGTGTGCCCTATCCACCTCCAGCGCTTTCTCTCATCTTTTGTTCCATTGAGTCTTGTCGTGTTCTTGTCATCAGTTTCACATGAGTAATCTTGTCATACCACTTCAAATCTTCATATTCCACAGAAGTATCTATTTATGAAAGTCTGTAGCTTTTAGGTTGGTCTTTTTGTTATTCTCCTTGTACCACAGCCTGAATCTTCAGTTACGATTAAAAATTTAAAAAAAACCCCGATTGTTATAATTATTATTGTCATTATTTCTGCCTACTTCTTTATATTTTAACGTCGGGTCTCTTCTTCCCTTCTTTGTATGTTTTCAGGTCTTCCCTTTTTTCTTTTACCTTGCAGGTTCAGGAACAGAGACTACCTTGTAAAGCTGTCAGCTTGTTTCCTCGATTTGTATTCTATTCGATACCTGCGTCTATTCATTAATTTTTGTTCCACTGGTATTTTTCTGGTTCTTCCCATCGGTTCTATTACTTCTATATTAGGAATCTTATCTTCCATTTTAATCCTTCTATTTTAGGCAACTATTCATTTATGAAGTCTGCAACACTCGTTTATCGTTTTAATTGTTCTCCATATTTTAGAGGCACGCAAATAGAATGCCTTGATATTTGAGTTTAAGATTCTTATATTGTTGCACTTCATTTCTATTTATTTCCCTACATTTCCCACTACACTGAGTACTGTTCTTGCCTTTTGTATTCTTAGTTTTTTATCGCAGTGCATTCCTCCAAACTATGCCGCTCTAAAAAAATAGGTATGAGTGAGTGACAGAAAGAACGAACGAAATTTTGATTTCTTCACGGTAAAGAAATAGGCATATTTGTTACTGTGAAACAATCTAAGTTGAGAAAAGTCTCACTTGTGAACATAGAGTGAGAGAGAAAGAGAGGGAGGGAGAGAGACAGAGAGATACTTACTAAGAATTTTGTATCTAATCAAGACGTTTTCTATTATCTTATTTTTATTTTCTTCATTGGTTTATATCGTATAATTCCAGTGCTCTCGCCTACTCGCTTAAAAAAAAAAAAAAAAAAAATTCATTGCTTTCTCTACAGCAAAGATCCTGAAACTACGGAGCGGACATTTATGTGACTAACTTAATTACAACTCACAATATTTCACACAAAGACAAGTCTTTTTTTTGTTTTAAACGCTGCAAGATATTCTTCAAGCTCTCGTTCGTGGCTGCACGCGAGTGTCAAGGCGAGCGCGCTCGCACGTTTTTCATATTGCTGTGAGCAAGTATGGCACGTTGACTTCGTCTAAAAATAATTGATCAAGATATTGAGTTTCAGTGAAAAGCCAAGGTAAGCGACCTGATTAAACACTGGGCCTGTTAGTTCACCTTTAGCTTTTGTAACAATGTTTTTTTTTTTAACCAGCGGCACTTGGGCTTTCAGCCCTTCGGCCCAATGACATGTCATTGCGAGGATGGGGATAATAATAATAATAATAATAGCCCCTTCAGTCATAACTGACTATGGGAATGCGCCCCTGAGGTGACAGCCCTCAGCTGCTTATTTTCCTGGTGCTCCTTTCGACGTTTTCTCCTCACTTCTGCTTCTTGTGTGAGCCTCTCTTCGCCCAATCTGAGGTGGCGCCGTAAATAGCATCGCCACTTAGTGCGATCGGCAGCTTCATCCTCCCATGTTGCTGGATCCATGTCCAGTGCCCTCATATCTCTCTTGCACACATCTTTGAACCTCAGCTGTGGTCGCCCAACTGTTCTCTTGCCATCTGCTAATTGTCCGTAGAAGATATCTTTTGGGATGCGACCATCTTCCATGCGGCGAACATGGCCAAGCCAGCGAAGTCTGCGCTGTCTAAGAAGCGTATACATACTTTGAAGGCCAGCACGTGACAACACCTCGACATTTGTCACTTTATCTTTCCACGAGATGCCGAGGATGCGGCGTAGACACCGCAAATGGAAGGTATTGAGCCTTCTTTCTTGCTTAGCATAGGTCGTCCAGGTCTCGCTGCCATATAGGAGTGTGCTGGTGACGCAGGCATTATATACCGCAGCTTTGGTCTTCATTGTGAGTTGAGAGTTTCCCCAAACACGTGATGTGAGGCGGGCAAAGGTAGCTGCAGCTTTGCCAATGCGGCTGTCGATTTCTGTATCCAGTGAGAGTTTGTCATTGATGGTAGACCCTAGGTATGTGAAGTGGTGCACCACTGCCAATTCATAGTTATCGATAGTGATAACTGGTGCAGCACCCACATCCTGACTCAGCACATTCGTTTTCTTTAGACTTATTGTGAGGCCAAAGTCCTTGCATGCTTTAGTGAAGCGATTCATCAAGCTCTGAAGCTCCTGTTGGCTTTGAGTGACGACTGCAGCATCATCAGCGAACAACAAGTCTCTTATAGTGACCCTTCTGATTTTTGTTTTTGCCTTCAGCCTTGAAAGATTAAACAGACGGCCATCTGACCTAGTGTGAAGGCATATTCCTTCAGTTGCATCTCTGAATGCATGTTTCAAGAGTAAGGCAAAGAAGATTCCGAAGAGGGTCGGAGCCAGAACACAGCCTTGTTTAACGCCACTTCGTATATCAAAGGGCTGTGACGTGCTTCCAGCATATTGGACTGTTCCCTTCATGCCTGAGGACTTTCCTTCCAACCCGGTCAGGAGCTTCGCTCCTTCCCATCCACAGAGGGTTTATCTCAGGAGCCGTCAGGTTATTCAGTCAAAATCCCGGTCGATGACACTTCTACAAATGACCGCGCCCGGGCTTGAACCTTGAAAACCTGGTCACTAGCGCAACGTTGTAACCATTACACCAGCGCGGCTCCCGGTAACAATGTTCAGTTTGTGTACCGTCACAGTTTCGTTCAGTAGCAATCACGGAGTGTAACAATAGACATTGTCACCAACAGTAAGTGGCGGAGCAGACTATTAAGAATGGTAACACCCTTGATGTAGTCCATACTTCTTATATAAATTCAACAAAATAGCATAGTAGATTCTCTGTTTCCTCCTCTTTCTCTCCCTCCCCCATGCTTACTGAAGTCAAGTAATATAAGAAAGAAGTACGACAGAAATAATAGCTGCAGTAATGTCCTTCATTTATCTATCTATCTGTCTGCCTACGATGGGCTGTCAGTCTTGCCTGCTGTCTAAGCTACCTGTCGACGTTGTCTTTTTGTCTGTTTGTCTTGACTACGCTGCCTGTCTGTCTAAGCTGTCTACTTGTCTGTCTACGCTGGCCTGTCTTTCTGCTGTCTATCTTATCTTCGCTGGCATGCCTGTCTGCGGTCTAAGCTGTCTGCCTGTCTTGTCTATGCTAACCTTCCGTCTGCTATCTTTTTGTCTACGCTGGCCTGTCTTGTCAACAATGTCCTGTCTGTCTGCTGTCTGTCATGTCTTCGTTGGTCTTTCTGTCTGCTGTCTAATCTGTCTGCCGGTCTTGTCTACGCTGGTCTTCTGTCTACTGTTTAAGCTGTCTGCCTGTCTGTGTACGCTGGTCTGCCTGTCTGTCTACACTGGCCTGTTTGTCTGTTGTTCAAGCTGTCTGTCCGTCTACCCTGACTTGCCTGTCTGGCTGCTGTGTAAGCTGTCTGTCTGTGAGATGCTGTCATAAAAATGAAAATTAGAAACATCGCTCCTGCCATCACTATCATTATCATCATCATTGGCACCGTCATCAGCGTTATTATCATTATCAGATCAGCGCTATCGCCAAGTCCGTAGTATTATTAAAAACATAATTACGGTGTATGTAGTTTTACTGTAAGTGTTTGAAGATTAGGATTTATGTTTTGTTCTAGCATGGAGTATGTAAAGTGCGATGTATGTTATGTTATAGTGTGGGAGCCGCGCTAGCGTAGTGGTTACAACACCGCTCTGGCGACCGGGTGATACAGGATCAAACCCGGGCGACGGCATTTGAGGATTTTTCGTCGACCGGGATTTGGACTGGATTAACTCGAGACCTGGCGAGCACATTTGAAGGAGTGTCGTCGACCAGGGACTGGCGACTCCTGAGCCGACCCAGCTGCAATGGGTACCTCCGAAATCGGCGAGTATTTGCCTGAATGGCGAGGGACACCTGTCTCTGTACAAGAAATAAAGGGATACTCACGTAAAATCAATGTCAGGTTAGACATAAATAATAACCTGAGATTTCGCCTCGAGTATTAGCGGGCGTACGAAAAAAAAAAAAAAAAATGTTATAGTGTTATGTGTCTCAATTCTTCGAATTCTCTGGCATAATACCATCACAAACCGGAAACTGCTTACACGGTGCAGTCAAAAAGATATGCACACCATCATTTAAAGCTAAATATGATTACGTGTCTGACGTGATCGAAAAACACCGCCTCCAAACTATAGATATTCACTAAAGATGCCTCTGTCGAAACCATCGTATCAGATGACCGGAAATAATAACAAACACGGAAGTGACAAATTCACAAGCAACAACAAACACGGAAGTGACTATTTTATAAAGAAAATGTTGCCTCGTTTTCACGACGCGCGTCCTGTTCAACATAGTCGGTTAAAAGAGGGCGCATGTCTAAATATAAAAGACCTTTACGTCTGACAGCTTTTTTAAAATATATTAATTTTAGTGACAAATACACAAGTAATAACAACCCTAAACATATTGTGGAGAACCCGACGGCAACTTTACAGCTGGAGATTTAAAAAATCAGAGCGGGGGTGGATTTTTTTTTTTTTTTTTTTTTTTTTTTTTTTTTTTCTTAACCAGCGGCACTTGGGCTTTCAGCCCTTCGGCCCAATGACATGTCATTGCGAGGCTGGGGAACCTGAGGACTTTCCTTCCAACCCGGTCAGGAGCTTCGCTCCTTCCCATCCACAGAGGGTTTATCACAGGAGCCGTTCAGGCTATTCAGTCAAATTTCCGGCCGTAAACATTTCTTCAAACGCCGACGCCCGGGTTTGAACCATGAACACCTGGTCGCCAGTACAACGCCGAAGCCATTACACCAGCGCGGCTCCCGAGCGGGGTTGGATAGGTCATACCCTCAGGAATCAACCAACCAATATAACCTTGCGTGCATTTGACCGGAACTAGCAGGAGAAGATAAGAGTGAGAACAGTACAAGAAACAAAGCCAAGCAGCCGGGGCATCATGAAAAGATCTCTAGAACAAATGTATACAGTCTCTGCACGCTATACTAGAACAAATGTATACAGTCTATGCACGCTATACTAGAACAAATGTATACAGTCTATGCACGCTATACTAGAACAAATGTATACAGTCTATGCACGCTATACTAGAACAAATGTATACAGTCTATGCACGCTATACTAGAACAAATGTATACAGTCTATGCACGCCTTTTACATTACTATCCATATGGAAGAAATGTTGTCATAACCGTGGCTTTGAAGATGGCAAAAGAACAATCAGGCGACCACAACTGAGGTTCAAAGATATGCACAAGAGAGACATGAAGGCGCTGGACGTAAGTGCAATATTCTGGGAGGAGGAAGCTGGTTACAAAGGTATTTTCTACTATAGAGTTATGTTGTGTTCTATTGCGGTGCAAAGCAGGAGTCAGAATAGGGTGGATCCCGATCTACCGGTAGATCACATGGGATGATTTAGCAAATCTCTAGGTGACGGAGGGTGAAAAGAGAAAGCATTTTAAAGCTAGAGAAATTTCAGACTAGTCCTCTGCCGCCGGCATTTAATGGCACAGAAACGCCAGGATTAAACATACTTTTTCTTTGCTCTCTGTGAAAACTCACGAGCTATCATACGAACATTCCCATTTTTATCAGGAACTGCACGAGATAGGAATGAGATCTTTTCTTTGAAGTGAAGTTAACATTCGGTAAAACATCATTTAGTTTGAATTTCCCGCCATTTCATTGGTGGAATTGCAGAAAGCAGGTCAACCGGCAGAGGTAAAAATGACATATAGGCCACACTTATTCTTAATTCCAAATACAATGCAGTCCAGATAAGCGGAACCGGCTTGAGTCATCTAAAATACTTCGGCTTATCCGAAATTCTGTTTATCAGGAGTTTCAGCCAAAGAGGGACTTCAGACTGGGACCTGCAAAATTGCTTCGACTTAACCGAAATTCGGCTTAAGCGAGTTCAGCTTATCCAGACTGCACTGTACTCTGAAACTTGATAACAGTACCGATATACTATCAGTACAATACAGAGCATTTTTTTTTTTTGTTCTGGAATGGCGAGTATTGATATATTTTTGTTCTAGTAGGTTTCAGTGCCGGGGTGGCATATGGTGAATCTCATTCTACCCGTAGATTACATGAGATGATTTGGTGGATCTGCAGATGACGGAGAAGGAAAAGATCATGGATTTTAAACGAGAGAGATTTCCGACCAACCCTCTTCCACTGGCATTTAGAAGTGCAATATCTCTAGGATTAAAGGTACTTTCCCCGTTTCCAACGGCAACTCACCAGCTAGCTTATACAAATTTACTTTAACCTTGAATTGCATAAGTTTCCCCGGTTTTATGGTGTCCACTGAACAGAGAAAGTGGATGCTATTTATTGATTCTATTAGCGGATGGATGTGGCGTGAGGTTTTATTTGGCTCTTGGATCAGTATAGTACTGACAATTACAGAAATAGAATTTCTGCAGAAAATGGTGAAGTCCCAGTGTCTGAGAGAACTACTGGTATCACAAATTAGTTACGGCTGTGAATGATCTGATCTGGAAAAATTAGTAGAGAGGAGACCGACATAAATTGCCACCTCCGCTGTGTAACTAACTGTGATATTAAGACAAGGAAACAGATTTTACTTAACAATGATAAAATTGACAAGTCGTTCAAATACAATTTCTTTATTATTTATTTAGTATATACACTATCTACTCTTGTGCTGAAGGGTGAATGTTGAAAAATGGAATGTAATGGATTTGTAAGTTTACATATGATTTACAAATATTTATATTTATATAGATATGTAAATATATTACAACAAGTTTTCTAATTATAGGAACAAAAATTATATCAGCTGTGCTGTTATTCAATTATAGTACATGTATCAGCTGTGCTGTTAATTACGTATAATTTATCAGCTATAATCTTATTATCGTCTCTTGCTACGCTAAATCTCTTTTTCGTCACTGACAGTTAATTTGCTCACAATTCTGACAGAAATGGTACTAATGTGTACTCATCTCTCTAAGGTCTGTTCTTCTTTGTTTGGTTCACACAACAACGGCTGAGGATCGTTCCTTTAGCCCACCCAAGACTGAGGGGGACCAAAGATGTAGATTCTGTGCAATCTCTATGCTCCTGCGGAGTTCCAGGCAGTTGGATTGACGACCCACGATCTCAGTTTTGATGAGACGAATAAAACCTGTAACAAGGAAAAATAGGGGCTAATTTCTGTCCTCGAGCCCACCTATTTCTAGTGTGGGTGAAATGAGCGTGTCTCGGGTGTCTGCATGTAGGATGAATGACAACATGGCTCAGTATGATTTAGCAATAGCGAGACAAGACAGGTGTCTACTTGCAAAACATTCTTTCTGATAAACTAATACATGGATACATTCAATACTATAAATTCAATACATGAATACATCCAATAATATAAATTCAATACATGAATACATCCAATAATATGTACACCTACATGAATACATCCAATAATATGTACTCAATGGGAGCCGCGCTAGCGCAGTGGTTACAACACCGCTCTGGCGACCGGGTGATACAGGATCAAACCCGGGCGACGGCATTTGAGGATTTTTCGTCGACCGGGATTTGGACTGGATTAACTCGAGACCTGGCGAGGACATTTGAAGGAGTGTCGTCGACCAGGGACTGGCGGCTCCTGAGCCGACCCAGCTGCAATGGGTACCTCCGAAATCGGCGAGTATTTGCCTGAATGGCGAGGGACATTTGTCTCTGTACAAGAAATAAAGGGATACTCACGTAAAATCAATGTCAGGTTAGACATAAATGATAACCTGAGATTTCGCCTCGAGTATTAGCGGGCGAACAAAAAAAAAAAAAAAAAAAAAAAAAAAAAAAAAAAAAAAATGTACTCAATACATGAATACATCCAATAATATGTACTCAATACATGAATACATCCAATAATATGTACTCCTAGGTGTGATACAACCATTTCCTTCCCCCTAGAATATACCAGGCCCCCTCTGACAAGTGCTATAATATATCCTAACAATATTGTTATGTTCTTATGATAGGAGTATATGAGACGAGGACTGTTTGGTTATATTTCAGGTGGGAGTAATCTGAATAGACTGAAGTATGTGAGACAATAGATTGAGATATATGGGACAATAGATTGAGCCCTAACAAGGACTGTTTTGGTTATATTTCAGTTGGTTTTATCTGAGATAATAGACTGAAGTTATAGGAGACAATAGGTTGAGTCCTAACAAGGACTGTTTTGGTTATATTTCAGTTGGTCTGTGATAATAGATTGAAGTTATAGGAGACAATAGGGCGAGTCCTAACAAGGACTGTTTTGGTTATATTTCAGTTGGTCTGAGATAATAGATTGAAGTTATAGGAGACAATAGGTTAAAGCATGAGTCCTATTAGTCTTCGTCTTCATCAATCATATTAGGAAATACAATCATTATACCTAATGCCCCAAGATACAATCAGTAACCTGATATATTCATAGTGAACCAAAATATATTAAATATATACAGGTGTAGGTAGTATAAATGACACACAACAAATACCAACATTATATTATCTGCTGAAGGCCTATTTTCCTACCAGTTTATGGTAAAAATATATTTACCCTCTAAGATTTTTAAACCGGCCAGGTTTTGACACGACTTAGTGAAGCAGGCCGCAGGTCAATGCACTCAGGTAAGCTATAAATCAAGGTGACAGCTTCTCCTCTTCAGTCGGTCGGTATCTCTGGCGTCGTGTCGGTGATGTGTGTTTTTGCATAAAATGTCGCCCGATTATATAGGCAGGTGAAAGCATTTGGTTGGTTCCTGGTGAGGCAAGCTGATTGGCTGTCTGCAGTTTGGTCTCATGCCTCGTACAGGCTAATTTTATTCCGTTTTTTCCGCCATATTGCGTGAACAAGATGGCCGCGACCCACATCCGAAAAAACAGGGCTTAAGTTTTTTCCTGGCGTAACTTCTTGTAATTTATTCTGGCTCAGCGACTGGTGAACGGTGCTCGTTGATTGGTTGGGCTCTCGACATAGGGATTTAACAAAGTAGTGGGTTTACACAACTCGTTTGACGACAATGGAACTTTTCATTTTCATAACCCTCCACTCCCAAAGGAGCATAGGCCTTCAACAAACACATGCCAAGTCCTCCTGTCACGTGCCATCATCTCAAGTTCTTTCCATGTTCTCCTCATCATTTTCACCTCTGTTTCCAACTCTCTTCTCCATGTACTTCTTGGTCTTCCTCTGCCTCTCTTGCCCTGGGGGTTCCAGAACAAGGACTGCCTTGTAATGCTATCAACAGGTTTCCTCAGTGTGTGTCCTATCCATCGCCATCGTCTTCTTCTCATCTCTTGTTCCACTGGCACTTGTCCAGTTCTTGTCATCAGTTCCACATTGGTAACCTTGTCATACCATTTTAATCCCTCTATTCTACGCAAGCACCCATTTATGAAAGTCTGTAGCTTTTTGGTTGTTGTCTTTGTTGTTCTCCATGTCTCCGAGCCATACAATAGGACTGACTTCACATTTGAGTTGAAGATTCTTATTTTCGTGTTGGATCCTATTTCTCTTGATCTCCATATATTTCCCAATGCAATGAAAGCTCCTCTTGCTTTTTGTATTGTTATTTTGATATCGCTGTCTGTCCCTCCAACTTTGTCTATATTACTGCCAAGATATGTGTATGATTCTACATCTTGTATTGGCGTTTCTTCAAGTTCAACCCTGTTTTCATTACCTGCATTTATTCTCATTATTTTTGTCTTTTCCCTGTGTATTTTCAGACCCAATTGCTGTGACCTCTCATCGAGTGTTTTCAATTTGTCCTGCATCTGATTACGGTTATGGGACAGGAGAGCCAAATCATCAGCAAAATCCAGATCATCCAACTGCTTAGTCAGAGTCCACTGGATTCCATTTCTGTTGTGTGTTGTCGATGATCTCATAACCCAATCTATTGCCAGCAAGAAAAGAAATGGAGACAAGAGGCATCCCTGTCGCACTCCTGTTCTTATCCCAAATGGTTCTGTAAGCTGTCCTTCATGAAGAACTCTGCACGTCATGTCTTCATAGGTTTTCTTTATTAAATTAATGATTTTCAGGGGAACTCCATAATGCCTCATCAATTTCCAAAGTGATTCTCTGTCCACACTGTCAAATGCTTTTTCGTAGTCCACAAATCCGATGTATAGTGGTGAATTCCATTCCAGACTTTGTTCAACTATTATTCTCAAAGTGGCTATCTGGTCTGTACATGATCTGTTTTGTCGAAAACCTGCTTGTTCATCTCTCAATTTCTTGTCTATGGACTCCTTTAATCTCTCAAGGATAATCCTGTTCAATACCTTTCCTGGCACTGATAGTAACATTATTAATGGAACTTTTGTGTTCTGCATATATCCCTTAGTGTGCTCATCTAATTCCTGGTGTTTTGTCTTGTAGCAAATGTAATTTTTGCTGGGGAGGTTAAGATGTTATGACCTAACAAGAAAGATAGTTGTGTCTGTGGTAACTGTGTGAGGTCAAGCACATGTAGGTCCCTGACTATAAAAAAGAATGATGATGATGATGATATATTGATCAGGGAACCTAACGCTACCTCCCTAGATCTCACACAGTCCGTATTTTGATTCTAGTGGCTGGTGTATGATGTCTCTAGTGCCTAGGGGTGAAATGAAGATGATGGTACATCAACACAATACACTTTAACTCACTATAATAAAATGAATAAGACGGTGGTTAAAGTTTTCTTTTAAAATTTGAATGTTTTTTTCTTTATACAATTTAATCTGCCTGTCCCGCCATTTTCTTTTGGACAGGTCTTTGAAAATGAGGAAATATATTTACATATAAAGCTGTAACTAAAAATATGGACTCTTGGTCCTATGAATATATGTTAATATAGAGTTCCTGTAGGTGTATTCACAGACTAATACTTTAATAGTTGCTAGTGATTGTCATTTGTTATGAGGAGCTGTTGTTTTCATCAAGCCCCATATAATTCAATGTTATTTTGATAGGAACTAGTTTCTTAGGATGAAATGTCAGAGGTCCCAGCTGATAACTTGTCACCTGGGATTCTTCGTAGGTCGAATATAAATCAGTATATCAACGTATAGACAATGTAGATCAGCACCCACACGTAAGCTCCTTCAGGCTATCAGCTGACAGCTTAAACTTTATAATGGAGACTTTACACCCACTCATCAGGTTTCCTGTCACCGGATGGTAACAGGAAATAAAAACTCTGCAATAAAAAGACACCCTGGCCTTTTCAACCTGATCACAACTTCTTATCCCTATATATACATATATGGGGTCAGCCTCTTGTGCATTCATGTGCATCAGCCCCTAATTTATGACTCACACCCTTCTGTGACCACACCACATGTCCCTATGGCAGATACGCCACTGTACTTTTACATAGTTTGCTTCAATGCAATAACGTGGAGTAACCACATCTCCTTTTATATGATTTTTTTTTTTCTTTTCTTTTCTAACTTATAAACGCTCTAGGCATGTTGAAAAGTGTTCATAGAACACAGAGGCTTCCTAACATTTCCAATACAAAATATTAATACAAAATCATCATAATATGCAACAGTCAAATACAGTTCAATGTGAGGACTCAATAATGTTTGCTTCCGGCATGTCCTTCACTTTTCCACTGCAGTATCTGACTTTTTCAGTTTTAATCAAGCATGTAAATACATAAAGCATTCTTACCACTAGTTCAAAGAAATATGTCACAAATAACGTTGACTGGCAAAGAATACGGCCTCAGTTTTGCTCTGCCCCGTCCAGATAGTGAATTAGTATTTAATTTTACAAGTTATCACATCTGATCTCAACGTAGTTGTTTGAATAAAATTTTCTAGTCAAATGGCCACGAGACCACTATGCCTCTTGCCAATATCTATTAGAGCCGACCAATGAAAGCAGGCACTACTACAACTTTTTTGAATTTATTTTGAAAAAACAAAACAATTCCAAACAAACTATGTGCCTCGTAGTCCATTGGTCCGTCTGCGTTAGTTATGCCAATAGAAAAAGATGTTTCGTTTTAGTTAACCTTTTTCCTATCTCTCCCCTTTTACTCCTATACTCTTATACCAACTAATAGAATTTGAATTTCTACAATGCCTCTTTTTTTTTTTTTAAACTAGCGTCCCCACTAACGTTATGTGTAACGAGCAAGAACAACAGTCTGTCCGGTCAAGCGTTTGTAGACATTTAGTATTTTCTCAATAACTTGGCTAATACTTGGACTACCATATTTTTTAAAACATATTTTTGCTCAGGGGACTCTAAGCTATACTACCATATGATTTTTATGGTTAGTTTCAGTATGGTTTAGATTTTCAATTTTGTCACTGTCAATCGTCAAAATTAACTTTTTTACACAAGTCGGCCATCTTCTTCTCCCCCCCCTCCCCCCCCCCCCCCCCTGTCTCTAACATTTTCCTCACTATTCAAATAAACCAACTAGTTTGAGTGACGTCAGAATATTACCGCTAGGAGGAAATGAAAAATTGTCTGTGTGTTTGCCTCTGCTGGCTTTGCCCACCGCGTGTATATATTAAAGAGACCGCGTGCAGAGCGAAGAGAGGTTTTTCAAAACTTTGGTAGTGTTTTGCGTTAATTATTACAATCGTCTCGTTCTTACTACTGTGAAATGTCCGAATTATTACAAATGTTAGTGTTAAAGTTAACATATTACGTTAATTCAAACGCCAGTTTGGTCTCACAGTTCTGGCAAGTCGTTAATTACAAGCTTTTCCCCCGTTTCGTGCAGCAGATCGGCGAGATGTTAAAATGTTTATTGTACGTTTTCGAAACCGAAACTAAAGCGTGTTTGATTTTTACGGCGGGTCATTTTCTTAGCATTCCCACTGCACAAAAGGCATCGCCCTACTGGCGTTGAAGATGAAACCAGTCAGACACCTGAGGGCTGGTGTATTTATTCATCATAGGACTAAAATCTTACTGAAATAAGCGAGTATCTCACAGATTTCGCTACATGTCTATATACTGAAACCTTGTTTAGAATATTACCCTCCTCCCTCGCAAGTGATTCATTACTTTTAATTTCCCCCAGGTATCTCGTTCTTAATTGTCTAGAGAAGCGCTTGCTTCACTGTCTTATCTCTCATCCCGCTACCACATCACATGACATGTCACAATCTGGTGGCAAACGGAAAGACTGCAATAATCTTGTTTGGAAAAACAAATTCTTTAGTGCAATGTACTTTCCTATAATTTATCACGAAGTTTTCAAAATGAATATTACAATTTAAAAAAAAAAACTTTGACTTCTAGCTCAAAATACCAACTACTTCAACAAGTTAGACAGATCGGTTTGATAACAAAACCGAACAACAGTCCATTTCTTCTGTCTGTCAATACAAATCATTATAAACGGTGTTTATCCTCATCTCAATCCTCTTTTTTCAAGAGCTCATCACTTCGTCTTGTCTCCTTGGGATTATCTCCAAGACACGTGTCAGGATTGGACAGCCAGCCAATCACAATCTCTTGCAATCGATATGTAGTGTTTTGCATCCAATGAGAAACCTTGTCTAATGGCCTTCGGGCACTTGGGATTCTAATCTTTTCCTAGCGATAAAGGACACGAAGGGTTAATAGTGTCTGGTATTTGACATGAAGATACTGAGTGATCATTAAGACCTGAGGATAAAAATTTCACAATTGATAGCAATCACGTGACACGTGACCCTGCTGCACCTTAACTGTAAGGACACTCACATGTACACACACAAATACAGATCCTAGCTGCCTGGTTCTTATTGAAGTTTTATTAGCTACCATCAAAGCCCTGATGGGAGGATCGGAGACAGAAAAACGAGTGAACATTTTAACCCTAGAGTCAAGGATTTATCATTATCCTCCCCTTAATTTTTGCTTCTCATGGAACCACCACTTCAGTTGGTTCCCATTAAGATTGCACCACATTTAAAGACATCCGGTAACCTACAAGAGAACGTTGCCAACCGTCCCGCACAGAATATTTACTTGGAGTGACTTCCCTTTAGCAGTTTTTAGTGGACTGTCACACTATTTGAGGTACAAAACAATTACTGTATAAACAAATAAATTTTTTTTTGTAAAGGGGTAGGTGTGGGGTGTTTATAGTAGCGAGAATAGAAACATTCTTATAAGCCTCCAGTGTGAAGAACTTGTGTGGAGGTAGTGTCCTGTTCATGCAGGGGTACGTGGCAATACGAGAGCTAACAGCTGGTGGGGGTGGGGGTTTCTTATAAAAATTAATTATTACAAAAAAAGTCAGTTAAACAATAAACCAAAAGCTTTAAGCCTTCCCTTTTTTTAACAATTGTCTTTGCATTTTGCACTTTAAATATCGTGACAGTCCACAAAACGCTGCTAAAGGGAAATCACGCCAAGTGAATATTCTGTTCAGAACGATTAGCAACGTTCTTTTGAGGATTACCATACACACTGTCTTTAAAAGGGGGCTGTTACAATGAAGATATTTATTGAACGACAAATGTTTTGCAGGTTCTACTACTTTTAAGTTGCCGTAGTTTAGTCCACGGGTGGTGAACTTCTAACACACGTACCCACGGTGCCACGCGAAAATTTTTTTTGCACGTAGCATGTAGTGCCGCCCCAAGATTCTGTATACCCCACCCATTATAAATAAATAATTATTATCATTACTGAGGACTTATATGGTTGGTGCACTTCGTTTCCCGCCCCCTCCCCTCAATTTGATTTTTAATGTGTTTTGTCCCTCAAGAACCATCTGCAACTGGACTGGTTCTAAATATAGCGTTCACGCTTCACTGGCCTCAGTTGAGGAGGTCAAGAAAGTACTGCAGCCTGGACAAGACAGGGCTCCAAAAATCCTCACCCTGATGAATGTGTGTTTCCTGTGTATATTTGTAAAACTGATTCAATACCGTTTTATTTGTTTATGTATATATCTAAATATAGTTTGCAGTTTTGATAGTAACAAAAATGTAGTTGTTGTGCTTTATCTTTGCCAAATAATTCAGACAGATAACACTTACACATCATGCCTCTTTAGCTTCCCAAGGAGCATATATCTTCAACTTACGCAAGCCAAGTCTTCCTGTCCTGTGCCATCAGCTACAGGTTTTTCTATGTTGTGATGAAGTGAATCTGTATCACAACGCGCTCAAATTTCCCCGCTTCAAAACCTAGTTAACGTATTTTTTTGAATCTATAAATAACTACAATATTTGAAATTTGTCTGGGGCAAAGTCAAATCTACCGCTAAAAATTTAACTAGAGAATTTGAATTTTTCTACTACCACACGTTAAAAGTTACTACCCCCATACACACACACACACCCACCCTAATATTTATTAACGGACGTAGTCAAAATTAACAACCAATCAAATTGTTACCTTGTTTTTGGTAGAGACAAGAAATCTTGGTTGTAGTGGCAAAAATGCCGATTCTGTGTTTTTGACAAAAATTAAATAATTTATTTCTCGAATAACTAAAGGGAGTTAGAAAGAAAGGGATATCTTGAATTATAGCGCTGATATTGATTAATATATTAACCTAAAGATTCCCACTTAATAAAATTATCTTGACTTAGAAAAATTTAATTTACTGATATTTTTGATCAGCAATGGCAAACTACTGAACGTAAAAATTGCCTAGAAAAATCACAAACAGCCAATAAAAGCTGGGTTTGATTGCCACGTCATGTAAAGAATAAGCAACTAACTTAACTTTAGATCAGGTTAGAGCTACAATTAATTACAAAAAAATTACCCAAATGAAACTGTTAAGAAATAGACAAAGGAAAAGTAAATATAACGATAGAGGTCAGTTGACCGTGTAATTATCACTTTTAATATTGGAAATCGATCCATAAATAACTGAGATATAAACTACACAAAGATAATCAGACGAACGAACACACTTACGATTGCTCAAGTTTATAGTCCAAAAATAGTTAAAATTTTGACGCGACTTCTGATTGGTTAAAGGGTAGGGTAATAAAAATTAACACCTCCTTGTAAGATCAGGCCATTTGAATTTGAAAGCCATCGCAAGTTGAGATCAGCGGGAAAGCCTTGTGACCAAGCTTTTGCCATCTGGACGAAGAAAGCAGTCATAAAACCTATTTACTGCTAGTCAACTGTGTGCATGTGTTATTATTCTTTACTTGAGGGTTGTATTACCAGAAAAAAGTGCATGCAGACAACTTGGAGAAGACAGAAATTGTGGGCAGTGAAGGCTCACAATATACTTTGAGCTACAGGTCATATCTTCATCCAGAGAGCAGCACCATTTGAGTGACCATATACATAGTCTGGAGCCCATAGCATCAGACAGGCTTAATAGCTAAGTCCCTCAATACGGGCACATGACAGTTTCTCTCAATTTAACCCACCACAACAAAAAGAAATTCCTGGGGAATGATGAAGAAAACAAACCCTCAAATAACTGAATATTGTTAATATCAAGCAATGAAAATCAGACAGTGGGGTACTCATTCTAGTGACAATTTTATTTTGTTACACTTCATGGACAGAGTTCCATCTTATTTATTTTAAAAAAAAAACTGTAAATAAACATTTTATGATTTTGACGAGTCCTGTTCCAAAAGATTGAGGTTCGGGACAATAAATTGTATATTTATTCCCATATATATATACCAAAACGTTCCCACCAGTCTTACTTACTTACATTTTGTTGAATTACAGTTCTGTTTGTATTTATTCATTCCTCACAGTAAATACATACATACCCTAGACACTTGCCATCTACATAACACTACAGAGATAAATATACACTGGGTGAGATCAGAAGAGGTAGCGGATAGGGACCCCTGAGAAATACATCATCATCTTTCTGATTCAGGGTACTTACATAGCTTGACCTCACCTTGTTAACCTTTAAATTTACTACCATCAAAACCTCTTATCACATATTGGTGTCCTGTCCGGGATTTTTGTTCCACCATACCCTGGGGCCCACTCAGTAGGAAATAATTTTATAAAACTAAACAAATTGTGGTGAATTGGATGAGCTGTCATTGCCATTATTTAATTAAGTAGTATTTGTTACATTATTACAGAAGTGTTGATATTTTGTAGGAGAGAATGGCAGACTTGGCCAAATTCAGATCTGCTACTGTGCAGACGGCAAAAGATCTTGGCATGAGTGGGGACATTCTGATTCAGTATGTTACTACTGAATGTGACAAATTTATTGATAGGGAAGATAGGAGGTTAGCTGAAGAGAAAAGGTTACAATTAGAAGCAGATAAAGAGGAGAAAAGATTAAAATTAGAGGCAGATAAAGAGGCTAGGAAATTAGAGGCAGATAAAGAGGCTAGGAAATTAGAGGCTGAAAGGGAGGTTAGGCAGATGGAGGCTGAAAAAGAAGAAAAGAGATTGCAAAGAGAGCATGAGCTAAGACTCAAGTAATTGGAACTGCAAGGACATATCCCAGAAAATGGAAACAGCCCATCTACCTCTGACACTGGTGCAAGTCAGGGGGCCTCAAATTCAGCCATGAATTTTCATTTAGATCCTTTTGTAGAGAAAGACGATGAGATCGAGTCTTATCTCAGTAGATATGAGAGACTAGCTACTAACTATGGGTTGGAGAAGGAGAAGTGGAGTTTAAAATTATCCCAAGGACTTAGGGGAACATCTTATGAAGTCTTCTCCAAGCTAAGCAGAGAAGACCAAGAAGATTATGATATTCTCAAACAAGCCTTATTAGTTAGATACGAACAAAAAATTGTGAATTTTATAGGAAGAAATTTAGGAATGCTAAGCTACTTTCTGGGGAGACCTACCACCAATTCTCTGCCAGACTAGAGACGTATTTGGAGAAATGGACTGCTCTGGGGAAAACCCAAGATCTGAAGGAAATGACTATGATGGAGCAATTAAGAGAGTCCATGGCTCCAGACCTGAGAAAATTTCTCATGGAATAAGGTGCAGAGAGGTTGGGGGAGATACTCAATGTTGCTGAGAGATATCAGGCAGCACAGAAAGAAGTAGCTGGAATTAAGAAGAAGGCAGATAGTAATAGAACCCCACCAGACCAAGATGAATATTATAATAATAGGGATCAACCACCTAGATTTAAACAAAGTTATGATAGGCCAAGATTTGATCCTAGAGACAGAAACCCACAAGTAAATGAAAGTAAACCCTACAGACCAGAAGGAAAATTGTGTAAAATATGTAGAATGCACAATCATAATACAATTGAACGTGGTAGGAAAGTTCCTCCATATCACGCTGCATGCATGTCACGTAGATAGATAATTTATTTTACCATTTCGTTCCATATGTTATTAACTCTTTTAATGTTCTGTTTTCCTAGACATTTTGTATTCTTATTTTCTTTTATTTTCTCCTTCTCAAACCCCACCCGAGGTGTTTACGTTCTGGCTTTCAGTAGAAATCCCCCCCCCCCCCGGTCAGAAACGGTCAGCGTAGCGGTAATATTACATACACGCACCTGGTCCGTCCAGGGGAATTTCTCTGGTCGCTTTAAAACGTTTGATCACGGGCGGCTGGTACCCTTTGAGGCCTGGGTAACGAGTTTGATCTGTTTCAGGGGGAGATAACAATCGCGGTCAGTCTCTGGGTTTTACCCCTTAGACGAGTTAGAGCTCTCATAATATTATGCATTTCTCTACCTGAAGGAACTTTCTTGCGGTTGTTGACTTCTGATGTCTCTAGAATAACTTTTGTCTTACTCTCCGGATTACGTCTTTCGCCGAACATCTGTAGAAATATGCAGGCCAGGTGTCCGGGGGGAGCGTCCTTGTAATCTATAAGAGTAGACGGGTTTAATAAGCCAACACACTTGTGAATAGTCCTGGCCCGTAGATGACCATATGAGACTTAGGCAGAGATAGCACGGCAGTACAAGAATGTGTTTGCCTATGTTCTAGTCATTTTCGGGTTTCAGGGAGACCGAATCGCTAGAGCAGACTCCAGTCAGGCGAAGAACGTCATATTCTCTTCGATCTAGAGGGTTTCTGAATACCGCCAGCGTCACGAGTCGTCAACCCCGTTCCTGAATCAAAACCCCTTTTGTCAACGCCAAGTTAAGCTCACGCAGTGCAACGGAGCCAACGCTAAATCTGGAATCACCAAATGCAGTAGTAGTTCCCTACTCGCCTATTGGATTACCAGCCAGAGCATTGCCGCTTCCAGAATATCAAAACCGCCCTGCATGTCTATAGCAGAATCTGATATCACCCGACTTTGTGTGCCTAAACGGGGCACTCAGCAAACCACAGCCAAACCAGTTTAAACAGGATTTACAGCCAAGCAGAGCCTAGCGCCGGATAAGAGCGCCTGGGACTCCGTGTCCTCAAGTGACTTCTTCTGGTGTATTTCTGGATACTTAAAACCTCGCACGTATGAGCAGCAATCTATGGACAGAGTTCCAGCCCCCCTCACGCAAGTAGCGGTCACCAACGTATAGCACCTACAAGGAAAGGTGGGTATTTCACTTCATTCATCTTGAAGGATATTTATCCGTAAGACACTTTCTGGAGCTAGCACATTTGGTCCCACGAAAAGCGGACAGGCTGTCGCTCAGTTCGTTTATTTGGTCAGCAGGAGATAAACAGCGTCTTCCAGTGTTCCCTCGCGCAATTAGGGGTCACCAACGTTTAGCCCGACAAGGAAAGTTTTGTATTTTACTTCATTCACCTTGAAGGATAGGTACTTGTAAGACACTTTCTGGAGATAGTGCCTTTGGTCCCACGAAAGCGGACCCACTGTCGGACAGCTTAGTTATTTTCTCCGTGTTCTACAGGTTATGAGTTTGGTGGTGTGTGTGTTTGTGGGTGTGTATTTGCATTATTGATGACTATTGATGAATATTTTGAGTATTGATGTAATTTATGCTGTGTATGATGATATGTATTAATTCCATGCTTTTCTTCTTTAATAAAATTTACAAATTTATTAATGCGCTTTTCCCGACCCTTTCATCCATAATTAAACTTGTTTAGCTCTTTACTATAATATCTATGTTTGATAAGAGAAAAGAGTGAGAGCAGGAGGTGCTTAGACAGTAAAAGTGAGTTGAGGCTTGGAGAGAGAGATCACTTTGATAAATCTTCTTCCAGGTTCTCTCAAGTCCATCTCCTATTTACACCTTTCTGTGTGTGTAATCTATAACTCTGTCAGTCCACTATCCCTTGTCGATTTCACTACTATTGTCCAACTCGACAAATACTCTTTACTCAACCACGACAATGCATGATAACAGTGGACAAGGGAAGGAAGAAACTGACAGACAGTCAGATAGAACTCCATCATCCCCCCATCTGTAAAGAAGTGGTATGTAATTGTGCGAGAGTCAAGTGCCTTTACGATTCAGAATTTGAATATGACTCAGTTGTGAGTGCAACCCTGGTGCACCCTGACGAGTATACCACAGACAAAGTGGAGATACAAGGGGCATTGAAGGATACAGCCACCATGACACTTCCCATAGCCAGGATAAATGTCAAAACTAGGTACATGGAAGGAGTGATTAGTGCAGCAGTGTGTAAGGATCCTAATTACCGCTGGTGTTAGGAAAAAGATTTGTTTTTCTAGGGAGCCCTATAAAACCTGTGATAATGGCCACGCTCCAGGTCAGGTCGACCCCTAGTAAGGAGGAGGAACCACCACTAAATATTCATCCGAGAGAGATGAGGAAGGCCCAGGCAAAAGACTAACCTTGCTTTGGCAAATTGCCAAACAGCCATAACAACCCCAGAAAAGGACAATTTTATTTGAAAGATGGACTGCTATACAGGAAGGCTGGAGCAGGACCTAATGGGTATGGACAGTTAGTACTGCCATTGAGGTATAGGGACAAAGTTATGGCACATGCCCATGTTGTACCAGACGGTGGACATATGAAGATTGGTACCACCCGTCAAAGGACATCTGTGAAATATATCTGGCCAGGCGTAGCAGCAGACATTGAAAAATGTGTGGAGGCCTGTGACCAGTGTAGCAAGGTACATTCCACACGTTGGAAAGAAAATAATACTCAGATGCTAGTAAAGCATTATGGAGAACATGGGCATAAAAATAAAAAGGAAAATAAAAATGATAAGGTAGATGTAGTGGATAAGATGGCACTTTTTCACAAACTGTCTTCCAAAAACACATTTAAAATGGCAACTCTGCGTATGGCACAAAGAGTAAAAATAAACACAGTCCAGACCACCCCAACACACACCCCGCCGGAATTCGTGGAACTGGCTAAAAATAGAATCGGTTGTCAGCAAAATTTTAAACCGAAACTGAGGGATTCCCCCAGTAGAGTTGGGAGCAGGCGTTTGGGCAGTTTGCATAATGTCAAGCTCACTTCAGCATATGGCTATTAATTTAGCATTAGAAGGGCACTGGTGACAGTGGTAGTGATCGGCCCTAAACAGTCCATTGGAAGTATTGTACGGACATTGGATTGAGATCACACATATTATAGCAAATGCTAAAAAGAGGAATTGATTCTTGATGCAGGAACTCATTTCCCCATATTATATATTATATCGCCAATTGCCGTTGGGCTAAGAAAACAGCTGGTGAATATGGCCTTTATCTGAATGGCAGATTAAAGAGTCATACAATATTAGTAAAGGGTTTTTCCAAATTTCAATGAAGCTTGAGCTCAGACCAAATTGTTGGCTGTGATCACATCGGAGGGGCACATTGAATTCATATGTTGCTTTTGGATTGATATTACTCCGAGTGTTTTATCCAGGCTGATAAGGAAATTACTGGATCCCCTACATAAATCTGCTATCACCAACTTTATAGATCTCCTCCTCATAAATATTGCAACCTTGAGGAACATCTAAAAACCTCTGGACATGTCATGGGACAGACTCAGAGAAGAGTAATGGTGAATATTGATTGATAATCAGCAATTGACAGGCAGTAGCACCTGTAGCTGTTTATTAACATAAAATGCAATAGATTCTTGGATTGCAGAGGTCTGAGGCAGATTTCTTGAGTAGTGCCTACTTTGAATGACCCACCTGCAGTAATCCAGGATCACACTAAAGCAGAGTTGAGTCAATTTGATCGAGATTGTAACCCAGATAATAAAGCTGCACTAGTGGTTCACACTTTTTAACAGGGGAGATATGTGATGAAGTGAATCTGTTTCACAACGCACTCAAATTTCCCCGCTTCAAAACCTAGTTAACGTATTTTTTTGAATCTATAAATAACTACAATATTTGAAATTTGTCTGGGGCAAAGTCAAATCTACCGCTAAAAATTTAACTAGAGAATTTGAATTTTTCTACTACCACACATTAAAAGTTACTACCCCCATACACACCCACCCTAATATTTATTAACGGACGTAGTCAAAATTAACAACCAATCAGATTGTTACTCGTTTTTGGTAGAGGCAAGAAATCTTGGTTGTAGTGGCAAAAATGCCGATTCTGTGTTTTTGACAAAAATTAAATAATTTATTTCTCGAATAACTAAAGGGAGTTAGAAAGAAAGGGATATCTTGAATTATAGCGCTGATATTGATTAATATATTAACCTAAAGATTCCCACTTAATAAAATTATCTTGACTTAGAAAAATTTAATTTACTGATATTTTAGATCAGGTTAGAACTATAATTAATTACAAAAAAATTACCCAGATGAAACTGTTAAGGAATAGACAAAGGAAAAGTAAATATAACGATAGAGGTCAGTTGACCGTGTAATTATCACTTTTAATATTGGAAATCGATCCATAAATAACTGAGATATAAACTACACAAAGATAATCAGACGAACGAACACACTTACGATTGCTCAAGTTTATAGTCCAAAAATAATTAAAATTTTGACGCGACTTCTGATTGGTTAAAGGGTAGGGTAATAAAAATTAACACCTCCTTGTAAGATCAGGCCATTTGAATTGAAAGCCATCGCAAGTTCAGATCAGCGGGAAAGCCTTGTGACCAAGCTTTTGCCATCTGGACGAAGAAAGCAGTCGTAAAACCTATTTACTGCTAGTCAACTGTGTGCATGTGTTATTATTCTTTACTTGAGGGTTGTATTACCAGAAAAAAGTGCATGCAGACAACCTGGAGAAGACAGAAATTGTGGGCAGTGAAGGCTCACAATATACTTTGAGCTACAGGTCATATCTTCATCCAGAGAGCAGCACCATTTGAGTGACCATATACATAGTCTGGAGCCCATAGCATCAGACAGGCTTAATAGCTAAGTCCCTCAATACGGGCACATGACAGTTCCTCTCAATTTAACCCACAACAAAAAGAATTTCCTGGGGAATGATGAAGAAAACAAACCCTCAAATAACTGAATATTGTTAATATCAAGCATTGAAAATCAGACAGTGGGGTACTCATTCTAGTGACAATTTTATTTTGTTACACTTCATGGACAGAGTTCCATCTTATTTATTTAAAAAAAAACTGTAAATAAACATTTTATGATTTTGACAAGTCCTGTTCCAAAAGATTGAGGTTCGGGACAATAAATTGTATACTTATTCCCATATGATAGGAAACTCTTTACAGAGCGATACAACAGGAAGCAATCTGATCATCAGAAGTAGTCCCCCCGTCCGACAAGTGTTTCGGCCCTATATACTTCTTTACACTCTAAGGGGGGCGGGCCCACTTGGGTCATGACTCCCAAGCGTCTCAGCTTCCTGTTGTCTTGCATCGAAAATGAACCCATTTCACTTATGGTAGCAACTTTAAATTCCACAACTCCGCCAGCCGTGGAGGCAATTGTGAAAGTAACAAAGAGAAGACAAATTATTCCGTTCGTTCCGTCGCACACACTGAGACACCAGCGCGAAGTCAACGAGTCGCCACTGCGCGTTCCCCACTGGACTTTTGATACTGACACCCCTTATAGTATACACCGCTTGTCGCCCCTGAGTCGCAGCCCGTTCACTAGTCCACCACAAACCTCAGCGTATTGTGGACTTAGAAAAATTCCTGGTGTTTTCTGTACCGCAGCGTTTATTGTTACGATCTCCATTCCCCATTGCGGTTGTTCCACAGCCAGCCTGATGCCTTTTCGGCAGTTTCACTAAGCCTCTTCGGGGCCCTTGTTCTCGACTGTCCCCTCAGCCCCAACAGTTTCAATAGATCATACACTGATGCAGCCACAAGCCCTCTTGCGCCCACTTCAACAGCCATGACCCTTGCAGTGAACCCATCGTGTCTCAGATCCGCGGCCAGATCACTATACTTGGCCGCTTTGAACGAATGTTGCTCATCTAATCTGGATTCAAATGGCACGGTCAGTTCAATCAGTATGACCTGAAGCGTTGCTGCAGAATGAAGCACTATATCCGGCCGTTTCCGCGATTTTCGGATACTCTCTGGATATGCCCCTCGTCCAGGTAGGTCTACCGCCATCTCCCAATCATTTGCACAATCAAGAAGCGATGGTAAACTGCTACCAGGTTTATTCGGTTTGGGGTGTGCTGACTTTCCTGCCCTCAGAAAGTATGTGTTTGCGGTGTCTGGCCGGACTTTGCTATTCGCCTTCATTCTTGCCAGATCTATTGTCGCAGCAAGCTCATTTAGCACTTTTTTATGGCGCCAAGTGTATCGCCCTTGCCCTAATGACACCTTACACGCTGAGAGCACGTGTTCAAGTGTCTGCCTCCCCTGGCACAGGGGGCACTGCTCATCATCCGACTTTCCCCATTTCACAAGGTTGGTGGCCGATGGCAGCAGGTCATACAGTGATCTGACAACGAAGCTGAGCCTAAGAGGTGCCATATGCCATATATCATTCCATGTCAAGGACCTCTGCAGGGCTCCTTCCCATGTAGTCCATTGGCCTTGTTGGACCTGCTGCACTGCTTTTTGCAACCTCTTATCATTCTCAGCTTCTCGTATCTCCTGAACTACCATGCCTCTGCGCTCCCTGCTTGATGCCTTGGACCACCAGCGGATGTCTCCATGACCAAATCCCCGTCTATTCGTTTGTGTGTATCCGATTACCTCCCTCAGTTTGAGTGACTCTTGGGCAGCATCAACAGCTTCTTCCACTTTCCACTTCCTTCCCGTTTTCAGTGTGGGCTGAATGGACTTAACCACGTCATCAGCTGACTCGCGTAGCATCATTGCAAGCCTTGCCTTTCCAACTTTGTACTCTTCAACAACTGACTTGAAAGGAAGCAGAAGTTTTGACTTTTTGCAGTACAGTGCTACATCTGACAGACCTGGTGGTACTCCTAGCCATTTTCTCATGAACTTGTTGACCTTCTCTATGGCTTCCACTGTACTTGTGCTTATTTCATATATAAGCAGTGGCCACAGCAACTTTGGTATCAACATGAACTGGAGGCACCACAGTTTGAACTTCCCCAGGAGTCTGCTTTGGTCTATGATCTGTAGCCCTCTGTCTGCCATTTCTATTGTCTGTTGCACTGCCTTTGAGTCTTTTAATGAGGCATCGTACACCCTGCCAAGACTTTTAACAGGTTCCTCAATGACAGTAGGGATTCTTTGGTTGGAAACCGTGAATATGACCTCTGCTATCTTCCCTTTCCTGACTGATAGGCTTCTCGACTTCTTGGGTTTGAAGCTCATTCTGCACCAGCTGACTAGTTCATCCAGGCGTGCTAACATCCTCCGGGCCTGATGTTCATCTGATGTCAGAATTGTTGTGTCATCCATGAATGCTTTGAGCGGTGGCATGAGACACATTCCACCGAGCTTTGGACCTATAGCCATTCCTTCAGCCGCATTGAGGATTACCTGCATAGCCATCACGAATAGTATCGGAGAGATGGTACATCCCATCGCAATTCCAACTTCAAGGCCAATCCACTTCGTTGTGTACTCTCTGGTTGAAAATCTGACAGCAAACCCTGCGAAATACAGCTTCAGCATTGCTGCAATCTCTTGCGGAACATGATACATTTCTAGGGCCTGCCACAACATCTGGTGTGGAACGGATCCATAAGCATTCGCTAAATCCAAAACGTTCCCACCAGTCTTACTTACTTACATTTTGTTGAATTACAGTTCTGTTCGTATTTATTCATTCCTCACAGTAAATACATACATACCCTAGACACTTGCCATCTATATAACACTACAGGGATAAATATACACTGGGTGAGATCAGAAGAGGTAGCGGATAGGGACCCCTGAGAAATACGTCATCATCTTTCTGATTCAGGGTACTTACATAGCTTGACCTCACCTTGTTAACCTTTAAATTTACTACCATCAAAACCTCTTATCACACGTCTTCCTCATTCTTCTCTATGTGTTCTTCAGTCTTTCTCGACCTCTCCTTCGCTGAGGATTCCAGAACAAGGACTGCCTTGTGCTACTATCAATTGGTTTCCTCAGCGTGTGTTCTATCCATCACCAGTGTTGTCTTCTCATCTCTTGTTCCAGCGGCACTTGTCTGGTTCATGTCATCAGTTCCATGTTGGTGACCTTGTTATACCACTTAAATCCTTTTATTCTAGGCCAGCACATATTTATGAAAGTCTGTACCTTCTTAGTTGTTGTTTTTGTTGTTCTCTATGTTTCACAGAATTGTTGTCATAGCCAGGAGTGGAATTGAGGATGAGCTCTCAATATCTGACCAAATGCTCCTAAGGCGTGCGTAACACAAAGCCTCTGACAACAAAAGTCCAACTCCTGGCCTTCTCATGGCAGCACCGTTTAATACTAACAGGAGAAGGGGTGAAAGGCGAGTGTCTGGCACCTTAAAACCAGATTGCTCCAGGTACATTTTTGTATGTACCTGCAAGGATACTTGGAGAGGAGATGGGCACCGCCAAGCAAACCTCTTGCCCACTGAAATGCTATGATGGAAAGTCAACTCAGTAATAATATGCCGGATCGGCCGAGGCCCGGATTAACAACAACCGCGCTCTCATTGCCCCTTGAGAGTGATAAGTCAGTGAATGGGGTACAAACACCTGTCTTGAAACTTCCTAGAGAAAGTTTTGTTGTTGGAACTTGGAATGTACGCACGCTATATGCTTGAGGAAAAGTCAGAGAACTAACACATGAACTTGTTAGATACTCGTGGGACATCCTGGGCCTAGCAGAAGTCAGATGGACAGGATTAGGAGAAACAATAACGGATGATGGTCACAAAATTTGGTTTAGTGGAGATGAGTCCAAACATCAGCATGGAGTAGGTTTTATTGTACATAAAGGTAGATTGAACTCTGAATTATTCCAGCACCGCTGATTCATGCTATACAGGAGCTTCTACCTAGGTGAGGACAGCAAAACCATAAGTCTGTTCAGGACCACCATCTGGTGTATGTACAATGGTGATATCCTAGCCTTAACTCTTCATAATCCCCATCAGCTGCACCCCAATAAATAGCAGGCTTATCACCATACGTATTGCAGCACATCCAAAGAACATCTCCATCATACAGGTATATGCCCCCACTACTGACTATGAGGATGAGGCAATTGATACATTTTATGAAAATCTGGATGAGACAATTAAGAAAATTCCAAAGAAAGATCTTCTCATCGTGTTAGGTGATTGGAATGCTAAAATAGGGCCAGATGCAAACGGTCAGTGGGCTGGCACAGTGGGGAAATTTGGGACAGGAGAAACCAACGATCGAGGACTAAGGTTACTAGAATTTGCCAGCAACTATAAACTAACCCTTGCAAATACACTATTTCCTCATATGTTATCAAGAAGAACAGCGTGGCATGCCCCGAAAACTGAGATACATGGCCAAATTGATTTTATTCTTGTATCCAAAAGATTCAAGTCCAGTATTAATAAAGCCAAGACTAGGACTTTTCCTGGCGCCGACATTGGTAGTGATCACGACATGGTATTGATGACGCTCAAGCTTAAACTCAAAAAGAACTATAATCAAAACAGATGTTCTCAGTTAAGATTCAATTTAGACAAACTGAAAGATCCAGAAATCGCGGGAATCTTTGAGGCAACTGTTGGAGGAAAATTCACAGCTCTCAACTTTTTGGAGGATGATATCAACTCAATCACAGAGAACATGAAAGACGTGCTCATTGAATCAGCAACAGAAATACTTGGTAAAAGAAAGAAAATAAACAAACAATGGGTTACAGATGACATTCTGAAGTTATGTGATACACGGCGGGAAATGAAAAAGGTTAAGAAAGAGGTTCCTGAAGCAGCATGGCAATACAGTATGGTGAATAAAAATATTAGAAAGAAAATGAAACAGGCCAAAGAAAAATGGGTAGCTGATCAGTGTGAGTCCATTAATACGGGGCTAATAAAAGGTAACAGCAAGGCAGCTTTTGACACATTAAGAAGACTATCAAAACCCCAAAAGCCCAGGGTAACTGTCATAGAAGATAGCAATGGGGCTCTGCTCAATGAAAAAACAGCTGTAATGAGAAGGTGGACAGAATATTGTAAAGAATTATATAACTGTAAACTCGACACTGACTATAGCATATTAAACAACATTAAGTGCGAAAACAGGGAACTCGGAAATGCAGCAATATTACAGGAAGAAGTGGAAGAGGCTATATGTTCGCTGAAAGGAGGGAAGTCACCGGGTGTGGATAATATCCCAGCAGAGCTCTTGAAATATGGAGGACCAGATATAGTAAAAATCATGACAACAATTTGCCAGAAGATATGGAGCACAAAAAAGTGGCCAAAAGAGTGGACGCAGTCATTAATAATACCGCTTCCAAAGAAAGGAAATCTAAAAATGTGCAAGAACTACAGAACCATTAGCCTTATTAGTCATCCAAGTAAAGTGATGTTGAGGATACTTTTGAACAGAATAAAACAGAAATCAGAAGAAATCTTGTCCGAGGAACAGGCTGGCTTTAGACCAAAAGAAGTACCTCAGAACAAATCTTCAATATTAGATTACTGATCGAAAAACATCTCCAGCACCAACACGATTTATACCATAACTTCATCGATTTCACAAAAGCCTTCGATCGAGTCTGGCATGAAGGCTTATGGCAAATAATGAGAAAATTCAATTTCGATACCAACATCATAGATATCATTGAAGCACTATACAAGGACGCAAGCAGTGCTGTTTTTGCAAGCAATGACATTGGAGAATTTTTCAAAACAACTGTAGGAGTTCGCCAGGGATGTATCCTGTCCCCAGTGCTCTTTAATATATATCTAGAACATATTATGCAGGAGGCTCTTTATGATTATAAAACAACCATATCAATTGGAGGCCGACCTCTTTGCAATCTACGTTTTGCTGATGATATCGATCTGATAGCTGGAACAGAATCAGAACTTCAAGACCTTACCTCTAGACTGGAGAAAGTAACAAGAACATATGGGATGGAAATTAATATAGAAAAAAGCAAGATATTGGTGAATAGCCATAAGAAACATGTTCCGACCAACATTACATTAAATGGGCAAACGTTAGAAGAAGTTAACACCTTTAAATATCTAGTGGCAGCCATCTTGCTTTGCTTCACATGTGACTGGATTTAATATTAAGGGAGTTTTTTTCTCTTATTTTTATAGTTTCATGTTCTCTACTTAATTCTCATTTTCTTTCCCTCCTGTCTCTTGTTTGTCTGTCCCTGACGAAGGCTTTGTGGCCGCAACGTAGGTTTTTCTTGTCCTTCTCCTTGTAAGACGTATTACTATTTGTGTGGGTGTGTGTGTGTGTTTTTTTTTTTTTCAACTGTTAAATATCTCGGGTCCACTATATGTAGTGATGGGAGATCAAGTAAAGAAATCAAGACAAGACTTGAGATGGCCTCAGCTGCCATGACAAGACTGAATGTGATCTGGAAAAGTAACATCAGTTTTCCTGTGAAGATCAAATTATACAAATCACTTGTATTATCTATTCTCTTATATGGGTGTGAGAGCTGGACACTCACTGCAGATACGGAGCGAAGGATTCAGGCTTTCGAACATAAATGTTATAGAAGAATTTTGCGCATTTGCTATAAAGAGAAAAACAAAAATGTCTATGTTAGAGAGAAGATAAACACCTATGCAGGCCACCAAGAACCACTTTTGTCAGTAGTGAAACGTCGAAAGCTTGCCTGGTTTGGGCATGTAACTCGTCATGACTCCCTTTCGAAAATGATCCTCCAGGGAACAGTCGAAGGTAAATGGAGAAGAGGAAGGCAAAGAAAATCCTGGGCTGATAACATCAAAGAATGGGCAGGACACGGTTTTTCCACACTTGTACGCATTGCTGAGGATAGAGAGCAGTGGAGGACCCTGTCTGCTGATGCTTCCACCATGGCACCCCTACGACCCATGACGGGTTACGGGTTGAGATGATGATGATGTTTCACAGCCATACAATATGATGGACTTGACATTTGAGTAGAAGATTCTTATTTTTGTGTTGGACACGAATTCTCTTGAGCTCTATATATTTCCAATGCAATGAAAGCTCCCCTCTCTTTTAAAAACTGCCGTTGCCTTTAACATTTATGCAGCATTACAGGAAAACAGTGAAACACAAACAAAACATAGATTGTTGAAAAACAGATTTATTTACTGAGACTTAATTAGAACAAGTATAAATAGTCACAATCATGTTTATGTTCAGTTACCTACAATGTTTATAGTTCTCACTGGTGTAAAATAAGTCTCAATATAAAACAACAAGACAGCATATAAGATTTATAAGAAAGTAAATACAGATGGAAAAGTTATCAACTTATTATCTAAGCTGCTGACTGTGTAGATGTCACTTCCACCTCTTTCAGAACACTAATAAGTTGCCAGTGTGCACTAAAGTCTGTATTATGCTTGGTAGTCTCAGTGTTATCCACATCAGAACATTAAACAGTTGTCAACCTGTACTAGTCTGTATGATGGTTGGCAGTCTTAGAGTTATCAAGATCAGAACACTATTATGTTGCCAGTGTGTACTAGAGTCTGTATATTGGTTGGCAGTCTGAGCGTTAGCAATAACACTAATAAGCTGCCAGCTTGGGCTAGATTCTGTGCGATAGTTGGCAGTCTGAGTTTGATCTAGATCTCTATATGTACTCCTTTAAGCATTAGTTAAGAAATGAAAAACCTGCCCCAAGAAAATAAAACATACAGAACTTTAAAACTTTAATCATTTAAAAGCAAAAAAAAAAAAAAAAAAAAAAAAGCCATGCATCCTTTGATCTCAGTCGGCAGGCAAATACAAGCCCATTAAAAAGAAAAAAAAAAAAAATTAAACATGACAACCAAAATGTTACAGATTTCATTAATAAGTGCTCATGTAGAATAGAAGAGTTAAAAATGATATGACAAGCTCACCCCATGTCAAACTGATAGAAAGGACCAGACAAGTGCCAGTGGAATTAGAGAAGAAAAGACATCGGCACTGAGCAGCACCAACAATCAGGAAATGTGCTGGTAGCATTGTAAGGTAGTCCTTGTTCTGGAGTCACTATGGTGAAAGAAATAGAGGTAGACCTAAAATCACTTCATTAAAGAAAGGAATTGGAGGCTGACATTAAAAGGATAAAGAGGAGCCGTGCTGGTGTAATTGTTACCACACTGCGCTGACGATCAGTGATCCAGGTTCAAGCCCGGGTGAAGACATTTGAAAGAGTGTCGTCAACCAGGCACTGGCGGCTCCTGAGCCGACCCAGCTCTGATGGGTACCCTCCGAAGACGGCGAGTATCTGCCTGAATGGCGAGTGGACACCTGTCAGTGTACAGGGAAAAAAGGGATACTCACGTAAAAATCAGTCTCAGGTTAGATATACTAATCGGAGATTCTCACCTCGAGTAATAGTGGGCGTACGTTAAAAAAGGATATAGATATGGAAAGAATTTTAACAGATGGCACAAGACAGGTTAGCCTTACATGACCTATTGAAGGTGTATGCTCCACAAGACAGGTTAGCCTTACATGACCTATTGAAGGTGTATGCTCCACAAGACAGGTTAGCCTGACATGACTCATTGAAGGTGTATGCTCCACAAGAAGATAAAGAACAGTGAATGAACAAGCACAACCCATTTATATTGATGAGGCTGAAAAAATACTGTTATTAAAAGAATATAAAAACCAAGACAACAATAATCACTAGGACGTTTTGACATGGGATGTACTTAACAAAAGTGTTCTCTCAAGCTCTGGTCAAACCCATTCAAGCTGATCATACTTGTACAAATTTTGTAACATCTGTCACAGTTAGCTGCTGCCTTTTAAAAATAAACTGTAGTTGCTTCTTGATGTAATATTTGGAGATATTATTTATAATGCCACACTCTAGATTAGAGATATCATGTACACTAAATGTAACATTCAAGGATATTAAAAACTTCACGTAACTTGATGGTAAACTAGAAATGTTTCTGACAACACATCATTAGCCTTGGCTGTTGCACACACAAAAATCAGCAGAAACTAGTTCTATTCTGTAAGGTGTAGAAGATGTGTCCAATTTCAGAAACATACAACTATAATCTGATAAACCATTCATAGGATTGTTATTCATCAAGTTACTGTCTTCAATGTGTTATTCCATCTGACTCCAGGGACCCAAATCAATAGGACAGTAATGCTAAAGATAGAGAACATTATCTCCTGGCATGCATGGTAATTGGCAACTAACAATGGTTTGGTTTAAGACTAAAATCTTCCACACACACACACACACACAAATAAAATGGCTTCAGAAACAACTCTGCCTTGGGTGGGCAAACGTTTGTCTCCATCTTATGTGTCTCTGAGTGTTTTGAGAATGATGAAAATGTATTACATGTACCTTCACTATTCATTCTATAAAACCATACTTAATTTCTGGGATTACAGCAGTGCCGAAAGTGTTACAAAGGTAATGTAAAAAATGACCAACATTTCTCTCTAATGCAGTGTAAATCTAAACAGTGACAGACATTGTAATCTGTGACAGTTTCATGGCCCAAAATCCCATCACCTATTGTCGTGTTGTTTTCACCCAAAGTATTGTTATTTTTAGTGCTTTACCATTTCAAATTAAATACAAGCATCCACATCCTTGAATGCCATTACCCTCTCATCTATTTTGATTTGTAAAGTTATTAAAGAAAATACATAAGAGGAATAAAGAACTTTTGTAATAATTCAATCCTGTCTTGTAAAAAATGCATTACATGCTCCTCAACAAAGTCATTATGTCAACACCAAATAGTATTTAAAGTAGAAGTGCTGATTGTATCACATTAAATCTTGCATGTTAACATGTGGAAAATAAAAATATGAGCTCACATTGTGATTGGTCAAACGTGAAAAACTGTGACAATCAGAACGAACCAGTTTCATGTTTGTCTAAAATAAAATAAAATCTTCCAACAATGTCCAGCCTTCCATATTTTACTTATATCTGGTCCTCACCTGAGTATTGTCCATAATACATTTTTACAACAATTTCTGTTGCCCCATGAATACTCTGGTCTCCAATTTCCACCTTGAAAATCCAAAAATAAGTGATGAAAAAAAAAAAAAATTGAGTGTGTTTATTCAATGGTTCTGGTAAAAGTCAATTATTGCAGTAGCATGTATACCAGCATGTTATGATGCATGATGTGACTATTTAGTTGCTTTTCTAACTATAGGACATGCTTTGTGATAAAGTGGCTTGAGCGTGTAAAAGGTGTTTTAAGTGAAAAATATTTGTTTATTTTAAATAACAGGAATCCACAAGCAACACTTCATCTGAAAAGTTAATGATAATGTTGTGTACTGTTGTAAATCCAGCTGGTACAAGTAGATGGGTTAAAGAACATTTTAGAACATCATTCCATCCAGACAAAGAACATATTTCTAGAAAAAGGAGCCAATCAGAGCAGGAGTTACATAGCTATAAAATAAACAAAGGAAACGTGTATAGTGTAACAGTTTATGTTTAATACAAGAAATTCTAATTGTGAGGAACATCACACTTAAAGGTTGTTACTGAGGGATCTTCGATGGTAGGAAGGGCTCTGTTGCCAGCTTCTTGCACGTGGTCAACTAATGTCATGACCCAATGCATCTTAAGGTACAAAAGCAGAAGAAGAAAAGGTACAGATGGCTTGCTATTTCATCCCCAGATGGCAGCTTTCCATTCAAAGGTAAATGTTGATCACTTAAAAACTGCTGATTACTTTTTGGTTAATTGACTTCTTCAGTACATAAATGTGTTTTGCATAAAGAACTGCTCCTTGCTGTCATGAACCAGTAACGTTGATTCAACACTGGTATGGTTCAACATACCAGAAACAAGAATTAATACAAGCAGCAGAGGTTGTAACAATATACCCCACTGGCACAGAAACACAGAGACATACTATGTCCTATCCTGGCATGTACACACAGATAAATAACATTCTTTTGTTAAGGATAATGTGTAACAATATGTTTTCCTATTGTCACATGCTTATTTCTGTGAACATTCTTACATGTTTCATGAGTTAGAATACTGCTAAGTCACCATTTTTTCAAATCTTCATTATTTTTCAGTAGCAGCAAAACTTGTACTGCCCCCTTCCCTGGTTCCTTATGTTAAAATATATATATAGAAAAAAAAAATGAGGGTATTATATGGGTAAATATAGCATTTATATGTACTGTGAACAGTGGAGGACCTTCCATTCAATGATGGCTATAATTCTCTTTGTAGTATGTCACTCCATGGAGGAAAGTTAAAAATATTTGTATACCACTAATTAATCATGACCAAAACTTAGCAAACAACAATAATGCAATTACGCACTTAAACAAATTCATGCAGTAAGGACAATTGGCTGAGGGAACTGTAAATCTGACAACAACTTCATTGACTAAGTACTTCTGGCAACACCTTCATGGTTTGCCAAATATTATTAACACAAACAGAAGCTCAAGTCCTCCCTGCAAACTTCTTGTCAATGGACTTATCACAGTTTAGCTTTAGCCCTGGTCACATCTATGAAGGGTTTCGGTAGTGGATACAGACCTAGATCACGCTTGAACTCCATCACGTCAGTGATGATTATCGGCTGGTAAGAAAAACAACAGTGATATTATTATCACTCAAGAATCACAATGAACTTCACAAACTTAGCTTTGTGTTCAGCTTTTTTCATGGCTGAAAGAAATCTCTGCATCTCTGTCTCAAACATCATACACAACCAAAAAATTTAAAAAAAGTTAATAAAATAATAAAAATGCAATAATAAATATTGCCCCATGTAGTCCCCAAAGGTCTCTGAAGAGATAAAGAAAGAACAGGACTACTGTACCCTCAAAATTCATAATGCCAAGAAAACTAGCTTTGCTGGTATCCAGTTTTACAAGAACTGACATTAAAGTTTCAGAAATGCCTGCATGATGAATTAAGAAAGAAGTGAAAGCTAAGCAGATGAATATTTAAGACTTACCAGAGGAAGATCTGGGGCTGGCATAAACCCATCTCTGTCTCCCTTCTCAGTACCATCACTGACAGGTGCTTCTTCCTCTACATTATTGTCCCCATCTGAGCCTGTCTGTGGCACATCTGATATTACATGGACTGACAACTTGTGACGCCTGGGAGCATCCAGTGCAATCTTTTCCTAAAGGAAGATGGCAGCGTGACAAAAACTCTTATTGGTCTTACTCACTTACTTAGTCATTCCCCTTCTACCGTGAGGTGTAGAGGTTTGGAAGAGAGAGCGCCAGACTATCCTATCGGCTGTCTTCCTCCTGGCCTGGTTCCATTCTAGTCCTTGGTCCTTCAAAGATTGTCTGATGTTGTCCTCCCAGCGGACTCTGGGTCGTCCTGGGGGTCTGGATCCCTGGCTCTTTGTTTCCCATGCTTGTCGTGGTAGCCGATCTTCTCCCATTCTGCAGACATGGCTAAACCATCTTAGTTGGGACTGTTCTACTTGGGTCTGCAGGTGGGGGGATTTTAGGCCTTGACGTATCGTCTGGTTGCGGACCATGTCTCTTCTTGTTACTTCAACCACTTTCCTCAGATATCTCATTTCTGAGGTTTGGATCTGGTTTTTGTGGGTTGTAGTCATTGCCCATGACTCGCATCCATATGTCAAGACTGGGACATAGGTGGAGCGGTATACAGCCATCTTCGTTTTCTTACCAACCTCTCTTGCTGAGGAATCCTCCATTTATGGCCTGAAAAAGTCTCACAGCTGCTGCTTTTCGAGTGGCTAACTCTTCTTTGATACCTCCCTTTCGGTCTATAATAGCTCTGAGGTATTTAAAGTGGTCAACCTGCTCCAGGACCTGTTCTCCCAGCTTAATCTGATGTCTTCTTTCTTCTCGTGATATCACCATGGATTTTGTTTTAGAGCTGCTTATGACCATCCCTCTCTTCTCCAGCTCTTCCTTCCAGACTTGCAGGTTGGATTGGAGATGTGCCTCTGATTTAGCAAACAGGGCAACATCATCAGCAAATGCCAGCTCCGAAATACAGACCTGTCTCATCTTCCAGTACCCCTCTGAATACTTGTTCTCTTCTTACATGCCTTGATGACATCGTCCATGAGGAGTATGAAAAGATAAGGTGACAGGATATCACCTTCTCTTACACCAGTGGTGGTCCTGAACTCTTCTGACTTATGGTTTGCTGTCCTCACATAATTTCTGCAAGACTTGTAGAAGCTCTGTATAGCATGAATCAGAGGTGCTGGAATGTTCTTCCTTGCCAAACAGTCCCAAAGTTTGCTCCAGGGGACCCTGTCAAACGCCTTTTCCAGATTTATGAAACAAAGATAGATCTCACTCTTATACTCAAGGGCCTTTTCACTCAGCTGTCTGAGTATGGAGATTGCAGCGTGACAAAAACTCTTATTGGTCACCATAATTCATTCACTGACTTCCTTTCAGCTTCCTAAGGAGCACAGGCCCTGAAAAAACTCATGCTAAGCCCTCCCATCTGTCCAAGATCCATCCATGCCCTCCTTGTCCTCTCAATTTCTGTCTCCAGCTCTCCTCCTCAGGTATCCCTTGGACTCCCTCTGCCTCTCTTACCCTTGGGAGTCCACAACAAGAACCACCCTGAATGCTGTCAACAGGTTTCCCCAACACATGTTTCATCCATCTCCAGCGCCTTCCTCTTATGTCCTGTTCCATGGCACATGTCTGGCCCCAGTCATCTACTCTGCACCATAGATCCTGCTGCACCACCTCAATCCCTGTACGTCGTAAAAGGTCTATAAGCAGGACTTCACAGCACAGAATCCTAATTATTAGATCACATTATCTCCTGCTGCATCAGTCTACAGTCTCCTAATTTCACTATTATTTATGTGGACTTGTATGTAACAGTAGATCAAAAATAGTTTTATTTTTGTACCTCCTAACTTATCTCTATCCTGGAACTTAGGTCCTGGACACAAGATCTTCAGTAAGTCCAATTTGGAGCATTCTACAGCAGTTTCCTTCATTCACTCTTAAATCACTTCTCCAAGTGTCTTTTGGTCAACCTCTTCTCTTTTTCTGCTTATTCCAGCTCACTGACTCACTGGTGATTTTGGGAAAAAAGTTTTCAAGGTGTGGTCTTTTTATCTTTACCATCTTTTCAAATTCCAACCATCAGGGTTAACTTTCTTAAAAATGTTTAGGCTAAAAACTCCTCCAATCAAATGGAGGTGTAGCAATCTGTACATTTACCATACTCAGTGGTTGATGGAACAGTCTACAAAATTCTTTTTTGATATTACTATTACTAATGTACAATACTCAATAAACAATAGTAATTTCATACCTTGTAGAAGTTATGTAAATCATCTTTTGTCAGCGTCTTAAGAAAAGCTACCTCAATGTTGTCTGAAATAAAAACATATTTTGATACAGCAACTACATTAAAAAAATATATGATAGGAAACTCTTTACAGAGCGATACAACAGGAGGCAATCTGATCATCAGAAGTAGTCCCCCCATCGGACAAGTGTTTCGGCCCAGTATACTCCTTTACACTCTAAGGGGGGCGGGCCCACTTGGGTCATGACTCCCAAGCGTCTCAGCCTCCTGTTGTCTTGTATCGAAAATGAACCCATTTCACTTATGGTAGCAACTTTAATCCAAAACTCCGCCAGCCGTGGAGGCAATTGTGAAAGTAACAAAGAGAAGACAAATTATTCCGTTCGTTCCGTCGCACACACTGAGACACCATCGCGAAGCCGCCGAGCCTAGCCACTGAAATTCTGACTCTGACACCTCCTATAATATACATCGCCTGTTGCCCCTCAGTCACAGCCCGCTCACTAGTACACCACAAAACTCAGCGTTTTGTGGACTTAGAAAAATTCCTGGTGTTTTCTGTACCGCAGCGTTTATTGTCACGATTTCCATTGCCCATTGCGGTTGTTCCACAGCCAGCCTGATGCCTTTTCGGCAGTTTCACTAAGCCTCTTCAGTGCCCTTGTTCTCGCCTGTCCCTTCAGCCCCAACAGTTTCAATAGATCATACATTGATGCAGCCACAAGCCCTCTTGCGCCCACTTCAACAGCCATGACCCTTGTAGTGAACCCCTCGTGTCTCAGATCCGCGACTATATCCGGCCGTCTCCGCGATTTTCTGATACTCTCTGGATATGCCCCTCGTCCAGGTAGGTCTACCGCCATCTCCCAGTCATTTGCACAATCAAGAAGAGATGGTAAACTGCTACCTGGTTTACTCGGTTTGGGGTGTGCTGACTTTCCTGCCCTCAGAAAGTATGTATTTGCGGTGCTCGGCCTGGGTTTGCTGTTCGCCTTCATCCTTGCTAGATCTATTGTCGCAGCAAGCTCATTTAGCACTTTGTTATGGCGCCAGGTGTATCGCCCTTGCCCTAATGACACCTTACACGCTGAGAGCACGAGTTCGAGTGTCTGCCTCCCCTGGCACAGGGGGCACTGCTCATCATCCGACTTTCCCCATTTCACAAGGTTGGTGGCCGACGGCAGCAGGTCATACATTGATCTAACAACGAAGCTGAGCCTAAGAGGTGCCATATGCCATATATCATTCCATGTCAAGGACCTCTGCAGGGCTCCTTCCCATGTAGTCCATTGGCCTTGTTGGACCTGCTGCACTGCTTTTTGCAACCTCTTATCATTCTCAGCCTCTCGTATCTCATGAACAACCATGTCTCTGCGCTCCCTGCTTGATGCCTTGGACCACCAGCGGATGTCTCCATGACCAAATCCCCGTCTATTCGTCTGTGTGTATCCGATTACCTCCCTCAGTTTGAGTGACTCTTGGGCAGCATCAACAGCTTCTTCCACTCTCCACTTCCTTCCTGTTTTCAGTGTGGGCTGAATGGACTTAACCACGTCATCAGCTGACTCGCGTAGCATCATTGCAAGCCTTGCCTTTCCAACTTTGTACTCTTCAACAACTGACTTGAAAGGAAGCAGAAGTTTTGACTTTTTGCAGTACAGTGCTACATCTGACAGACCTGGTGGTACCCCTAGCCACTTTCTCATGAACTTGTTGACCTTCTGCTCTATAGCTTCGACTGTACTTGTGCTTATTTCATATATAAGCAGTGGCCACAGCAACTTCGGTATCAACATGAACTGGAGGCACCACAGTTTGAATTTTCCCAAGAGTCTGCTTTGGTCTATGATCTGTAGCCCTCTGTCTGTCATTTCTATTGTCTGTTGCACTGCCTTCGAGTCTTTTAATGAGGCATCGTACACCCTGCCAAGACTTTTAACAGGTTCCTCAATAACAGTAGGGATTCTTTGGTTGGAAACCACGAATATGTCTTCTGCTATCTTCCCTTTCCTGACTGATAGGCTTCTCGACTTCTTGGGTTTGAAGCTCATTCTGCACCAGCTGACTAGTTCATCCAGGCGTTTTAACATCCTCCGGGCCTGATGTTCATCTGATGTCAGAATTGTTGTGTCATCCATGAATGCTTTGAGCGGTGGCATGTGACACATTCCCCCGAGCTTTGGACCTATAGCCATTCCTTCAGCCGCATTGAGGATTACCTGCATAGCCATCACGAATAGTATCGGAGAGATGGTACACCCCATTGCAATTCCAACTTCAAGGCCAATCCACTTCGTTGTGTACTCTCTGGTTGAAAATCTGACAGCAAACCCTGCGAAATACAGCTTCAGCATTGCTGCAATCTCTTGTGGAACATGATACATTTCCAGGGCCTGCCACAACATCTGGTGTGGAACGGATCCATAAGCATTCGCCAGATCCAACCAGATTACATGGAGGTCTGTTCTGTCAGACTTTGCCTTTTGGATTGCTTCCCAGATCATTGTGGCATGCTCTAGACATCCTGGTGTACCTGGGATACCTCCTTTCTGAATGGTAGTGTCAATGTACCCATTTGCCAGGAGGTATGTAGTGAGTCTTTTCGCCATCACTGAGAAGAATATCTTCCCTTCCACATTGAGTAGTGAGATTGGCCTGAACTGACTGATGTCTGTGGAATTTTGCTCCTTCGGGATGTAGACTCCATTCGCCTTTCTCCATTCCTTGCTTACAAGCTGGGCTTTCCACGCATTCTTTAGTAAACGGAGCAGTCGTTTGAGCACTTCAGGGCATCTCTTATACACCACATATGGAACACCATTAGGACCTGGAGCTGACTTGCACCGAGCTTTCTGGACAATGCTTTCTACCTCTTGCACCGTTGGGGGCTTGGTGTTAAATTCAGCTCCTGGCTTACTCGGCCATTTAAGGCCTGCCATGCTGCTGAGCGGCTCATCTCTGCGACCATCTGAATATATCATTCTAAGGTGTTCTTCCAGGTCTTCTTTATTGATGTTTAGCGTACCCGACCGTGGCTGCTCAAACAGTTCTTTGGCAAACTTGAAGGGCTCCCTGAAGAATCTTTCCCTATCCCTTCGAGTCTTCCTTCTCTTCCTGCACAACCTTTCTGCTCTACAAAGGGCATTATGTTGGCCTTTCAGGTGCTCCCAAACCTGTCGTAACCCTTCCTTCTCTGTGGCAACTGCGTTCTTGAAAAGTTTTCGGGCATGCTTCTTCTGTTTCCTGATTTCTTCTATTTTAATTTGTCTTCTACTTTTTCGTGGTGGGTTACTTTCCCTTGCCTCCCTCACTCCGAACACTTTGCGATGATATGAACGTGTAATTTCTGGGATACATTGTGAAGATAAAATAATAACATTTCCTAAAAAATTTAGCTGTGTCTTGTGTTTTTAATTCCAAAGCAGTATGAGGATATTGTAACAACAAAGTTTCAACACACATATATATTTAATGTCAAAAAAAGCTGCTTTTACAGACACTTGTACATACATATTATACACATTAGTTGGTAAAGTCTGAAGAGAGAAGAAATACCAGCAGATTGGAAGGAAGGCTACCTGATCAATTCAACACAGAAGGACGTCTGCAAAAGTGTGAAATTTAAAGAGAAATAATGCATGGACCAGCGCTATGGAATATTTTAAACAGATTAAGAGATTTAAGAGATTAGTCGAGGCCACAGATAAATAAACAGGAGGCACAGAGAGGCTTTTGACAAAACTGATCGTGTATGCACTGTGCCCAATAATTGAGAGGATCTTTGAATTGAATTCACCACTTTACATTGGATTTGTGTACTACGAAAAGGCCTCTGACAGCTCTGACACAGAGTACCATTCTGGAAAATGATGTGGCATTATGAAGTTCATTAACCTGATAAAAAAAGAATATTAAGACATGAAGTGTGAGTTTTTTATGAAGGCTAATAGACAGAACTCTTTTAAGATTAAAAAAAAAATGGAGTGTGGCTGGCACACCTATTGTTGTCATTTCTTTTCCCAATGGATAAAGGTTGGATTATGAAAACAACCACCACCACCAGAAATGGAATTCAGCGGACTCTGACAAACAGCTCAACAATCTGGATTTCCTTGCCCTTCATTTCTATAACCAAAACCAGATGCAAGACAAAATGAGAATATTGGATGAGAGGTCACAGCTACTAGGTCTGGAAATAACACAAAATGAGATTATTGGATGAGAGGTCACAGCTATTAGGTCTGGAAATACATAAAATGAGAAAATTGGATGAGAGGTCACAGCTATTAGGTCTGGAAATATACAAAATGAGAATATTGGATGTGAGGTCAGAGCTATTAGGTCTGGAAATACACAAAATGAGAATATTGGATGGGAGGTCACAGCTAAAAGGTCTGGAAATACACAGGGAAAAGAAAAAAGATCATGAGAATAAATGCAGCAAATGACAGCCACAGTGCACACAGAGAAACATCCCTGCACAATGTGATCCTATATCTTGCAGCAACATACACGAATTTATAGAAACAGACAGGATACCAAAACAAAGATAAAGAAAGCAAGAGGGGGGTTGTACTAATTGGGAAATGTTCAGCAATTAAACAAAAAAATCCACACAAAAAACCACCCCATAAAACTCAGAATGTCAAGCCAGTCCTATTATATGGCTCTGACACATGGAAATTAACAAAAATGACAACCAAGAAGTTACAGACTTTCACAAAAAGAAATGCGAAACAATGGTATGACAAGTCATCGATGTGGAACTGGTAGAAAGAACCAGACAAATACAAAACAAGGTAAGGAAAAGATGTCAGCATGGGATATGACAGACATTGAAGAATCCAGCCGATATCCATAAAATGCTGTCCTTGTTCTGGAATCTGAGGTAAATAGAAGGAAAGCAAACAAAAATACACAAACCAAGAGGAGAACTGGAGACAGACATAAGAAGGACAGAGGTGATAATGCAAAAACCTTGAATGAATGGCTAAGATCAGAACAACCTGGCACAAACTTCATGGGGAGATGAAGGGCCATGATGAAGAAAAGCCTAGTTGCCAGGAAGGTGAGTTACATAACGCAGTTAAAAAACAATAACCTCCTGTATGCTGTACGACTAGTTCTCTTTTTAGGAATAAGCAATAATAAAAGTCCTTTAAAAAATCTCAGACAGATACAGAAACGGTCTGACAAATGCTGAGAACAGACATGACTACATTACAATTAACATTCAAGAATAACTTTAACCAAAAAAAAAATAAAATCAGCAAAGGTAATCACAACAGACATTCAGAAAGATATATTAAAATTATTGTGAAATTTTGAATACAAACCTCGATCAAAGTTGTAGTAACTTGAGATGATCTCTGTCCAGTATTTGTTGTTCTGTTGTACCAGTTTTTTTGGTTTTTCAAGTCTTTTTGAAGATAATGCTTCAATATGTTTGGTGAACTCTTTGTCTGTCATGTTTAAGATCACTTCCTAATAAAGACACAGATAACAACTTTTGTTACAGCTTTTATCTACCATTACTTTAAAATGTAATACATTTAATGACACTCATGTTACAGGTTAATTTATGTAAGCAAAATGCACCATCATCATCTCAGATGAATATGGAAAGACAACAGAAACCTGAAATAGGGAGAAAGATATGGAAAACATGATTAACAGGATTCAAAATTTATTACGTTTTTTTTTATTATTTTAAACTGTACCCAATACTATTTACATATGAAACAAATGAGTGGTAATTTAAAAAATGTATAAAAACGTTTTTTTTTTTTAAAGTTTAGATTTGCTCTAAGGAGCACTAAAAAAATAGTAGAAAATAATATTTTACACATTTAGGTTAACTCCAAGATTCAAAACAGTATTTAATATACATTTAAAGAATACTCTGCATGCTTGTTCTCTTCTCAAATATTGACTTTCTGTGACATACTATCAAGATAGGACCTACTCAACACCTTAAATATGGTGTTCAAAATTGATCTGCTTTGTGCTTACACATTTCTCTACCTTTATATGTCATTTTTCACAAATCTGAACGTATAACATATTATGTTCTAATTCTCAGTGCCCTTTAAAGCAAAATCTAAACTTAAAAACTCTTGTTTAAAAAAAAATAGATATTGCAAGTTTAGACTTTTAGTTAAGATGTTGTCACAGATCATATGTAATGGATTTATATTATGTGGGTCACAAGAAACAAGCCATTTTCTGCAGAACAGTCACCATGACTGTTAGGGATTCAAGATGACTCATGTATGACCACTGACTCTAACAGAAGCAGAACATGGATCTTTAAGACAGTTCACTGAATGATGAGAACATGGATCTTTAAGACAGTTCACTGAATGATGAGATTGCTTGTATTGAGTAATCAGTATAATGTTTACCAGTAGCATGTCTATTTTCAACAACAACAAAAACAACAACACGTTAACCTGCTTGAATTTCAATTCCAAACTTATGGCATTTAAAGAAGTTTCACCTTTCCTGCTACCAAACAGAACAATTTACAAGTACCAAATATCCTGTTAAATACAGGGTAATTTAAAAATCACTTCCTATTTTGAAATTGTTATACCTCACTTGTATCCACCGGATATCAAAGAAATAAATTTCTTAACAATGAATAATAACTGCCATTTGACAAATACGTTAAATTTTTTTTTTTCTTCTGCCATTTGACAAATACATTGTATTTTTTTGTCTGCCATTTGATAAATATGTTTTTTTTTTGTGTCTGCCATTTGACAAATATGTTTTATTTCTTTTTCTGCCATTTGACAAATGTTTTATTGTTTTCTTCTGCCATTTGACGAATGCGTGGTTCTTTTTTTCTTCTGCCATTTAACAAATACGTTGTATTAAAAAAATTTTTTTTAATCCCCAAAAACAAACTAAAATCTAAAACGGTCAATAAACTTATTACAAGAGACAGCTAACAAAATGCTGTCTGCTATGAAATAATGTGTGTTAATCAGACCAGATCTCATGCTAAGCTGTAACGTTAATGTGACATAATACTTTATGTAATAATACAACATTTAACTGTCTTTACTGTGATGTTTGTTTCATATAAGTTTAGTTTGGTTTAATTTTAAGGACTAACTTCATTGCACATGGACAACTCCATCAGTGCTCTGATCTCCTCCCTTAGATCACACAATTAGGATCTCAGCACAGTACACGGGCTCCATAGCACCGGCGAGATTCCCAATGTGTGTACATAGGAATCATACATTCTATAAATATTTTTGTGGTGGGTAAGTTTCGAATTTTAAAATTTTGCCAGGGCAGCGGCCTTATGACCTACTCTTTATGATTTCTAACTGCCATGGGATTTTTAACGTGCGCAACTTGCACAAGGGACCTCCAATTTTTTCACCCTTATCTGAGAAGGCTTAGGCCTCCGATCTCACTACGAAGGAGACCAGGGGGGAGTAAGACGTCATTAGGACCACTTTCATAAATTATATTCCCTCTACTGGGAATTGAAACCGGTACCTTTAGAATTTGAGGCAGACGCCATATCTCTTTCATATAAATTAGTTGAAAATGAATGCAGAAATAGCCATTTAAAAACAAAAAAAAGACCTTTCAATCACCTTGTAGATTTAAAATATCACTGAAAGTGGTGACTTGTTCTGAAGCATTTCTTAAATACTGATCACATCAGTGCTTGACTTGACTGATATTCGTACAACACATGTAACGTTTCACTACACTGGCATGTTTTAAAACAGTTGCACCAATATGAAGTCCTTATTAAAGAGATCTCCCTTGTGTTAAACAAGTGTCTCACATAGTCTTAAATAGTCATGCCAGTCTGACTTTGTTTCAGAAATATTATATCCTGAACTTTATACCTAAATATCTGTTAATTTTAATAGCACTGAAAAACAGAGAATAAGAATGAAGCAATATACATAATAACCTTTTTAAAAAGACTGATCCACCATAATATTGACAACTGATCATATTAACTCTTAGTATACGAGCTGCCTTTCATGACTACCATTACAGATTTTGCAATAAATAATTTATTTATAAAGATAACATAAGTGTTATATATCAAAATGTGAAGAAATGAAACCCCTACATCATGCACGTAACTAAATTGATCAGTGGTTTGAAACATGCATTCAGCTATAAATTTTCGCTATTGACGGGGATCGATCATCGGCCTCTCTAGAAGGCCACTCGTATACTAAGAGTTAAAAAAAAATATAACAATAACTGATTCTTTATGAGCAAACAAAATGAGAAAGTCTGGCCAGCAGTAAAAGGCACCTAGCAGAGAAACATCATCTGTGTTATAAATAAAAGAATATCAATCCTGAGCAACAATCATGGAAAAAATGGATGGCAAAAAGCAGAAGTACAAGATGTTTATGTTTGTAGTACACACAACAAAAAGAAAATAGAACAAAAAACACCCAAACACTTACATAGACAAATATGAAATATTTGAGGTGGTAATTTGTTTTGGTGCACAGTGGTGCTATTTCATTTGAAATGTAATACCTGCCTGTGAAATATTACCTACCAGGGTAATCTATATTTACTGACCGAGTCTGAAGCAAAAATAAAAAAAATACCAGCAATAAAATGTCTTATATGAGAGAGCTGTATATTATCTTTCAGATTTGAGTCATGTCAGGACTTACTTCCATTTTCTGTATGAATGCTTCAATCCTTCCTTCCACATACTGAGGAGGCTTCGATGATTGAACAATCACCCTGAGACCCTGTACTCCTTTAGATCTCCGTGCACCACTAAACACAATGTATCCTGTTTAAATATTTAGAAAAAAAAAATGAAGTGCATTCTTTGTTAAAACTTGCATTTAAAAAAAATCTTTGCTACTATTTGCATTTTTTTAATTCTTTGTTACTATCTACATTAAAAAAAAAAAAAAAAAAACTTTGTTACTATCTACATTAAAAAAAAAAAAAAAAAACTTTGTTACTACCTACATTTTAAAAAAAAAAACACCTTCAATGATTTATAGTCTACTTCTTATAGAGTCTTTGAATATCCATGTTTCTGAAATGGTCTTTCTGGCTAGCCTTTTATATTCATCTTTCTAATACCTCTTTCATGGTCTGTCTTTAGAAATCCTTTGCACTCTATGTGGTTTAAAAAAAAATACTTACATCTCTCTTTAAAAATGTTTACTATCTCTATTTTTATAGTTTATTTTTAAACAATATTTTTGGGAAAAAATCGATATTATTTATAATGGAAAAAAAATCTTTAATATTCTCTTCTTTTTACAAACGTCCTTGAAAAAAGTTGAAAGGTACCCACACAGCCAGGCATTAAGCTCACAAGGGGGCACATAAGATAACACTGAGAAACAGATACAAATTTATAACACATAAGGAAGGGAAACCCGAGGCCTGTAAACAGTAAATAAATATTAGACAAACATAAAGGTATGTTTTCAGGCACTCGTAAGAAATAAAGAAGTAGAAAACTAGACAACAGAAAAACAACAGACATGAGTGGCTTACCCAGGACTCGAATCCAGGACCTTCCGTGCAACAACCCCGCCTAGCTATGCAAGCGAATCACACTATCCTCCCTGCCATCTAGGCATCACCTAGATTGCCGCACGGAAGGTCCTGGGTTCGAGTCCTGGGTAAGCCACTCACGTCTGTTGTTTTTCTGTTGTCTTACGAGTGCCTGAAAAACATACCTACATTGCCAGAAGTTATCCTCCCAGTGAAATCTGGGTCACTCTGGAGGACTGGATCCCTCATATTTTCCCATGGCAGCCGATCTTTTCCCAATCTGAAGACATGGCCAAACCCTTGTAATGTGGACTGTTCCACTGGGGTGTGCCAGCGTTTGGTTCAGAAGCCAAGACGTATTGTCTGATTGTGGACCATGTCCCTTCTTCCCCTTCCTCAGATAGCCAAAGCCTGACACTCCCACATAGCCAAAATATCAGACAAAAACAGGAAAACATATTATCAAATGCTATGTTTTATTTTTATGATCAGTTGTGCTTTAAACCTATTTATAACTTATTTACTGAAGCTTTTGTAATCTATATATTGACATCATTTAACCAAATGCAGAATTTCAATTTTCGTGCACTTGATGACTTCATTTTGAACTATCACTTAGTGGCATGAACTACCAGCCAAAACTTTTCAATAGCAGCACCTATTTTGTAATACAGCATTTGAACATGGAATGCGTTGGAACATTTCCTTGAGTTTGTCATTGTATAAAAGTGAGCTAGGAAAAGAAAAGGTTAAAGTGATGTTCATGAACTTTTCATACAAAAGTATTAAGGGAAAGATAACGATAGGAATTATTCATCAACCATCCCATTAACTGTTAACTCACTGGGGTACCGCAGACTGGCAGTTATCACTGTCATATATTATATGATGTTAAAATGTTTGTCCATCAGTCTTAATGTATGGCTCTGAAACATGGAGAACAACAACCAAGAAGTTATAGAATTTCATATATGGTGCTTGCGAAGAATAGGACTGAAATGATGATAAGATCACCAATGTGGAACTGATGACAAGAACCAGTGGAACAATAGATGACAAAGAAGACACTGGCCATGGATAGGACACACACAGTGACAACAATCACTGATAGCATTATAATGCAGTCCTTGCTTTGGAAACCTCAGGGTGAAAGAGATAGAAGGAGACTGAACAAATGCACTTAAGAAGATAACTGGATGAAGAAGGCATGGAACACGAGGACCTGGCATACACTTGTTGAAGACATATGCTCCTTGGGCAGCTCAAGTAAAATGATGATGATGAGAGTGTATGTTGCCAGAATAAATGTCATGTGTCCACCGTTTTGTTCAAAAGTAAACTCTAAGGTGTCAACTGTTTTGTTTAAAAGTAAACTCTAAAGTGTCCACTATTTTGTTTAAAAGTAAACTCTAAAGTGTCAACTGTTTTGTTTTAAAGTAAACTCTAAAGTGTCCACTGTATTGTTTTAAAGCAAAGTATCCAAGTATAAATTTAAAAAAACAATATGGTATAGAACAAATGAAGATTAGACAAGAGTTGTGCATTTTCTAAACCTTTTGTATGGCACAGAGTGCTGGAGAGTAACAGAAAAGGAAATGTCCAAATTATCATCGTTCCACACAACCTGCCTAAGGAAAATTCTTATACATTTTTTGTGGCCAAATACCATCTCTAAGCAGGAACTGACCAACGGGCTGATCACCCGTTTGCCAGTCACTTCGATTACGGAAACAACAGCAAATGGATTGATTTGCCGTTGCCCTAAAGACGCCAATAGGCGTGATGGGAAACAATGGCAAAGAAAACCTATCTGCTGTTGCCCTAAGACGCCACTAGGCGTAATGGCCACTGACTGCTTTGACGGTCGGTGGCTAAGGACGGAAGAAGAAGAAGAAGCAGGAACTGCTTACACAGTGCAGTCAAAAAGGCATGCACATTATCATTGCAGGCAGGCACTGTAACTGGGTTGGCCATGTCCTCAGAAGGGATGGAGACACTGACTAAGCAAAATGGGGACAGTTTCTTGCTGCCCTACAAGATGCCACTAGGCGAGATGACCACCGACTGCTCTGTCAGTCAGGGGCTAAGTTTCCAAGAAGAAGCAGAATGGTACAGAACAAGTTTTACAAATTAACATTTACAGAAAAATTTGAAAAACTGATTCTATACCATATTATTTTTTTCATTTATACTTTCCTTACCAGTTTTACAGCAGCCCCCTTATTTATTTACTTACAGTATTTTTAAGTATCCAACATTTCATCTAGATGTTCACCTGCTTATGCAGTTAAGTATGAACTATTAATTTAACATTATCAGTAATAATCATACATTAAAAAAACTCTGTATAAAGTTCACACAACAGTGAAAGTATTATTGTCCTGTCTTCTCTCTATGTTGTAAAGATCTTTCAACAACTAATTTAGTGAGAAGTCCCACAACTGGTATATTCGATCCAGTAGATCATACCAATTTCTGCATGTGTCAGAAAAATGAGAATAATCAGTTCACTATTTCTATTGGATGTCATTCTATTAATCATTATCTATTTGCAGTCAGTCAGTCAACATTATGAATTTTTTCATATAGTTGATTGATTTAGTTTATTTGTATCATTAAAAAAATCCACCCAGACAGAGAGAGAGACAGAATGAAAGAACACATTTTATTTTAAAAGAGTTAAGAATTTGGTGCGCAGGCCCGTCTAACATTCTGTCCTTCCACTCTCGTTTATCTTGCATATTATATCCTTTCATTCCCACATGTTACTTTAAGCATTAATTTAAAGGCATGCGGCATTATAAAGGTAATATAGCAGCATACATTTACAGTATCAAACCATTATCAAAATTAAGTATGTTTTTTTTAAAACAAACAAGAATTTAATGAAAAAAAAACAACAACAACAAAGGCAAAAAAAAAACAAAAATTAAAACCAACAAACTAATTCAAAACATCTATACATTAAATCAGACAATAATTCGAGTATAATCACATTAGGGTGGCATAGAATCAGAACTCCTGAAATATTTGAACAGTCTGCAGTTGAATGAGTAGGGACTTTGTGTGTTTTTCTTTGCCCTCCCTAACCCAAGAGCAAAAGGAGATAGAATGAACGAATGAATGAACTTTATCTTCAAAGGGTTTAGAATTGGGCACGCATTCCAGTCTAACATTCTGCCCTTCCTTTCTCTCATCTCCCATACTGAATCCATTTATCCTACACATGTATTTAAAACTTGTTTTTAAAATAATAAAGTAAACAAAATAAAATTCAATAAAACAAAGTAAAATCCAAACATTGTAACACTATGATAACAGTGACACACATTTACAGGGCCTTATCATAATCAATATTGAACAGGGTAAAATAATTCTTAACACATACACACGATATTAGATAAAGATTTGGAGAGAGAGAGAGAGAGAGAGAGTGAGAGAGATAGAAAGAAAGAAAGAAAGAAAGAAAGGGAGAAGACAAGAAAGACAGACACACCACACAACAGAGGTCTACCTAGCTGCTCTTGTGTCCTTAGAATATTGAAGCAAGGCTCCCCAATCACCTGAAACATTATTCTTAACATTTTATAATTAATATATAACGAGATTTTTAACTTTCAATCCTAGAAATGAATTAAAAAGTAAAAAAAACAAAAACAAAACAATATGTAACTTATTGAGTTTAATATGATCACACTTTATTTTTCCTTTTTTTTTTTAAACATGCGAAAGTATAACAACAACTGAAAAAAAAAAACACAACTCTTGTATTTATACTTCCCAAAACACACATTTTCTCTAAGCCGATACAATTATTCTTTTGCATTTCTATACATTTTTTTATCATTTTATGTGCCTGTAAACACATACTTTACCTAAATCTGACATGATTTTATTTTTCCATTCCCACAAACTTTTCTATCCGCTTATGTTTTGACTTCACTGGCTTACTCCCTTTAGTTCCAACTACATTCTTCCACCAAACTCTATTCTATAATGCCTTCTCTTTTTTTCAACTCTTCTACTGGTCTTCCCTGGTGGCAGTATTTTCAGCCTGTTTGTATTTCAGCTCCAAATTTTCCTAAATCTTGCCTATCGAGCCAGGTTTCTTAACCAGGGTTCCATGGAACCCTAGGGTTCTGCGAGAGGTCGCTAGGGGTTCCACAAGAGGTCGCTAGGGGTTCCACAAGATATCATGATTGAAAATAATAAATGTCATTTGTTAACTTTGCACGCTGTAAAGGGCAATTTTTACTATCTTGCAATATAATACATTTATATAATTATTATGTTCGCAAATATTTGGTAATCAAAGTATTTCCTTTTTAAGTGCTTAAGGAGAAGTCATTTTTGAGTTACTTCCCTTGAAAGTAGTTCCGTCATCTTCGATCGGACTCCGCGGACGAGTCTAGGCCTACTGCGATTTATTCTTTGGCTGGGTAGGAATAGATTGTTCTTGCTTCAGTATATCTATGGCCTGAATTTATACGTAGTGTTTGTATGAGTAGGACGAGTCTGTCTTATATATGGATATCTTTACATTTCTAAGTCGAACTATGTTGGTTGTGGCTAGAAAAGGTCAAAGGCTATGCAGCGGAAGTATCGCTAGCAAGGGGTGTGATTCATGGCTGTCATCCTGTCTGGATGCAGAATTTTGTTGTAGCCGGCCTATCGCCGAAAAAAATGATCTATATGTGGATGGGGAAAAGTGATAGTCATTTAGACATGTTGTATGTACTTTACCCCAGGTTTATTCTCTTTTGCCAAGGAATGGCAAAGTTATATTTCGCATAGAAAGGTAAAACCACAATTTATTATGAACTTGGGCTTCGCCATCGTTGTTGATAAACAGATGCACAGTGGTACTTTTGAAAAGAATATTTATTCAAAGGAAGACGACATTCCTATGTATCAACACTAGATTATATGATATTATTCAATTACTTCTATGATAGAAGTCATGAAGAAATGAGGACATTTAACGAATGACCAATTTTGGTCTGGGTCCTATAGTGAGTGAAACTCACGAGAGAAGAACAGCCATGTTGAAATTCATATACTTTGTATTTATCGAGTGAGAAAAAGGGATGCCTGTACTATCGCTCGATGAACCAAGAGATCACTGCTACATGTGAGAACCCATGTCTGGGATTCCTATATCTTTATGGAAAATATATATATTGAACTTTACGTGAAGGGATATTCACTAGACGAGGTTAGGTCTAGGAGCCTTCCTATATATTGGTTATGGTCTGACGTGCCCAGTCAGTAAAGCCAGATGATTTACATGATGGAACTCTGAATGCTTATTTACGAATGCTCCATTATGATATTTGCCAAGCATGAATGCTAACTTAAGATGATATGCCTGTGATCAACATTATGCTGTCTATGTCGACATTTGTTCCTGTAACCATACACGTACTGTCCAAGTGTGCGTCTCATTAAATGTTATAAAAAGACCACCGTAGTTCCAGTACTTCTTGAATTCGAACAGTGTGAGTATGAGTGATGTACTACCAACCTGTCAACTCTATCGAATCATTCTACCATTCGCGTTCTGACATTCACATACACACTCATTGTTTACACTCACATTCTTGTCGGAGCCTCATCACGTTCCAGGACAAGATGACCTGTATGACCAAAACTGTGCTGGGTTTAATGAGTTGACAATCGTTACACTTTACTACACCAGTCCCAACATCTACATTTATCAACTGGTGGACATTCACGTCATTTAACAAATAAAGCGTGATTCAGCAACTAGTAGCCAGTATGAGTAAACAACTAAACAGAGTTTAACAACTGGTGTGCCAGCTTCCTGGGTCAACCTGCACAGTGACCATATTGAGAAGTAAACTACTGAGACCAGACGTTCCTTGGGGTCTGTTACGACACACAAATACATCAGCAGTACAACTCTACAGTGATGTCAGCGTGACCTGTCCTGTCGAGAGTATGCGGTAACTAGGTCAGCGTTTGTTGACATTTGGTTCGTTGGACATTTGCCATACAACTGACAGTGTTACACAGCAAGCTTGGTTGAAACATAGAACATTACACATCAGGACTGGAGAATATTTGACAGTGTTTGCGAAAGGAAATGTTATTGAACTGAGAAGTCCTACATCGATTGTTATCATTCACATCAACGATGGAGCTTCTATTTCTGTGTTGAATTTAAAATAATTAGACCAGAAGTATTTGTTTAATAAAGTACCACAGTACTGTACTATTAGGCTGTGTAACTGAGCCTTCTTTACAACACATTCTTTCTGCAACACTCTATTTACATCATATTGCCATACTATTTATGCAATTATGTATTTATGTTTAAATATTTATATGTGATATTTGTTTGTATCCAGCGGGTTGTTGTTTTGGTTGGGCGGTGTCACACAGCAGAGTATCCCACGTAATAGAGGGTCTGATGTGTGCGTTTCTATAGGTGCAATTTTCTTGATTGAAAATTTGCTGCGACAGCTGTTGCTATTAGTGTTAGCTGTGAAGACTGTACTCATTGTTGTTTTTGTAATATTCCTCTGTTCTTTAGTTTGTTTTGATTTGTTTGTAATTTGTTGGTCTACCCTATTCTATCTTTCAGTTCTATTCTCAATTTATATTTATATACTGTGGCGTTATTTGTATTTGTTATCCTCTTGCGGTTTATCTTTTATTGTTTTTCCCATTTGATTTATTTCATCTCCGCAAATGTTTTCATGTTCTCCTGTATAACTGTTTTGTTTTGTGCCTGATCGACATACACTATTTAAAATATAGTTGATCATATAAATTGATGTACAAGAATCAACTGATAGTTAATTGCTATTACTAAAGGTACACAGTTGATGATATAAAACACTATTTCTGGTGCACTGCACTTATATTATAGAGTGAACCAGCAACTTATAGCTGTTATTATATAAGGATTTATACAAGACCTTTGTAAGGCTTGTTTCCCACAGTGATTGGGATAGTTAAGTACTATTTTCCACAGGTTACAAAGTTATCATACAAGGTCTTTGATTAAGACTAAGAAAGTGAATTTATTTACTTTTGCAAATTACTGATCTTATTAGACAAGATGTCTACTTTAGATTATTTTATCACACAAGGCAAGATTCTTGATAAGACTGGTCAGCAATTAGAAGAATGGGCAGTTGCTCAATATGACAAAGCATTGGCTGCTGAAGAAAGAAAAGCATTGATTGAAGAAAAGAAATTAGCAGCTGAGGAGAAAAAATTAGAAGCTGAGGAAAGAAAATTACAAAGAGAGTATGAACAAAAGAAATTGCAGATACAGACTGATGAAAAAAGATTCCAGATGGAAATGGAAAAAGAGAAAAGAAAGGATGAAGCTGCTGCAGAAGAGAGAAAATTACAAGCTGAAGCTCAAGAGAAAAAAGCAATAAGAGAACATGAACACCAAAAAGAACTTTTAGCATTTGAGTTAGAAAAGTTAAAGTTAACAAACATAAGTGATGGTAATCAAGCATCTGGTGGTAATGGTAAACCCTTTACTTACAAGGTCAAGGTACCAGCGTTCAACCCTTCCAGTGATGACATAACATTCTGGCTAAATAGATTTGAACGCTCGTGTCGAGCACATAATGTGGACAAATCACAATATGCTAACCAGTTATCAGAAAATCTGAAAGGTGATTCTCTGACTAGTTTAAGTTTGGTTGAAGAGGCTGACAAAGATAACTATGATGTTATTAGGGCAGCCTTATTAAAGAAGTATCAGTTGTCTGAAGAGGGTTATCGGAAGTTGTTTAAGACAATGGTGCCTGAGGCAGGTGTAGAATTCTCAGAATTCATTGCAAGGACACGTCTTACATTTGATCGTTGGATTGAGCTATCCAAAACAGAAAAGACTTATGAAGCCCTTATGGACTTGATACTCAGAGACAAGATTATGTCAAGTATAAATAAACCTTTCCTCGAATTCTTACATGAGCGTAAACCTAAGTCTCTAAAAGAAATGGAACAGTATTGTACCCAATACGTCACTGCACATCCGGACGTAGCTATTAGCAACAATAAGGTTAAAGAAGGTATGCCAGTTGCTTCTGCAACACCATACAACCCTAATCACTCTCACAAATTCCAAGGACCTCAAAATAAGTTTAATAAAAAAGGTAACTATTACAGTTATCAGAACCAAGGTAACCAATCATTTCAGGGTTCTTCTTCGAATACCTGGAGAAGAGCTGACAGCCCTCGATTCAGGGGTGGTCATAATTACAGGAACTTTCGCAAAGGAAGTCATTCTAGAAACTATCCAAGTTTTCCTTCATGGAGACAACAAGATCATAATTACAGAGATACTCATTATAATGAATATGATGATAGTAACCAAAGGAGCTATGATTCAAACCCGAGTAGAGGTTATAATAGTGGAAACAATGATAAGTACAGAGGCAATAATAACAGAGGTAGAGCACAATTCAAAAAACATAAAGCTCATTACCAGGCGAACTCTGCACAGCAAGAGTCCCACGAAGCCTATAAACAAAATAAAGATAATGATGACTCTAATAATATGGCATGTGCCGCTTTTGATTTTGGGAGAGCATCTCAGTGCCCCCAATGCAAAACATTATTTGAGCCAACCACAGTGTCTACTTTAAGCTGTGGGCATCCTCTTCCCGCTCTTCCTGCGTCAATCGCGCATGATGGGAGAGGTTCTCTTGTCTTACACAAAGGTTTAGTAAATGACAATCCAGTCTCAGTACTTTTTGATTCTGGATGCACAACTATTGGGGTTAGGCAGTCACTCATAGATCCTTCTCATTCTACAGGCAAAGTAGTCAAATGCGTAACATTTGGCGGCACCATAGAGAAATACTCTACCGCTATCATTAGGATTGCTACTCCTTTCTTCACAGGAGATGTACACGCATGTCTTTTGCCGATCCGATCGCTGATCTTATCATCGGTCGCATTCACGGAGTCAAAGAATGCACTCCGGAGCAAATTTCCGTTTGGGAAAATCAAAATATGCAATCTGCTAATGCGGTAGTCACTAGAGCTCAAGCTCTCAATATGCCTGAAACTTCATCTGTTGAAGATAATGAAGTGCATAACCAAGATGATCCCTTGGTAATTTCTCGTGACTCGTTTATAAAACAACAAGAAGAAGATCCGACTCTTAAGAAATTCTTCACTCTTGTAACGAAAGGTGATCCGAATAAAGATTCAAATTGTAAATCTTGGATTACAATGAAGAATGGCGTACTTGTACGTATGGTGCAAGACTCCACTAAGTCAAGTCATTCTCAGATTCTTGTACCCAAGAATTTGAGAGTTAAGATCTTACAACATGCACACGACTCTCAGTGTGCTGGTCACATGGGTTTTTCCCGTACAAAGTCAAGAGTTCTTGCGGCTTTCTTTTGGCCTTTTGTGAACAAGGACATACGGATCTATTGTCGATCCTGTAAAGTATGTCAAGAAGTCAAATCCAAAGGTCCTCGTCATGCTGCGCCTATTCAGGCTGCAGATATTCCTATTCGTCCATTCCAGAAAATGGCGATAGACATCATTGGTCCATTCAAGATCAAATCTGCTAGAGGACATCAGTTTATCTTAACGTGTGTAGACATGTGCACACGTTGGCCAGAGGCTATCCCTCTAAAGAGCATTACTACCGCTGACATTGCAGATGCTCTTTGGCTTATATTTTCTCGGCTGGGATTCCCCGGAGAAATATTATCAGATCATGGCACCCAACTGATATCGGATACCATGTCTCAAGTAATGTCTACTCTACAGATAGAGAGATCTTTGAGTAGCATCTATCATCCTATGTCCAATGGGATGGTCGAGCGACTAAATAGAACACTTAAGAACTTATTAGGGAAGATAACTGAGGATCATCCTCAAGATTGGGATAGGGTTTTACCCGCGGCCCTCTTCGCGTACAGAGAGGTCCCCAATGAACATACAGGGTTTTCTCCCTTTGAACTTGTCTTTGGCGCGCGACCGCGCGGCCCAATGTCTTTGCTGCATGATCTTATAACAGCTGACAATATTGACGATGACACAAAATCTTCTTACGAGTATGTCATCGCGCTGAGACAGAAGATTATCGAAGCATGCAAATTGGCAACGTCCTCTTCTGAATTTGCTAAGCAGAAGGCAAGACAATTTGCTAATAAGAAGAGAACTTTACGACAACTTTGTCCTGGTGACAAAGCATTTGTTTTGCTACCTTGTCGTGAAAAATAGACTCCTTATTAGTTGGAAAGGTCCGTACGATATAATATCGAAAATTTCAGATGTTGACTACATCGTCGATATCAACGGGAAGCATAAAACCTTCCACATCAATATGCTTACGGAGTTCCATGAACGTCCTGACTATCTACAGCCTATTTTCCAGGCAACGGACGATTCTCATGTCAAACATGGTCATTACTCATCACTGTCTGTAATACAGGATGAGGAAACAAGTTTTTCGGATGTTAATCTTCCGCTTCCAATGATCCCACTTCATTCTAGTGAATCATGGAAAGACGTTACTGTTTCTCCTGATTTGTCTCTAGGAGAACGGCGACAAGTTTCGTCTATGTTACAAACATTTCAGGATGTCCTCACTGACATCCCTGGACAAACTCATGTCATTGAGCATGACATTGTTCTAACTGAACATACTCCAATTAGGGTTAGACCTTATCCTATCCCTATACATTTCCAAACACAGGTTGAAAAGGAGTTGGATGAAATGATAGATTTACAAATAATCGAACCATCCACTTCTGCATATTCTTCGCCGATGGTTATTGTTCGAAAAAAAAAAGACAATAACATACGTCTTTGCGTTGACTATCGCAAATTGAATCAAGTTACGAAGTTCGATGCTGAACCTATGCCTTTACTAGAAGAGCTACTTACTCGTCTTTCTAAATCGCATTTTTTCACTAAACTTGATTTGTCTAAAGGATATTGGCAAGTTCCATTATCCGAACGCGCCAAACCTCTTACCGCTTTCTCTACTCCCAGAGGCCTTTTCCAATGGAATTTTATGCCTTTCGGCCTTATGAACGCACCAGCTACATTTGTACGCATGATGCGTCGAATCCTATCGTATCGGTCAGATGTCATTGCTTATCTAGACGACATCTGTCTTTTCAGCGATACTTGGGAAGATCACTATTCAGGGTTAGTTGAATTATTATCAACTCTGCGTGAGTATAACCTGACAGCAAAACCATCTAAAGCTTGTATTGGCTTTAGCGAAATTGCTTTCTTAGGCCATCGAGTAGGTCACGGTTTCTTGAAGACAGAAGACCATAATATCACTAAGATACTTAACATCTCTATCCCTAGGACTAAAAAGCAAGTGCGAAGTCTTTTAGGTCTCATACAATTTTATGGACGTTTCATTCCGAATCTGTCCTCTATCATGGCACCTCTCTCTACACTATTAAAGAAAGGGTCGCCTAACATGGTTCACTGGTCTCATGAATGCCAATCTTCACTAGAGAAGATCAAAACTATGTTTTCATCACCACCTATTTTAGTGTTACCTACAACAGATAAGACATTTGTTCTTCGTAGTGACGCTTCATCCACTGGGATTGGAGCGGCACTAATGCAAGAGTACTCTGGAACTCTGCATCCTGTAATGTATATATCCAGAAAACTTAATGCTGCAGAAAGGAATTACTCGGTTTTAGACCGTGAATTATTGGCAATGGTTTGGTCAATTCTCAAACTCCAAAGATTCCTTCTGGGCGCGCATTTCGTAGTGGAAACTGACCAAAAAGCTCTTACGGCTATCCAAAGTAAGAACTTGAAGAGCTCGAGATCAACTCGATACGCAATCGCTCTTCAACCTTTTCATTTCTCGGTACGAGCTATCCGTGGTTCAGAAAATGTGATGGCGGACATTCTGTCCAGATGCCCACATGATGCCACTTAACTGTTAAATATTGGATCTTTTTAATATGTATAACTTTACAACAGTTATTTTTTGTTTCTTTACTAAGATACACATTTGTAATTTAATAATAGAATGATGGTATCGCTACTTAGCGGTTTATTGATGTTTATTCACCGCTGTTCTTTGATGATTGTTTCTTCATAAATCATAAATTTAAGATTATAGTGTGAATTTTTGGTATGCATTGTATAATTACCAGAATTGTATTATACGTACATCACACCTTCCTGGAAACATTTATTCGTAGAGAAACAATTTCTCTCAGATTTTGAGATATATTCTCACCGGTCATATTAGGAATTATAGTTATTCCTGATATTTGCATCTGCGCAGTATTCTTGCGTTTTGAGCCTATTGTATGGTGCTCCTAGATGTATTTAAAAAAAAAAAAAAATTTTATTTTTTTTTTTCCCGGGAGGTGTGGTAAGACTGTAAAGGGCAATTTTTACTATCTTGCAATATAATACATTTATATACTTATTATGTTCGCAAATATTTGGTAATCAAAGTATTTCCTTTTTAAGTGCTTAAGGAGAAGTCATTTTTGAGTTACTTCCCTTGAAAGTAGTTCCGTCATCTTCGATCGGACTCCGCGGACGAGTCTAGGCCTACTGCGATTTATTCTTTGGCTGGGTAGGAATAGATTGTTCTTGCTTCAGTATATCTATGGCCTGAATTTATACGTAGTGTTTGTATGAGTAGGACGAGTCTGTCTTATATATGGATATCTTTACATTTCTAAGTCGAACTATGTTGGTTGTGGCTAGAAAAGGTCAAAGGCTATGCAGCGGAAGTATCGCTAGCAAGGGGTGTGATTCATGGCTGTCATCCTGTCTGGATGCAGAATTTTGTTGTAGCCGGCCTATCGCCGAAAAAAATGATCTATATGTGGATGGGGAAAAGTGATAGTCATTTAGACATGTTGTATGTACTTTACCCCAGTGTTTATTCTCTTTTGCCAAGGAATGGCAAAGTTATATTTCGCATAGAAAGGTAAAACCACAATTTATTATGAACTTGGGCTTCGCCATCGTTGTTGATAAACAGATGCACAGTGGTACTTTTGAAAAGAATATTTATTCAAAGGAAGACGACATTCCTATGTATCAACACTAGATTATATGATATTATTCAATTACTTCTATGATAGAAGTCATGAAGAAATGAGGACATTTAACGAATGACCAATTTTGGTCTGGGTCCTATAGTGAGTGAAACTCACGAGAGAAGAACAGCCATGTTGAAATTCATATACTTTGTATTTATCGAGTGAGAAAAAGGGATGCCTGTACTATCGCTCGATGAACCAAGAGATCACTGCTACATGTGAGAACCCATGTCTGGGATTCCTATATCTTTATGGAAAATATATATATTGAACTTTACGTGAAGGGATATTCACTAGACGAGGTTAGGTCTAGGAGCCTTCCTATATATTGGTTATGGTCTGACGTGCCCAGTCAGTAAAGCCAGATGATTTACATGATGGAACTCTGAATGCTTATTTACGAATGCTCCATTATGATATTTGCCAAGCATGAATGCTAACTTAAGATGATATGCCTGTGATCAACATTATGCTGTCTATGTCGACATTTGTTCCTGTAACCATACACGTACTGTCCAAGTGTGCGTCTCATTAAATGTTATAAAAAGACCACCGTAGTTCCAGTACTTCTTGAATTCGAACAGTGTGAGTATGAGTGATGTACTACCAACCTGTCAACTCTATCGAATCATTCTACCATTCGCGTTCTGACATTCACCTACACACTCATTGTTTACACTCACATTCTTGTCGGAGCCTCATCACGTTCCAGGACAAGATGACCTGTATGACCAAAACTGTGCTGGGTTTAATGAGTTGACAATCGTTACACTTTACTACACCAGTCCCAACATCTACATTTATCAACTGGTGGACATTCACGTCATTTAACAAATAAAGCGTGATTCAGCAACTAGTAGCCAGTATGAGTAAACAACTAAACAGAGTTTAACACACGCCCAGCAATGTTAGCGCTCGCAGTGGTGGGCAGTGACTGAGCAGCCCTGTATGGCAGTACACAATAGGACCTAATTCACTATTGCACATACCATATTTCATTAACATCTGGTGGAGTGAAAATTTGGGAAAAGACTTTTAGGCCTACTTGGATAAGGTTAAGGGACCCCAAGACGCAGCAACAGTGATAAATGCAGTCAGCGACCCATAGCTGACTGCTTGCGTCATGGTCAGCAAACTAGAGCTGACCAAGACCCTACTCCACCTCCAAGTGGTGGTCCTGGAAACAGGCTGCATCACTGCAGTCTGGCTGAGAGAGTAGGGATCGAAGTGGGAAGGCAAACCAGGTCCCAAAAATGCTGTGCCGAAGTTGGATATTGCAGCTTTGCTGTAAACGGTGACACAACGCAACCAACGTCCTTTTCAGGACGAACGCAGAAGAAGATAAGGTTAAATAAAAATCAAGTAAGAAATTTAAAATAGAAAAAAAAAAAAAAAAACAGAAGTTTCTTCTACATACACTGACTTGCATTAGAGGTGATATCCTTTGTGGGGAGGGCGGGGGGAACCACACACCAAAAAGTAGACTAAAAAAGTTGGCTAAATAAAGAGATCTACTGACAAAATCATTCTCTACTCAAAACTTCTTTCTTCTTTGATCCTTAGCCGCCGACCGTCAAAGCAGTCAGTGGCCATCACGCCTAGTGGCGTCTTGTAGGGCAACAACAAATTGATTCCACTTTGCTCGGTCGGTGGCCATCCTTCGTACAGTGCCCCAACTCTGGTTCATTCTTTGCATCTCAGCCTCCACAGTCCTCCGCCAGGTTGTTTTTGGTCGGCCTCTTTTTCGTTTTCCTTCAGGGGTCCAAAGCATAGCTGTTCTTGTGATGGCATCGGGGTCTCTTCTGCTACTCAAAACAGCACTGACAATTTTGACTGGATTATTATATTTACAACTTATTTATCACACTACGGTACCATGAGCTGTAGATGTAATCATTTTTTTATGCTGGGGTTCTGGAGACCTGAAAATTATTTTTCATTATTTTTGGAGGGGTTCCTCCAGGATAAAAAAGTTGAGAAAGGCTGCTACAGAGTGTATGACCCTCCTTCTGATCTTTTCTTCCAACATCACAGTTCATTGTAGTAAGCCATTATGTGCCTTCTTACAGCCACAGTTCATTGTAGTAAGCCATTATGTGCCTTCTTACAGCCACAGTTCATTGTAGTAAGCCATTATGTGCCTTCTTACAGCCACAGTTCATTGTAGTAAGCCATTATGTGCCTTCTTACAGCCACAGTTCATTGTAGTAAGCCATTATGTGCCTTCTTACAGCCACAGTTCATTGTAGTAAGCCATTATGTGCCTTCTTACAGCCACAATTCATTGTAGTAAGCCATTATGTGCCTTCTTACAGCCACAGTTCATTGTAGTAAGCCATTATCTGCCTTCTTACATTGTAGTAAGCCAATTAAGTGCCTTCTTACAGCCACAGTTCATTGTAATAAGCCATTATGTGCCTTCTTACAGCCACAGTTCATTGTAGTAAGCCATTATGTGCCTTCTTACAGCCACAGTTCATTGTAGTAAGCCATTATGTGCCTTCTTACAGCCACAGTTCATTGTAGTAAGCCATTATGTGCCTTCTTACAGCCACAGTTCATTGTAGTAAGCCATTATGTGCCTTCTTACAGCCACAGTTCATTGTAGTAAGCCATTATGTGCCTTCTTACAGCCACAGTTCATTGTAGTAAGCCATTATGTGCCTTCTTACAGCCACAGTTCATTGTAGTAAGCCATTATGTGCCTTCTTACAGCCACAGTTCATTGTAGTAAGCTATTATGTGCCTTCTTACAGCCACAGTTCATTGTAGTAAGCCATTATGTGCCTTCTTACAGCCACAGTTCATTGTAGTAAGCCATTATGTGCGTTCTTACAGCCACAGTTCATTGTAGTAAGCCATTATATGCCTTCTTACAGCCACAGTTCATTGTAGTAAGAAATTATATGCCTTCTTACAGCCACAGTTCATTGTAGTAAGCCATTATATGCCTTCTTACAGCCACAGTTCATTGTAGTAAGCCATTATATGCCTTCTTACAGCTACAGTTCATTGTAGTAAGCCATTATATGCCTTCTTACAGCCACAGTTCATTGTAGTAAGCCATTATATGCCTTCTTACAGCCACAGTTCATTGTAGTAAGCCATTATATGCCTTCTTACAGCCACAGTTCATTGTAGTAAGCCATTATATGCCTTCTTCCAACATCACAGTTCATTGTAGTAAGCCATTATATGCCTTCTTACAGCCACAGTTCATTGTAGTAAGCCATTATATGCCTTCTTACAGCCACAGTTCATTGTAGTAAGCCATTATATGCCTTCTTACAGGCACAGTTCATTGTAGTAAGCCATTATGTGCCTTCTGTCACGAAGTGGATTTAGGACTAGAGGCTGTCTACCTAAATAGACTAGACCCTAGTGGAAAGAAAGACTAAGAAGATAGATTTCAGAAGAAAATAACAGTGACTGTGGGAGATGAGGCTATTGGCGTCAAGGGTCGAGAACCGAAATTGACTCTCCCTTGCCACTAAGTGACGTAATGTTTTGCGATAACCTCACTACCTCTAGCTACCAAGACTGGGATAAGGTTTAATTACTTAACACCACAGACACCACTTACAGACAACATATAGGTTGAAGTAAGTGACTGATCCAGCCGGAAAATTTACAATGGATTTTATTTACACCACAGAAAATTCATATAACATACTACAAAATAGAATAAACATGAGTGTTCACACACCTGGAAAGAACATAACAATTAATTTCAAGTGATTAGGTAAGGTAACCCCACAGTCGCCCTCCCCTCAACCTGTAAGGAAGAAAGGTAAGTAATACAACAACATGTGAAGGAGGATCTCGAACACCAGATCCGTCTTTCTCCTAATCAACCTGATATCGTGTAAACACACCCTAACTCCTACTGTTCGTCTGTCTGCAGACGTGGTTCTACACAAATGACGTGCCTACACCGCTGCTCCACTATAGGCTAAATATTCTCTGACTCTCACAAAGTCCACGACCAGAACCCTTTTATCATCTCCGACACAACTTACAGATGACTTGCTGAGTTCTACTGTTATGTTCAGTGTCTGTCTGACACTCCTAGTTCCTACAGAAAAGCGACTCCTCCACTACTCTCCTTCTCTCCCTCTATTGCAGCTCAGAGGTATTTTTACCCTCTTTCCTCTGACTGCCGTTGTAGCTGCTAACTTGAATTGGCATTCTGGTTTCGACTTGGACTCTTCTGCACTACCAAATGACGATTCTGGAAAAAATCACAGGCCCCGTTACCCATCTCTTGGGTCTGGGCCGTCGGTGTTATTATGACCGACCAATCACGACACCTCTAGGTCCTGCGCCTAGGTTCAGTGTGTGCTTTATCTGAGCATGAATAGCTCCGAATTTTATTAAGAACCTCTTGTTCTTGCTGAAGAAGTCTGTGCTTCCAGCTCCTTGCTCTCTTGGGTACAAACCTGACTTCTGCACCAGTGACCCGTGTCACCACTCCACTTCTTTCCTGGCTTTGCCGACTCTTCTTCTCCTGAGAAGACCGGCGAACTTCTAGCCGCTCAAGGACTACTGTAGCCCTAGCTGCCACGCCTGGAAAATATCTGCTGTGGACAAAACAATAACAAATATATATCGCACAACAAATTTCCCATATCCTTAACTCCCTTAACTCTCACTCTTCAACACTTAAATCCCAACTCTTCAACCACTTAAGTCTCAAATCTCTAACACTTAAGTTTTCAAATCTTCCATACAGCTCCCATGCTCTAGTATCGCTTCAGCGATTAGTAAACATGCCTACCCCCCACTTTCCCTCAAATACTGTCTTATCGACACTCTAATCTCCAGACTCAGCTGGCTTAATCTCTTACATGCTGGCGGCTTAGGTTAGCCCGTCACAACATTCTAACCACTGAATGAACCTGTTGCCAGTAAATTCCTGGCCCTACTATTTAACAATGATCGATGTGTTTACCTGGCTACCAAAATACAATAGACTTCACCAGAGACAATAATCTCCCGTCTCCATGAATTCATCAGTATAAACATATGTCTATTAAATAAGGGACTAATTAAAAATCCCAACTAGACCCGTAACTGCTGACTTCAAAATGTAGGTTTTACCCACACAGAGAAAAATACACAATTTCCCATGCTCTAACATTTAAAGCCACTCGTTCTATTACCACAGCGTTACACAAATTAGTCCGCTGGTAATTTACACACACTTGAACAATTAAATACACACCAAAACCCTAGCGTATTATTTGCTAATATTATAACTCAAATATTGAGAAATCTACACCCACGAGTCTGGAATATTATTTACACCCGATTCTGATAACAATGGACATTAACATTTCTAAAGGAACTGAAATCCTATTTTTACAATGCATGCCTAGTTATCTCCCCTCTCCTTCCGTTATCAGATTCACCCCACAAAAAAAAAAAAGGACACGCAGCACGTGCTTAGGTACCCCTCTCCAAATCCTTGAAAATCACAATGAAATTACGTGCATCGTGTCTCAAAATTATAGTATTTAACATCTACCATCTTTAAGCTTTCATTATCTCATAAAAAGAATGAATGCACTCTGATAATAATTTAGATAAGAGGGAACTCATGGCATGTCCGTTACGAACTAAAATTAATTTAATTCCGCGAGCGTGTTTTACGCTGCACCATTTAAAATCACAAATCCAGGAAAAATTAGATCCCCTGTCTTCTGACAAATAACAGTAATATTCCAATTTATACAAACAGCTACTCTGAGGAAACTATCAAAATTCCCTACTACCTTTTCACAAATTACCTAATTGCGCTGTCAGTTCTATTCAATTAAAAATTTTAGCATTGATGGCTCTACTTCTATGAATTAACTTTACCTCCTAGAAACAAATCTGCAAAAATCTTATAAACTATTAAAGCTTAATTAACTTCATATTTACCAGCACGAATTTCTCTCGAAAGAGCAGTCGGCTCTGTGGCAGTTCCTTCCCAAGGCGTAGAAGTTCAAAAATTCTCCCACTTCTGCCAGGGAATCCCGCTTATTTATTACCCCAGACCACGCTACGCGTGAGTCATAGCTAGGCTTTGTTCTTAAGCGGGTCGATCTATGAACCAACCAACGTGCCATGAATCGCCCACGGTCATTTCTAAATTTAGAACTTACGGTCAAGCGGAAAATTTCCGTTGCTGACCTGTTTCCACGCGCTTAAAACTCCCCCTCTACCCCCATCTGATTTCACCCTTACTAAAAATTATAGCGCGCTCACTGAGAAGAACCGAAAATGCTCTGCCATTATGTTACACTGGAAAATCTTCCATGAACGAATTACTAAATGAAAAACCCGCACTGGTGCCAGTCTAAAAGTTAAAACTACCATCTTTACTAGAAACCGTAATTCTTAATCTACACAGAAAATCCAAACTCGATTATTATACAAAGAGAAATAAAAAAAATGAATAAGATAAAAATCCCACCGTAATCTTTCCCTGAAAAACGTAAATAAATGCTAAGAACCGAAACTTGGGGCCTGTTGTAAATTCAATCACATTAACTTCTCACATTACCCCCCTCTTCAAGTTCGTGGTACACGATCTAATTTAATGTGATCTTGTATTTCCAGACTGGCCCCTATACAAGTCTACAGATCTGATTGTCAGTCCTGAAGTTGTACGATCACAACTGGTGAATACCGCCTGGCGACTACAACTCCCATGGTTGTCCTGCGACTTTCTTCTTCTACGTTTCCTCCTTCTTCTTCTTCTACCAACTCCCATGCTCCGGTGGAAGAGTTGATCTTTCTTCGGACCTGTGCCATCCAATGGTGGGTCTGAACCTTCCTTGGCTATGTCCGTAAAAAAACTGTCTTGGTCGGCTGCCCTGACCAACTGGCTTTGTGGCTGCCTGACGATGGCGACTACCTTGCTGCATCTCGGCGGGTTTGAGACCGCAGGTATATGGCGATGAAGGTGCGAACTATCTGGTGCTTCCAGCATAAATTCTCCGATCGCTTCACTCCCCTCTGGTTTGCCTAGAGGTTGCGTAGAGATTGCTCCTTTCTCTACTCTCCCACCAGGGGTTCTCACTGGGTTGCGCCTGACCTCAGCGACATCCGTTTCCCCTACTAAGCAGAACGCATTTGGTGGTACGTTTTTGCTTCTTGCCTCTTTGCAAGAGCCGCTTTCTGTTAGCGAGCTAGCAGCGGGATGGGGCCCATCTCCGTTTATAGGCAAACGGTTTCTCAGATCACTGTCCTCCTCCGTCTGAGTAAAGTGCTGGTCGGATGGGGCTCCAGGGCTGGTTGGAAACATATGTTCGCTCGATTCGCTGTCTTCTGCCCTATGAAGATTGCGCTGGTCGTGTACATACGTTCTACCACTCTTGTCAGTATGTTCCTCGCTCTCAGGAGGTAATACCATCGGGGGCCTAATTCCCGACGACAACGAAGGTATTTCCAAAATCAAAGGCGTCGCCGCTGTTTGGCCCTTCGGCTTAACAGGGCTGTCAGAGGGATACGCCTCTGCAAAAACCATTCCACTAACCTTGGAGGTATTTAACCTCTCCATCTCAAGGCGTGGCTGGTTGAGCTCTCGTGGGGCTCCGTGAATCCGGGACATTCCCTTTTCACTTCTCTGGCCTGTAGTAGGCCCCCTTGCACCAGCAAGGATCGGGGCTGGGGGGTTTCCCAAAACTATATATGGGGCCCCCAAGATGAAGTCATAAGCTGGCTGTTCCATTACAGCAGCTTTGATTGTGCCACGCACAAACCTGCTCTCCACCTTAATATTGGCTATCTGCAGACGCTGTGAGGTCCCTCCCCTCAAAACTCCACCAATATCAACCTTTTCCTTAGTCATTTGGCCTGGTTGTACCAAATGTCGGGCGACTATACTCGGGTAAGTAAGCCCGCTGTCAAATAAACAAGTGGTAGCAGTCCCATTCACTACTGCTGGTCCACTGTTAGAGAAACACTTCTCTGCTTTGAAAGGTTCCCAATTGTTCCCTTTTTTCACTCTCACCGCCCTTAAACACGCTGTATGGTGAGTGGGTGGTTTGTTTACACACCGAGAAGTCCAGTGAGAGGTGGTACGGCAATTGCGACAGTACCTGTCATTTTCTCCCCTGTTTCTAGCAGGTTCATGAGACGTTGTCGCCTGTGCTCTGTTATGCGGTTGGGGCCGCAGGTTATGAATGGGATGGGGCTCCTTGCGAGACGGCCCCTGCTGCTGATGAGCAGAAGACGAAAACGACTGCGATGCCGATGCTCCTTGGTCCAGTGCTGGCAGGTCTGGGTGTTTTCGTTTCTGGCCCAGTACTTCGGCCTGTGCCGTCTGGAACCTTTCAGCAAAAAGAATGATCTGGTCCAGCTGCTGGGCGCCCTGCTCCGCCAGATACCTCCTCAAGTCTGGAGACATGTGTGCTTTCACTTGTTCGCACATGACAAGCTCTTCGAGTCCTTCAAAAGTTTTTGCTAGACCCGACAATTCTCTCCAACGAGTGAGATAATTCTTCAGCCTTTCTGCGAAATGGGGAAAACTTTCTCCTTTCTCCGGCCTGCTCTCCCTGAACATAGCTTGGCACTTACGGGGAGTCCACTGAAAGCGTTGTAACAGTGCGTTACGAAGGGCCTCAAAGTTATTTTGTTCATCACTGAGCATCTTACTATAGATGTCGTAGGCCTGGTTTTTCAACGACTGAGATAATTTGAGGCACCACAAACTCTCATCCAACCCGTACGCTTTTGCCATTCGTTCAAATTTTTCCAGGAATATGTCAATTTTCTCATTCCCGTTAGGGAAAGAGTCCATTGGAAAATTCATGGCTGCCATCCGGGGCCCTCCGTTTCCTGAGGTGTCTGTCGCCCCTGCTCCGGGAGAATCTCCGTTAGCCGAACTGCCTTTCGAAGATCGGTACTGCAGTTCCAGTGAACGCAGGGCAAGTTCATGCTGTCTCTCTGCTTCTGTGGCCCTTTCCTTCGCCTCCCTTTCTGCCTTTCTCTCCTCTGCCTGTCGGGCCTTCTCTTCTTTCTCCGCTTCCAATTTACGCAGGTCCATCTCTGCCAGTCGGGCCCTCTCTTCTTTCTCCGCTTCCAATTTACGCAGGTCCATCTCTGCCTGTCGGTCCTGTTCCCTCATAATGTAAGCCCTAGTCTCGGCCTCATTCATCCCCATGCTTTTAGCTGCGTCCTTCCATGCAGTAAGTAGCTTGACCAATTCAGCCATCTTACCTGACAAATCAGCAGTAACTCACCACGAGGGGAAATGACAAAAAAGGAACACGAAAAATTTACTGTTACCTTCTGGGCACTACTCCCTGTGTAACCAATGTCCCAAAACCCAAACTCAGACTAGCACCAATCTGAAGAACTACCTGAAAAAATTTTCATTAAGCAGCTACCTAAAAACCCGAATTTACCTTCCTGTTAAGAAAAATTCAGTTAGCCATCAGTTACCTCTAGTCATCAACTAACTACAGCTACAATCTGACTGCACCCTGTGGAGAAACTTCCTGTGGAAAAAAAACCTATAGCTGGATCAGTTTATATATAGCTCTAGTCTAGGGGATATAAAGAATCTATTTCCCAGAACTTCCTATAGAAACAATCTATGAATCTTGACACGATCACAGAATTGATCCCAACAAAGATGATCTACCGGACGAACGCCGCCACTTTGTCAAGATCACAGAATTGAACGTAACAAAGATGATTCACCGGACGATAGCACCCACTTTGTCACGAAGTGGATTTAGGACTAGAGGCTGTCTACCTAAATAGACTAGACCCTAGTGGAAAGAAAGACTAAGAAGATAGATTTCAGAAGAAAATAACAGTGACTGTGGGAGATGAGGCTATTGGCGTCAAGGGTCGAGAACCGAAATTGACTCTCCCTTGCCACTAAGTGACGTAATGTTTTGCGATAACCTCACTACCTCTAGCTACCAAAACTGGGATAAGGTTTAATTACTTAACACCACAGACACCACTTACAGACAACATATAGGTTGAAGTAAGTGACTGATCCAGCCGGAAAATTTACAATGGATTTTATTTACACCACAGAAAATTCATATAACATACTACAAAATAGAATAAACATGAGTGTTCACACACCTGGAAAAAACATAACAATTAATTTCAAGTGATTAGGTAAGGTAACCCCACAGTCGCCCCTCCCCTCAACCTGTAAGGAAGAAAGGTAAGTAATACAACAACATGTGAAGGAGGATCTCGAACACCAGATCCGTCTTTCTCCTAATCAACCTGATATCGTGTAAACACACCCTAACTCCTACTGTTCGTCTGTCTGCAGACGTGGTTCTACACAAATGACGTGCCTACACCGCTGCTCCACTATAGGCTAAATATTCTCTGACTCTCACAAAGTCCACGACCAGAACCCTTTTATCATCTCCGACACAACTTACAGATGACTTGCTGAGTTCTACTGTTATGTTCAGTGTCTGTCTGACACTCCTAGTTCCTACAGAAAAGCGACTCCTCCACTACTCTCCTTCTCTCCCTCTATTGCAGCTCAGAGGTATTTTTACCCTCTTTCCTCTGACTGCCGTTGTAGCTGCTAACTTGAATTGGCATTCTGGTTTCGACTTGGACTCTTCTGCACTACCAAATGACGATTCTGGAAAAATCACAGGCCCCGTTACCCATCTCTTGGGTCTGGGCCGTCGGTGTTATTATGACCGACCAATCACGACACCTCTAGGTCCTGCGCCTAGGTTCAGTGTGTGCTTTATCTGAGCATGAATAGCTCCGAATTTTATTAAGAACCTCTTGTTCTTGCTGAAGAAGTCTGTGCTTCCAGCTCCTTGCTCTCTTGGGTACAAAACTGACTTCTGCACCAGTGACCCGTGTCACCACTCCACTTCTTTCCTGGCTTTGCCGACTCTTCTTCTCCTGAGAAGACCGGCGAACTTCTAGCCGCTCAAGGACTACTGTAGCCCTAGCTGCCACGCCTGGAAAATATCTGCTGTGGACAAAACAATAACAAATATATATCGCACAACAAATTTCCCATATCCTTAACTCCCTTAACTCTCACTCTTCAACACTTAAATCCCAACTCTTCAACCACTTAAGTCTCAAATCTCTAACACTTAAGTTTTCAAATCTTCCATACAGCTCCCATGCTCTAGTATCGCTTCAGCGATTAGTAAACATGCCTACCCCCACTTTCCCTCAAATACTGTCTTATCGACACTCTAATCTCCAGACTCAGCTGGCTTAATCTCTTACATGCTGGCGGCTTAGGTTAGCCCGTCACAACATTCTAACCACTGAATGAACCTGTTGCCAGTAAATTCCTGGCCCTACTATTTAACAATGATCGATGTGTTTACCTGGCTACCAAAATACAATAGACTTCACCAGAGACAATAATCTCCCGTCTCCATGAATTCATCAGTATAAACATATGTCTATTAAATAAGGGACTAATTAAAAATCCCAACTAGACCCGTAACTGCTGACTTCAAAATGTAGGTTTTACCCACACAGAGAAAAATACACAATTTCCCATGCTCTAACATTTAAAGCCACTCGTTCCCCCTTCTATTACCACAGCGTTACACAAATTAGTCCGCTGGTAATTTACACACACTTGAACAATTAAATACACACCAAAACCCTAGCGTATTATTTGCTAATATTATAACTCAAATATTGAGAAATCTACACCCACGAGTCTGGAATATTATTTACACCCGATTCTGATAACAATGGACATTAACATTTCTAAAGGAACTGAAATCCTATTTTTACAATGCATGCCTAGTTATCTCCCCTCTCCTTCCGTTATCAGATTCACCCCACAAAAAAAAAGGACACGCAGCACGTGCTTAGGTACCCCTCTCCAAATCCTTGAAAATCACAATGAAATTACGTGCATCGTGTCTCAAAATTATAGTATTTAACATCTACCATCTTTAAGCTTTCATTATCTCATAAAAAGAATGAATGCACTCTGATAATAATTTAGATAAGAGGGAACTCATGGCATGTCCGTTACGAACTAAAATTAATTTAATTCCGCGAGCGTGTTTTACGCTGCACCATTTAAAATCACAAATCCAGGAAAAATTAGATCCCCTGTCTTCTGACAAATAACAGTAATATTCCAATTTATACAAACAGCTACTCTGAGGAAACTATCAAAATTCCCTACTACCTTTTCACAAATTACCTAATTGCGCTGTCAGTTCTATTCAATTAAAAATTTTAGCATTGATGTCTCTACTTCTATGAATTAACTTTACCTCCTAGAAACAAATCTGCAAAAATCTTATAAACTATTAAAGCTTAATTAACTTCATATTTACCAGCACGAATTTCTCTCGAAAGAGCAGTCGGCTCTGTGGCAGTTCCTTCCCAAGGCGTAGAAGTTCAAAAATTCTCCCACTTCTGCCAGGGAATCCCGCTTATTTATTACCCCAGACCACGCTACGCGTGAGTCATAGCTAGGCTTTGTTCTTAAGCGGGTCGATCTATGAACCAACCAACGTGCCATGAATCGCCCACGGTCATTTCTAAATTTAGAACTCCAAGCGGAAAATTTCCGTTGCTGACCTGTTTCCACGCGCTTAAAACTCCCCCTCTACCCCCATCTGATTTCACCCTTACTAAAAATTATAGCGCGCTCACTGAGAAGAACCGAAAATGCTCTGCCATTATGTTACACTGGAAAATCTTCCATGAACGAATTACTAAATGAAAAACCCGCACTGGTGCCAGTCTAAAAGTTAAAACTACCATCTTTACTAGAAACCGTAATTCTTAATCTACACAGAAAATCCAAACTCGATTATTATACAAAGAGAAATAAAAAAAATGAATAAGATAAAAATCCCACCGTAATCTTTCCCTGAAAAACGTAAATAAATGCTAAGAACCGAAACTTGGGGCCTGTTGTAAATTCAATCACATTAACTTCTCACATTTTCTTACAGCCACAGTTCATTGTAGTAAGCCATTATATGCCTTCTTACAGCCACAGTTCATTGTAGTAAGCCTGGATGATTATATTTTCTGACTGTCATTATGTGCCTTGAGTAATGCTTAGCTGGCAGAGTGGATAGTGGCAATTCGCTCCCGTGGCTAGGCGGTGGGTGCCGTTCAGAAGGTCCTGGTTCGATTCCCGATAAGCTTATCACTTCTGTTGTTTTTCTTTTGTCTGGTCTTCTACTTCTTTATTTCTCACTGACTGCCTGATAACATACCTTTGTGTGTTGTTTGTTTATTCATTTACTGTTTACAGGCCTCAGGTTTCCCTCCTTATATGTTTGTGTCTGTAGTGCCTTCTTACAGCCGCAGTTCATTTGACAATTTGTCTAAAATTTCATAATTTTAGTAATTTTTTCTTCACATTATTAAATATGATCAAACATTTCTTTCCAGACACATACATATGCTAGCATGCACGCATACACACACACACACACATACATACACCCACAAAAAAGTAATTAGAAACCTGACAGAAAAGCTCCAACAACATGTTGCTCTCTGTGTTCTGCTGCCCACACTGGTAATAGACCTCAATGCCTGAGCTCTCATGGACAACATTCTTCTCTTTATGGATAAAATAGCAACCTAAAACAGGAGATAATACGTGGAAACTGTTCAATATGTGAACCAAGACTGAGATGCAATATCAGTCAAAAATATGTTTAAATTATCAGCAACAGAAGGACATTCAGCTACAAGCAGAGTAGGATGCTGAGACATAATGGCCTCCATAAAAACTGTAAATTCAGTAGGAATTCTTCACCTTTTCCAGTCAGCATTCAAGTACTATTGCTTCTAAGAAAAATGGCTTTAATTATTATGATATTACAGTTTCTGTTCTAACCACTGCTGTAATTTTGTTCTATAAAGAATTTAGAACATTTATCTGGAAAAAATGTTTTAAAATAAAATTATTCTTTTTTACTTTTTAAAATAATAATTTAATTATATAAAACATCATTAAGTTTACATTTCCCACTGCTCTGCTGAAGGAAGTGCAGGAGGCAGATCGTCTGGCAGAGATAAAAGTTAAACGTGAGCTACACTTATTCCAAATACTATGAAACCTGATAACAGACATTATTTTATTAACATGGGTCTTTAGAGAGCTCAGTGTTACACACAGCTCCTGGGATGCCTGCTAATGGTCTCACATCTTAAGTTTGCTTGGTCTGCACTTGACTTGTCTCTTTGTTAACCCTGAGTTATTTGACATGCTCCTACCACCTCCATCTACTTGAACTCCTCCTTGCCATCATCATCATTTTTCCTTCTCACAACTTATGGAGTATGGAGCTATCACTGCAGTTGGTCCCCTTGCAGGAAGCATTCACGTACTTTTGCCGTAGTGGTTTCTGTTTTACATAATGAGGTTGCTAGCCTCTTACATAACCTCATTTTAATCACTTTCTATCAATCCTGAGGGATGAGTAGTCCTATTCTTTTTTTTTCTGTCTATTCAAAGACCCTGAGGAAATACACGCAGCCTTGATTGTATTATGATGATGATGACTAAAGTTTAGGACCTGTACAGAAATGTTCAGCTGGCTTTATGTTCTTAACAACATTTTAAAATTCACCAGTGGGTCCTTAATTTTTAACTTTACAGAAATGTACAGCTGGCTTTATGTTTTTAACAACATTTGAAAATTCACCAGTGGCTCCTTAATTTTTTGACTTTACAGAAATGTTGATCTGGCTTTATTTTCTTAACAACATTTTAAAATTCACATCATCATCATGTGACGTATTCTTTCCAGAACGTTGTCTCCATTACAGCTGCTCTGAACACATCACGATTCTGGGCAAGTCGACCTGCATCAGCCAAAGACAAGTTCAGACTCTCTGTGATGTCCTGGGTCCACCGTCGTCTAGGTCGACCCCTTCCCCTTTTTCCAGGGACCATGCCTTCCATCACTGTCTTTTCCAGACTATTATGTCTTTTTATATGACCGAAAAATTTCAGCTTCCTTATTGCGATGGTATTTAGGAGCCAATGTTCCTGTACGTTTAGTGAGTGCAGTACTTCTCTGTTGCTCTTTTTTTCTGTCCAGGGTATTCTCAACATCCTTCTGTAGCATTTCATTTCGAATATGTAATCTTTTTTGCAACTGTTTTATTGAGTGTCCAAGTCTCGCAGCCGTATGTTGCTACTGGGAATATACATGCTCTGATCAGTTGTAACTTTGTTTCTTTGCTTGTGCCTTGCCATAGGTTTTTCATCTGTATTTATGTTTGTTGTGAAGTCAATTGCAAGTCTTCTTTTAATTTCTACTGCACAGTCGCCAGAGCTGTTGAAATGATTGATCCTAAGTATTTCGAAATTCAGTCGTTAACACTTTCCAGTTCTTCGTTATCAATTTCAATTTCTGGTTTGGTCTTATGAACTTTGTCTGTTGTCAATACTTTGGTCTTCTTGGTGTTTAGGTATAGATTCTGGGCCTCGCTGTGTTTTTTGGTGGACAGAAGTAATTGTTCAAGTCCTTCTGGGTTGGTCGATAGGAGGACTGTATCGTCAGCATATCTGATTTCCGGGATCTGGTACCCGCCGATGTTAAATGAGTCAAACTCTGTGTGTTCTTGGTCATCTCTTACATTTCTCATGATATTCTCGGCATAAATGTTAAACAGGTAAGGGGAAAGGGCTTGGTACAGCCTTGATCTTACTCCTTTCTGTACTTCAAACCATTCTGATGTTTCCCCCTCTATTCTTACGGCTGCCTGTTGTTCTTGGTACAGCAGTGCGATGAGTTGTATAAGGTGGTTTGGAAATCCCATATTTTTCATAATAGCCCATAACTGCTGATGTTGTACACAATCGAAAGCTTTGGTGTGACAATCAATGAAACAAGTATGTAGGTCTTAACGTTGAATTCTCTACACTTTTCTATGATGATCCTCATGTTGAATATATGATCTCTAGTGCCTCTACCTGGTCGAAAACCCGCCTGTACTTCGTTTATTTCTGTTTCTAGTTTTTGTTGCATCCTTTTCATTATGATTTGTAATAGTATTTTGCTGGCATGGCTTATAATTTAGGCAGCTGGCTTTATGTTCTTAACAACATTTGAAAATTCACCAGTGGCTCCTTAATTTTTTGACTTTACAGAGATGTTCTGCTGCCTTTATGTTCTTAACAACATTTTAAAATTCACCAGTAGCTCCTTAATTTTTTAACTTTACAGAAGTGTTCAGTTGGCTTTATGTTCTTAACAACATTTAAAAATTCACCAGTAGCTCTTTAATTTTTGACTGGCTCTGGTAGCCCAAACAATTTGTTGAGGTGAGATAAATGTGAAACCGGGTGATAACTACCCAATATTTTCATCAGAACCACACCATTTTTCTTTAAGACACCATTTCTTTATTTCACTCTGAAGGCCAGTTTCACATTTATTTGTCCATAGTTTTTTCGTCTGTTTCTTCTTTGCTTCTCTTGACTTAACTTAGGACCATTAGTTCTGATGGAGCACAGGACCTCAACAATATTTTTCTCTCATATTCTGTTCTGGGCTTTATTCACCGAATTCTGAGGCTAACCAACTCTCTTCAAGCGATCTTCTTTGTGTAATCCTTTTTAGTTCCACCTATTTTTCTTTCTTTGTAATTCCTTTCTAAGAAATACCCATCTATATTTTCATTAGTCTCTTTCATAGTAATGTCTAATACAGTTTCATTTCCTTCTGGCTATTTGTACTTGAACATTTTTAATTTAACATTGTTAATTTCTTCTGGTTCACAGGTGTCAGCTGAATATTTTATTTGGTCATTTGATTATAAGAATATGTCTAACATAACCCGCTGAGAAATTTTCTATTATTTCATGTTTCTTTTCTATGTTTCTTCAATGTACAATATTAGCCTTCATACTGCTATCAAGTATAATTTTGTTCTTCAAAGCGAGTTTATAACACTTCTTGTATTCGTGAGAGTACTCAAAATACATTCTTTGGCTCTCATCTATATAAGTTCTCTCTACAAATGGCCAACTAGGGTATTGGTTTATGGTTTTTGTAATCATTTGGACATTTGTTTGCTCTAATTTTGTGATGTTATAATTCACGGCTGTTTGCATCTTCTAAAGAGTTGCTACTTTAGTTTCGCGCCCTTTCTCCTGACCCGAAGGCAATAGATCTTGTTAACAGGCAAGCAGGTATCGTTTACTTTGGCGGGAAATATCAGCCAACTTTGGCCCGAAAAACATGAACTTTAAACCAGTTTACACGCATCCCTGATAAGCGAAGGACAAAGATAATTTGCTAGAAAATAGCTTCGTGCAAAATACTATCCCTGTGTGGATTTTCATTGTTTTATTATATTATATTGCTTTGTAACAGCCGTTACACAACAGCATCATCATTTGTGGAAAATATTACCGAAAGTGACACATTTACTAATTAAATATCTGAAACTCTCTGCAGCTTAGACAATTCATAATTATAAGAAAATACTCAGGAGAAATTAAAGATTTTCTCCACCTAATTTCATCTTAGCAGCCTGCAGTGTTAATTTATGGTAGTCAGTTTCTGGTGTTGATGTAAACTGTTTTATGTAGTATTCATGTGACTAAGATTGTCATTTTCCGTATAATATTTTTATGAAAGAATTCTCACCAACTTTGGACTGTTTCTTTCATACAGGTTTGTTTATTTATGGAAAAAAAACGCTGCACAGAGTGACTATAAAATGGAACATTCCTTTGCGCATCACATGAATTTTGTTAATGAACTGTGCAGAGCGTGTGGTAATAGAACATTAACTTTAAAAGAGAAACTCGCAAAACACAAATCACTGATGTGTTCAGACTATGCTACTGACTTACTGTTAATTTTTGGTATAAATGTGTTTACAGACAAATTTACAGAGCACTCTGCAACATTTTGTAGAAAATGTTTGTGCAGAATGCAGGATGCAAAAAGAAGGCACAGTCAAAAGTGTGTTGAAGCATCCAAATTGATATCGGAAAATTCCAAGCACATTTGGAAGGATTTCGATCCTAACTGCAATATAAATGAATGTACAGTTTGTTGTCATTTTGCTCAGACATGTTTTGGTGGTTCAGGAAAAAATTTCTGCCCTAGCTCCTGTAGTGTTCCTTCTGACCCCTCCGTGTCTATCAGTCTGTTAGTGTCTATATGTCAAGAATCTATCTCATCAATACAATTCTCAATACAGACATACATGAATTTGTTCAGAAAGCTCTTCCCCAATGGGACAATCCCTAAACAGCATATATTAGAAAAACACTGCACAAACTGGATCAGAACTCAAGGCTTTGGAATGGGCATGCATGGAGAACAAGGTGGACAATTTGTACATTCAACAGTATCTAAGATTGAAAGATGAGTATGTGGTATTAGAAATGTAAGTTCACAGTTGAAATTTATAATGGAAACGCATTTGCTACAAATTTCTCCAGCTGTCAATGTACAGATTCCCCCCCAGGAAAAAAATGAAAGCGTGAATGATATATGAGAGAAATTTTGGGTCCAGGGCAGATTTATGTACATTCAGCGTGTTTGTGTATATAATATTGTGAATGGTAATAGTCATATCTCTGACATTTTGTGCGTATACATATAATAAATTATATCATTATTTTGTTTTAACATAATATTTTCACATTTTTATTTACAATGTCCAGCATCAACAGTGTTACTTTAAAAAAACAAAAAAAATTATCCCTATATAGTACAAGTAATAGAGATTTAACCAAGATTAATTACTTGTCAGTTCATCTTTTGATAATTCCTATTTGAAGCATGCTGCTAAACTTGTTCAGCGATGTCCATTTTCTATAACATATCTATTTTATATTAATGTATAAATTGAGTAAAGTTTCTGTATTCTGTTAATGTCATTACGTAACAATGATGACATATTAAAACTGGAAAAAAATTACTTTTTGCACTTTCTCAGACTCTCATATCTTCTGTTGTAATTATAGTACAATGTTTGTTTTTAAACAGAAACTCAGAGCAACAAACTAACTATCACCGAAAGCCACTTTAAAACTGGAGTTTCCGATAACTTTGCAGTGAAGGTTTAATTATCCCCTATCGAATGTTTAGTGCACCAGGACTGAAATTCACGTACGCCGGTAAGAATTTGACCCCGTGACCGAACGGTAGCAGAAAAGAACGCGGGTAACTAAAAGTGCATTGACAAACAGAAGTGAATTAATCTTAGCTAAATGCTGCAAAATACATTTTGGATAACACAATCGCATGTACGAATATAAAAATACATAAAACATCTTTAAAAACAAGCACTGGACAAAACTGAAAACTGAGGCTTTATATAATAAAGAACAGATTTAAATATTAGCACAGATAAAGATCACAGTTAAACTAGAGCTGACATTACACTGAAGCTGTGTCGTTTATAGACAGGGGAGAGTGTAAGAAAATGTGTGGAGAAACCAAAGACAGGGGAGAGTGTAAGAAAATGTGTGGAGAAACCAAAGACAGGGGAGAGTGTAAGAAAATGTGTGGAGAAACCATAGACAATGGAGAGTCTAAGAAAATGTGTGGAAAAAACCTTAGACAGGGGAGAGTCCAAGAAAATGTGTGGAGAAACCATAGAAGGGGAGAGTCTAAGAAAATGTGTGGAGAAACCATAGACAGGGGAGAGTCTAAGAAAATGTGTGGAGAAACCATAGAAGGGGAGAGTCTAAGAAAATGTGTGGAGAAACCAAAGACAGGGGAAAGTCTAAGAAAATGTGTGGAGAAACCAAAGACAGGGGAAAGTCTAAGAAAATGTGTGGAAAAGCCACAGACAAGGGAGAGTCTAAGAAAATGTGTGAGAAACCATAGAAGGGGAGAGTCTAAGAAAAAGTGTGGAGAAACCATAGACAGGGAGCAAACCGAAACAGGACTTGACATAGAATGACCTGAGCTGGTTTACACAATAGAACAAATCATCACCATTACCTCATAGCTTCCTTGGGATCATAGGCCTTCAACAAATTTAGGTCAAGCCTTCATGTGCTGTGCCATCAGTTCAAGATCTCTCCATGTCTTCTTTATCCCCTTCATGTGTATCTCAAGCTCCCTTCTCTATTTGTTAGTCTTTCTCTATCTCTCTTACCCTGGGGATTCCTGAACAACGACCTTCTAAAGCTATCAACAGGTTTCTCAAGTGTGTTATATCCAACGCCAGTATTTTCATGCCATCACTTATTAGGACAAATTGGCAACATTTATTAATGTCTAATGTTCTAACAGGACTTCAGAGAAAAGAAAATGTTATCAAATGCTTACAGTGAATGTAATTTATAACTCACCATCAGGTAACTGTACCTCCCTCAGCTTGCGATGTTGGCTTGGAAGGAGTGGCTTGGTACCACTATTGCTTACCAGAATGTTCTCTATTAGTTCCATCATTTCAAGGGATTGCTGTAATAAACATTTTTGCATGTGTGATCAATTTAGAAATCAAGCGATGTAAAAGGGGAAATTTATGTTTATAAAATGTACACTCGGTATATATGAAACCCCAGCAACCAGAGCATTTATTGTGTCAGACTTTGGAAGGTCCAAAATGGATGGCTATGGCAGGAATGGAAAACATCCATAGAAGCCTCGACTGCTTCAGGAACTAGTGTGGATCTAATGTCCTGGTCATGCAGGGATATGCAGCAATAAAAGAGCAGACAGACAAGCTTCGACAGCACCCATAGTGGGGACATTGGATATTGATAAGGGCGATATGCTAAAGACAGATGATGATCGCCCGTTAGAGAATGACACTGCAATTGATGAATCAACAAGTTTTAAGATTGCTGGAATTTGGCATCAAACATAAGACTAGCAAGGATGGACGTTTGAGAGGATGCATCCATCCTGAATACAGCTAGCACGCAACAGCAGCAATTAGCATTCATACCCTTCAACATTTGCTGAGGGAGACTGAGCACCTATGGGTTTGGTTGGAGTGTAATGATGTGGATTCTGATCAACAATAACACTGCTCAATGACTGATCAAAAAAGAAAATCACAGCCTGTGTGGAACACAATGTCTAAAAAAAGGTACAAGCAATACTTAAGAAAAAAAAAGCAAAGGTAATTCCATAGCAGATACTGCCATAGGAGAGTGAAGTGTTAGAGACTTCCCTATACTAGGCCAAGATTTATGCGGTGAGGTGACCTGTTCCCTTCCCTAACTCAAGAGCAGAGTCAGATACCCATTTACAGCTTGGAAGACCATTTTTTGACCTGGAATCCAGTCTAATAGGAGAGACATGCACTCTAACAGCTTAGCCAATCAAATGCTCACAGGCAGTATAAGAGATAAATTTAAAAACAAAATGAAGTGTGCAAAGAACTAAGTCTTGCCTGGCATATGCTGAAGAGAAACAAAATTAAATGGTTTGAACGTTTGACCAGAATGAAAACTGACTAATCAACATCATATATCTGTCACATATGCTAGATCATCAGAAAGTAGGACATCAACGTTGTGAAAAACACTTTGTGCAACAGTTTGAGAAGACATTGAAGCAAAAATTAATCGCATTAAAATGTCTCCTCCATCAAGAAAAATTCATGCTAGAATAAAATATACTTTGATAGGTTTAAATACCTAATGTAAAGCAAAAAAAAAAGAAATCAAGTTAAATAAACTATTTCCCTGCATGACTTTGTGAACACCTAGTATATGTATTCCAAAACCCAGACTTACACATTTAGTGACATTTCCATATATGAGACCTTCAATGTAAAGTCTAGACAGCAGTTGTTTGATAAAAGACTGTAAACTTTCTAGTGTGACATCTGAGGAAGGAAACAACAATTTGTAGTATTAAATTATCATGTGATGCAGTTAATGCTAATGATAACTGGAAAGACAGAACTTAATGTAGGTGACTAAAATATAATACCGTTTTCTAATTCATGGCCAAACCATCTTAGTTGGGACTGTTCTACTTTGGTCTGCAGGGGTTGGGTTTTTAGGCCTTGACATATCGTCTGGTTGCGGAATATGTCTCTTCTTGTTATTTCAACCACCTTTCTCACCTACCTCAATTCTGATGTTTGGATCTGACTTTTGTGGGTTGTAGTCATTGCCCATGACTCGCATCCATACGTCAAGGCTGGCACATAGGTGGAGCGGTATACAGTCATCTTCGTTTTATTGCCAACTTTTCTTTTGCTGAGGAATCCTCGATTTATGGTCTGAAAAAGACTCCCAGCTGCTGCTCTTCGGGTAGCTAAATCTATTTGGCTTAAAGTTCCTAAAGAATGGGGTAGTCAGCTCTATGCCCAACCCTCCTTAACACATTAACTACAGCAAGCCGGTGTCAGCGCCATACGAAATTCATCATTTTGCCGGTGTCAGCGCCATTCGAAATTCATCATTTTGGCCACAAGCCGCTCACAAAGGCGATCTATGTTTAGTAAGAAAACGAATGAAATATGCACCGAAACACTTTCCGATCTGGTTCGAGATTTTAATTTACCACAGGAAGACAACATCCATAAGTGTGGGTACATTTTTGCCTCTGAAACTTGATATTATATTCATATTTTTCAAATGTTTCAGGTTAGTTACCATCATCATAAAACTGTTTATCATGGCAACGAGTGATAGGGCCACAAAAAACCCTCGTTCACCTCATCTAATTGCTGAACAGGCTAGAAACGTGTCTTAGCAATTGATTGACAGATCTAGCAATGAGGACAGTGAAAACAATGTGGACATTGATTCAAATAGTGATTTTTATAGCAGTGATAACAGTAATAAGGAAAATTAAAGCAGTAATGATAGCAAAGATACAAGGGGGAGTAAAAAAATAACATTAATATGGCAATAAAAAGTCCAAATCACGTAGTAGACGGTTGTACTACAGATATGTTATGCCCTTTCGCTTGATGTACCAGTACGTGCAGGTCCATCTTCCTGATGGGAAGTATGACGTTAGCAAACCATAGCCAAGATGGCCACTCCCTTGGAAGCATGCACGAGAGAAGAGCAGCATACAGTTATGCGTTTTGTGGGTAGTGAGGGTGAGAAACCAGCAGACATTCATCGGAGGATGAAGAGGCAGTATGGGGACGCTTGTGTGTCGCTTCAATTCTCCAGCCACCTCGTCGATTGATACCCGCCGATTTTCCCGTATCACTCGTTCCACTGCAGCGATAGCGTCAGGTGTAGTCGCAGTGTGAGGCCGGCCGGAGCGAGCTGCATCAGTCACACTTGACACCCCACTTTTAAACTTCCTATGCCACTCATATCTGCATGCAAATCTTGATGCAACTTCCTCTGTGCTTGATTGCTGGCTTACATTACTAACACCAGATGTTTTACATTCTCTGGTCATAGTAATAAATGAATATGCTGACTTAAAGAATTCAAAACCCTCATCTTCAAAAAGATCTTCATTTGCTGCTTGGAAACCTGTCACTGAATATGAGCTTTTGAAATTTTTCGCAGTAACAACCAGTGTGTGTGTTCTTGGGCTTGTTTTTCTTGTTATTGGATATACTACATAATAATCACCAAGAGAAAGGTATTACCTACCTTAGAAACAAGCAATGTGAATGTCACGAGAGGGTAGATGTTATTGAAATTAATTGATATCCTGGACAAAAAGTTGTATCAGATTCTTCTTCTTCTTCGTTCGTCCTGAAAAGGACATTGGTTGCGTTGTGTCCGTTTACAGCGAAGCTGCAATATTTGCGCCTTTCGGCCGACACAGTATCAGATGATACCAGGATAGTGCCAGATAAGAGACTGGTCTTATAAGAAATACCCCTTTTCTGAAAAGAATAATGGTGTATCGACATCAAAGGTAGGGTCAAGCTGTATACGTTTCCAGGTATGATATTATATGTTCCTGAATCCCTATTTGCTCCCTCTCAAGATCCTCCTATGATTATATTATTGTTATTGACTCTGCTAGGGGAATTAACTAAATCATTTACCAACAAGAACTTTAACTCAACTTAAATGATTAAGTAAGTCTGCTGGTAAATATTTACAATTCATTTGTACAAGTATTATTTTCAGCTTGAAAATCTGTCAAGAAAACTTAAAATCCAATCACAAATTTAAATAAATAAACATTTGAAAAGTGTTCAAAAAATTATCCAGGTCTTTGAAACTGGTAGAAGGTTCTCCCTTGGATTAACTCACTCTGGTTGTCGAAGGTTTGTATATTAAGCTTAATGCTATTTTGTCACAGTTCTAGAAATTTGGTCAAGTACTGACTAGGATGTTTTCCTAGCTAAATTGCACTGTTTATTCATCATTTGACTATCTAGTTTGTGGTGATGCTGGGTTAAACTGTACAGTAGCCTGGTGTGGCCACTTATCTTGAAGTCTTGATTTGGTAATCTGTTCCACCTTGGGTCTGGCAATAAAACTGTGTCTCCTCCATGCCTTAGGATTTGGGTATCAGTCCCTATGGCAATCAAAGGGCGCTCGCACCACTTGATCCTATAGTAGAGTCTGGCTCTTTAAGGTGGAAGTAATTGCAGGATACAACCTGAAAATATATTTAATTTCACCACTGTATTGCCTATCTCTATCTCCCTAGCACAGAAGTAGGAGATGAGAGACAGTTTTCAGACAACAGAGTGCAGGTAGATGCACAGGTCACATCAAGTCAGCATTAATACAATTCAGTTCACTGTGAATACAATTTTCCTTCAAATCCTTAGTTAGAGCTATCTGTCCATGATTCCCCTCCATAAAGTTATTAGGTTTTGTGGAAAAATACCAAGTAATATCTTAATCAATGCAGTAAAACAATTCCTTTCATCCTCCCTCATGTTCCTGGTATGTGATCCATTCTATCAAGAAATAATTCTTTAAATACTTTTCTAAAACTATAGACACAACCTTGCTACCTTTCTCAATCGATTTGAATATTTACAGGCTTTGCGTTTGCCTCCAGAAATTTACACAGTAGTTCAAACAATATATATATATATATATATATATATATATATATATATATATATATATATATATATATATATATATACATATATATATATATATATCTATATATAGTCGATATATATGGTTGCAATATATATCAGATACAATATAAGGCACTATATATCGCTGTGATATATTATATATATATATATATATATATATATATATATATATATATATATATATATATATATATATATACACATACATATACATTCTTTCTTACTCTCAGGCACACACAGTCGAGCTGTTAATGGTTGCAATGGTCTGCTCTCAGATACAAAAGGCAAAGGCACTGTGCGTTCGCTGTGATTTGAATTTTATTATGGCCTCAATTTGCATTATGCAGGGTCTATATATATACAGAAATACTTGGTAAAAGAAAGAAAATAAACAAACCATGGGTAACAGATGACATTCTGAAGTTATGTGATACACGGCGGGAAATGAAAAAGGTTAAGAAAGAGGTTCCTGAAGCAGCATGGCAATACAGTATGGTGAATAAAAATATTAGAAAGAAAATGAAACAGGCCAAAGAAAAATGGGTAGCTGATCAATGTGAGTCCATTAATACGGGGCTAATAAAAGGTAACAGCAAGGCAGCTTTTGACACATTAAGAAGACTATCAAAACCCCAACAGCCCAGGGTAACTGTCATAGAAGATAGCAATGGGGCTCTGCTCAATGAAAAAACAGCTGTAATGAGAAGGTGGACAGAATATTGTAAAGAATTATATAACTGTAAACTTGACACTGACTTAGGCATATTAAACAACATTAAGTGCGAAAACAGAGAACTCGGAAATGCAGCAATACTACGGGAAGAAGTGGAAGAAGCTATATGTTCGATGAAAGGAGGGAAGAGGGAGCCGCGCTAGCGTAGTGGTTACAACACCGCTCTGGCGACCGGGTGATGCAGGATCAAACCCGGGCGACGGCATTTGAGGATTTTTCGTCGACCGGGATTGAGACTGGATTAACTCGAGACCTGGCGAGCACATTTGAAGAAGTGTTGTCGACCAGGGATTGGCGGCTCCTGAGCCGACCCAGCTCTAATGGGTACCTCCGAAATCGGCGAGTATCTGCCTGAATGGCGAGGGACACCTGTCTCTATACAAGGAAAAAGGGATACTCACGTAAAATCAATGTCAGGTTAAGAAATTAATAATAACTTGAGTTTCGCCTCGAGTATTAGCGGGCGGAAGAAAAAAAAAAAAAAAAAAAAAAAAAGGAGGGAAGTCACCGGGTGTGGATAATATACCAGCAGAGCTCTTGAAATATGGAGGACCAGATATAGTAAAAATCATGACAACAATTTGCCAGAAGATATGGAGTACAAAAAAATGGCCAAAAGAATGGACTCAGTCATTAGTAATACCGCTTCCAAAGAAAGGAAATCTAAAAATGTGCAAGAACTACAGAACCATTAGCCTTATTAGTCATCCAAGTAAGGTGATGTTAAGGATACTTTTGAACAGAATAAAACAGAAATCAGAAGAAATCTTGTCAGAGGAACAGGCTGGCTTTAGACCAAAAAGAAGTACCTCAGAACAAATCTTCAATATTAGATTACTGATCGAAAGACATCTCCAGAATCAACATGATTTATACCATAACTTCATCGATTTCACAAAAGCCTTCGATCGAGTCTGGCATGAAGGATTATGGCAAATAATGAGAAAATTCAATTTTGATACCAACATCATAGATATCATTGAAGCACTATACAAGGACGCAAGCAGTGCTGTTTTTGCAAGCAACGACATTGGAGAATTTTTCAAAACAATTGTAGGAGTTCGGCAGGGATGTATCCTGTCACCAGTGCTCTTTAATATATATCTAGAACATATTATGCAGGAGGCGCTCTACGATTATAAATCAACCATATCGATTGGAGGCCGACCTCTGTGTAATCTACATTTTGCTGATGATATTGATCTGATAGCTGGAACAGAATCAGAACTTCAAGACCTTACCTCTAGACTGGAGAAAGTAACAAGAACATATGGGATGGAAATTAATATAGAAAAAAGCAAGATATTGGTGAATAGCCATAAGAAACATGTTCCGACCAACATTACGTTAAATGGGCAAACGTTAGAAGAAGTTAACACCTTTAAATATCTCGGGTCCACTATATGTAGTGATGGAAGATCAAATAAAGAAATCAAGACAAGACTTGAGATGGCCTCAGCTGCCATGACAAGGTTGAATGTGATCTGGAAAAGTAACATCAGTTTTCCTGTGAAGATCAAATTATACAAATCACTTGCATTATCTATTCTCTTGTATGGGTGTGAGGGCTGGACATTACCACTGCAGATATTGAGGAGCGAAGGATTCAGGCTTTCGAGCATAAATGTTATAGAAGAATTTTGCGCAGTTTTGCTATAAAGAGCACAAAACAAATGTCTATGTCAAGATATTATTAAAAAAAATGTTCAGCCCAGCGTTGAAGCATTTTTTTCCTTGTCTGTAAATAGTGTTTTTGGGACCATAGACCGCTTTGAGAAGATAAACACCTATGCAGGCCACCAAGAACCACTTTTGTCAATAGTGAAACGTCGAAAGCTTGCCTGGTTTGGGCATGTAACTCGTCATGACTCCCTTTCGAAAACGATCCTCCAGGGAACAGTCGAAGGTAAACGGAGAAGAGGAAGGCAAAAAAAATCCTGGGCTGATAACATCAAAGAATGGGCAGGACTCGGTTTTTCCACACTTGTAAGCATTGCTGAGAATAGAGAGCAGTGGAGGACCCTGTCTGCTGATGCTTCCACCATGGCACCCCTACGACCCATGACGGGTTATGGGTTGAAATGAGATGATGATGATATATAGGTCACATCCGGCGACCGAAGTGACAGTTGCCGAAATGTGTGCTAGAGTTCCCAAAATACGAGAGAAGGTCAAAATGTAATGCCTCCTATTTTTTATGTATGTAAATACTGCATCGGTGTGCAATTTGTAAATTTAGCAGGATTCCTCAAACACTCTTCTGCACTGTATAGCATTACCAACCTGTTTCAGTAACAGGTGGCACCACTGTAACAGTTTAAAAATGGCTGCCAAAGACGTTCGGTTTTTAAAACAACGATCTTGACCGTTATGTCATAGAATTCCTCAATGCTGAAGGCGAGACCCCAATTCGCAAAGAACGAACGCACCCTTTTTGAAGAATGTTTATGGAGTCGAGTTTCACTCAGTGCTATGATGTTAGCACTGTCCCTGACGTTGGGTTAATCTTTGTCAAGTTGCGCACATTCCATGACGAAAGGGGGAAAAAGTGAAGGTCAATCCTCAATGGCTGACGCAAAGCAGACTGGCTGTCCGTCTACCGCAGTGACTCCACACAACATTCATCGAGTTGATGGGATCATTCGTGGTGACCGTCGGGTAACACTGGATGAACTTTCTTCCATGTTGTCCATTAGTAAAGGCAGTGTCCAGAACATCATTAAAGACCTGGGTTATTCAAAAGTTTGTGCACAGTGGGTACCCAGAATGTTGACAGACAGACATAAAGAAACAAGGAAAATCATAGCCATCAACCTCCTGCACCGTTACGAAACTGAAGGAGAAGAGTTATTATCGAATATTGTGACAGGTGATGAGACTTGGGTTCATTTTTTTGAACCAGAATCCAAGAGGCAGTCAATGGAATGGCATCACACAACATCGCCGACAAGAAAGAAGTTCAAAAGTTCACCATCTGTAGGGAAAGTTATGGCCTCCGTGTTTTGAGATGAGAAAGGTGTGATTCTTCTCGACTTCTTGGAACATGGAAACACGGTGAATGCAGACCGTTACATTGAAACTTTGAAGAAGCTTAGAGGTCGTCTTCGGCGACTTTACCCATTAAAAGATCAGAGAACTGCACTACTGTTGCACGATAATGCCACGACACACACCGCTAAATGCACCATTGATGCGATTGCAGAATTTGGCTGGACATTATTACCACATCCCCCTTACAGTCCCGATCTTGCACCTTCTGACTTCCATCTGTTTGGACCACTGAAAGAAGATCTTCGTGGACATCACTTTGAGGACACCGAGACCCTTAAACGCACCGGACGCCAGTGGTTTAGGAAAAAGGACACAAATTTTTACCGTGTGGGGATACATGCCCTTGTGAGAAGATGGACAAAAACTGTAACAAATAACGGAGACTACATTGAGAAATACATTTTTGAAGTTCAGACTTGGGGCTACATTTCAATGTAAATTTTATGTTTTCTTGCCTAATGAATGAAATTAAAAATTATGAGGCATTACTTTTTGACCGTCCCTCGTATATGCAAAAATTGTCCTGCTGTTCAATTAAGAAAAACTAAGAATTTAAATATCTTCGTTATTCCTGGAGCGATTTTATTCATCTAAGGCTTAAAATATGCTCTGAATTATCCTTTAACTTCCTATCTAATAATCTGTTACCTTCCTAAATGCATTTTATTCTATGCGTACTCTAAAAAGCCAAATTATGGACTAACCTGAGGCTTCGATGCATTCGACCAAAGATTTCTCCCATCCTTTAGTACTTGTTGTAAAAGTCTCTGCACTGACATGTAGAGCAATATATCTAATATCGCATTGGTGACCTCTTTCAGGTGGTACTTCTCTCCTGAGGTTGTATTTAAATTCTCTTCTCAAGTGATTTGCACACATTCGGACTCCATTCTGGACTGCCTAATGTTTCTGTAAACACGGCCTGATGGTGCGATTTCATTGGTTGGGATATCCTATAGTATTTCCAATGTATGGCGCGCTGTTTGGTCAGAGTTACACAGAAGGACGTGTTGTGAAAGCAGACCAACTCACGACAGTGAACATAAGTTGATAATTTGAAAACAAATTTAAAATGAGTTGAGTCTGTCAATAATTTTATATTACTAATAATATGTACCATTTTAAGTAAACTTTCCTTTTACCAGCTTTAGGCAATAGTACATTCATTTATCTTCAAAATGACATATAATCCATAAAAATCTGTTAACAATTAAGAAAACTACAGATGAAATCCCTCATACACCTACAGAATGAAAATGGTAACAAAATTTAATTATGCCACAATGTGTTTTTCAATTCGGTAGTTAATGTGTTAATCACCTTCTATGACATGCATGATAGGGTACAGCATTACAATTCTTAGTCTCCCTAGGTTCTGGTAATACATGGGCATAATCTTTTACAGAATGACCCATAATACAAAATGAGGAGAAAGTGTATTATACAGATTGAAGATCTAACCTAGTCCCAACTGAGATGGTTTGGCCATGTCTGCAGAATGGGAGAAGATCGGCTACCACGACAAGCATGGGAAACTAAGAGCCAGGGATCCAGACCTCCAGGACAGTCCAAAGTTCGCTGGGAGGACAACATTAGACAGTCTGTGAAGGACCAAGGACTAGAGTGGAACCAAGGCAGGAGGAAGACAGCCGATAGAATAGTATGGCGCTCTCTCTTACAAACCTCTACACCTCATAGTAGAAGAGGAACGAATAAGTAAGTCAGTAGAAGATCTAATCTTCTATAGATGAACCCAATAATAAAAAAACAAACAAAAAGGAACTTTAAGCAGATCTTCGATGGATGGGTTTGAAAAAAAATCGAAAAAAGGTGATTCGTCTTACGAGGACAAAAGACAAAGAAAATAGTCTACGTTACGGCCACAAGGCCTTCGTCAGGAAAGGAAAGAAAGTGAAGGCTAGATAGGACACATAAAAACTAAATAAAATAAAAACTGGGTACTTCCCTGAAGGCAAGAACCGAAATTCTATCAAAATCGCCGTCTGTTGATAAGCGCGTGGCTGAACAGAAAGTGACTTTCGCCGCCGGATGTACACAATGCATACTAAGAAACTAAAAAACGAAACCGGAAAATAAACTACCCAACGTGATAAAAGTGGGGACTGGAAATAGAAGGGGACAGAATGAGTGGGAGATAAATAAATATGAAATAAAAAAATGTATATGGCATACAAATAGAAGAATAGGATAAGAGTGGAAAGAGTAAAATAGAGCAAGAGAGGAGAGGGTGACCTCAGACAAAGGTGTGAAAAGTGTTGAGACCGGCTGGTTTTAGACACCCCATGCGGTGGATAAGACGGTTCTCAAGCTGTTCTCGGCTGGCAGTGTCAGAGGAGCAGGATCGGATCGCTGTGACCTGGATGTCGATGGGACCATGGTGGTCAGGACCATTGAAGTGTATAGCAACTGGTGTTGACTTTTGCTGAGCGATGTCATTTAAGTGCTGGCTGAATCTGTCCCCAAGTCGTTTGCCTGTTTGGCCAATATAAATTTTGCAGCAACGTTTACATATGATCGTATAAATGACATTGCGCGATTCACATGTGAAGCTACTAGTGATGGTGTACGTAGCCTTAGGAAAGGACACCTTCTGGGTTGAGATCTTCTAATCTTCCACGTGTAATAAACTATCAACTACCAACCATCCAATGCCTGGAGAAGTTCCTCCTTTGTCCACAAGACCTCAGATGTTAACATGTTGGTGTAGAAAATAGCATGCTGATGTGGCTGCTCAGCCTGGAAGTTCTTCAGGTTTCTCCCATGCTGAAAGTAAGATGAATCAGAGCTCTATTATATCACATATAAGTACTTTAGTATATCACAAATAAGCACAGCACAGCAAAACATAATGTGAAAGAGACAATTAATGCATATGTTGAGAGCTGCGCTGATTGAAGGATTTGAGTTTACTTGATGGGGTGTTACTTCAATTATTGTTGCCATTTTTTGTATCTGTTTTATGTGATAAATTAGATGCACTGTGAAGGGAATGACATAGGGATAGAGAGTGATGTCAATAGGACAAGACGTTAGTTGGGCTGTGGCAAGACAAGGTGGTTTTATGTGTGTTGTTCAAGGCATCATTTGTCAAAAGTAGGATTTTGACACAAATCGTTTTAAACTGAATCAATTGACCTATATGTGAACGATTGTATCAGACAGTATGGTTTCATTGGCAAGGACTATGAAATAATGGACAAGGAATTTGTTGTCTATAAATGATGCCTGTAGTGCCTTGAGGAAACTTATTGTTAAAGGTAAAATACGCTATTAAAGATTGTGTAGATCATCAAGGTCTAGTTGACTGATTCATTTATGTTGTGTAGACCCATTGTGTGAAAGTAGTCTGAGATTACAGGTCATCCTATGTAGCCACACAACATAAACTGGTGACAGGGATATACAACAGCACGTAATGGATACTCTGTCATCAACTGGTACAGCGTTTTTGTTGATCTCAGGTATATTCATCATACCCTTTGCCAGAAGCATTTACAGATGACAGAGACACATGTCATACACAGTGTATGGGCTATCAATATAACAAACTAAACATTTTTCTGTACACAAATTAATATTCATAGCCTCACCCCTTCCAACTCTTTATTGTTTTATTTTATTATTACTTTTTTCCCCCAATTACTAGCTTGTTTGTTTCAAAAAAAAAAAAACAAAAAAAACCGACTCATTTAAAAAAATTATGATTGCATACTGTAAATGAATGCTGTTATGGTAACTTTATAATGTTGCATGCCTTTAAATTAATGCTTAAAGCATCATGTGGGAATGAAAGGATATAGTGTGCAAGATTAATGAGAGTGGAAGGGCAGAATGTTAGACGGGCCTGCGCGCCCAATTCTTTACCCTTCGAAAATAAAGTTTGTTCGTTCCCACTACTCCAACCCTTATAAAATACTGAATTCATCAAGCAGCTTACAAAATGCACACAACAAAAGGACTCTTAGATGCCCAAATGAGGTCTAGAGTGAGATCCTGTTCACTCCACTTTCTCTCTGGATGTCCAGAAACTAAAGGGCCAAAAGCACCTGGTCGATGAGCTTATTTCTGATAATTCTCGTATATTACCTACTGCTTTGTCTCCATCCAGGCTCCTCAGTTTTCATTCTATCTTTAGTACTTCTTTGGAACTATATAAGGGTCCAAAAATGTCCTTTTTAAAAATCAGCACATATATGTCTTTCTCTATCACAGCAGGTATTAGTTATATGGTCCAAATAACCAAATAGCTACAAACATGAAAATGGAAATTTAAAAAAAAAATATTTAAACATGCACAAGTCATTTACTGATCATCTATAAAATTGTAACTTCCTTGAATCCCTTTTGTTCCTTATGAAGCATAAGGTCACCATTGTAGCTGGTCCTCTTGCAGGAAGCCTGCACCCCAGTTTTTATGTACTCCTGAGGAGCTGGCTTCTGTAGCAAATGTTTTATATGACGAACAACATGGGGCAGAAAACATGCATGGTTAAAATTCTCACATTTTTTTTCCTTTGCATGCTTGAAGAATTAGCCCATACTTAGGATATTACAAAACAAAATGACTTACAATTTCTTTAAAAATGGCCAGCCTTTCAGGGACCACCTGAAACATTGTCATTTTCTCCACAATTTTCTTCAACAAAATAGGCAACTTGTCGTTGTAGCCCTTGATAGTCAGCTAAACCAGAAGTGAGGAGAAAAAAATAGGTTATGTTAAAAAAAAATCAGATGCTGGAACAAATAGAAAGTGCCACATACAGAATTAAAACAAAAAAAAACCAACCAGGTTTTCTTGCAGACCTTTCAACCTTTTTCTTCTTTGGTCCTTGATTGACAAAGCCATCAGTGACCATCACACCTGGTGGCGTCTTGTATGGCAGTGTCAAATTGTATCCACTTTGTTCGATTGACAGCCATCCTTTATGTGGTGCCCCAGCTCTGGTTCATGCTTAGCATCTCTGTCTCCACAGTTCTTCGCCAGATTGCTTTTAGCAGCCCTTGCTTTCACTTTTCTGTCTCATTGTTATTCAATATATTTTTGGCTATTCTCATTCTCTTCACTTCTACATCACATCTGCCATTCTATAGTATGTGATAAAGATATGAGAAACTTCTCACATGTTCAAGCACATTAAGAATCCATTGGCAGTTGGAAATCGTGAAGAGTAGGCCTTATGGCTGCTGCCCTGGCAAAATTTACAAAATTAGGAAAACCTACCTGCCACAGAAATAATTATAAAATGTGTGATTTCTGTATACACAATTGGGATCCTCGCTGGTGTTACGGAGTTCGTGAACTATGTTGAGATTTTCCTTGCGCATGATCTAAGGGAGGAGAACGGAGCACTGATGGAGTTGTCTGTGTGCAATGAATATGGTCCTTAAAACCAAACCAGCAGAAGACAAAAGTTTTTCAATTATCTAATGTTGCATTCATTCATTCTTTCCCTTGTACATTCGCATGGCAATCGCTGTTGTAATGAAAATTCAGTTTCAGTAGTGTTCTTAATTATGTTTTTACAACTGTCTGCAAGTGAGTTAAAATTATTAACAAATGCTTGCAAAAGATTAGTCAAATTAAAGCTGTTTAAAAAAAAATGAAAAAATTAAAAACAAAGATGACTGAAAATGAAGTGAAACTTCATAATGGCACATACTTTTCTAACAATTTTTTTGTTACTGAGTTATAAACAAAATGTTCCAATAGCTACTTACTGAAAGCCCATATAAGGAGCTATCCAGGCTATACTTTAAAAATGATTTAGGTCCTTTTGTACTACAGACCCCCCTTATTATAAAGTGGAATGTGCCTTAACCCTAACTCTAACTGTATTATGTCAGCATCACCCTTCAGCTCCCCCAGGAGCACAGGACTCTAACAAACTTAAGCCAAGTCATCCTGACTGTGCCAACAGCTCAAGGTCTGTCCATGTCTTCTTTATCCTTTTAATTTCTATCTCCAGTTCTCTTCTCCAAACATATGTCAGCATGACACTGAAATTACATGGGCTATAAAATACTGACCATCCAATACATGTCATTAAAATGGCCTTGTGCCCTGTTTACAATCATTATAAGAAAAAAATCCAGCCAGGAATTGTTTCCTTCCGAGTTCGAACGGCAGATTTACTATGCACGCACTTTCAGTGAATGGCTAAGTTTATGCACTGCAAAATCCTATTTATAGTTTCAATGTGTTGCAATCTTAAATGCACATCTGGCCAAAAGACAAAAACTGCACATTATAAATTTTTTCTAATTGTTAATAAAGCTATGGCACCAGCAGCAATACCGAAGTTTACATACTTTTGCATGTCAAATCCAGAATATACTGGTTATGCTGATAAATTAACATTACAACAAGACAACTGTGTTTTGAGTTTTTCCTCAACTATGGATACAATGTTCATTCAACATTTCCCTGTTTGCTCCTTTTGAAGCATAAGCCACCACTGCAGCTTACCTCCTTGTAAGCAGCATGCACCATGGCATGTGCTTGTTCTTGTAGAAGTGGTTTCTGTAGCAATTTGTTTAACATGATGAGGTTGCCATCCCCTTGCCTAGTAAGTAGTAGTCATATTCCTTTTTCATCTCCTCCCAGACCCCCAGAAACTACACAGAAAAATCTAATGTTCACAGCTGCCTAACACAATGGACAACCGTGCCCAAGTACACACTGGTTAGTCCTTCATACCTTACAAAGTCAATGTTGATGCATGCCTTTGGCTTGAGGAACTTGTCGTCTTGTTTAAACCATAACCTACACTGTTCTGTATTCTGTATAAAAAAATAAAAAAACCATTGAGAATGTAGAAATGTATGAAAACCTTAGGTGTCAGTATAACACTACATTCTTTGACATCTTATTTCTCTGTCCATTTTATGAACTTTGGTGAATATACTTCCCAGGCATTTTTATTCGTGAACTTTCTTTCAGCAGGATACTGTTACATTAAAACTTACTTACTTAGCCATTCCTCTTCTACCCTGGAGTGTAGAGGTTTGCTAGAGGGAGCGCCATACTATCCTCTCGGCTGTCTTCCTCCTGGCCTAGTTCCAATCTAATTCCCAGTCCTTCAGAGATTGTCTAATGTTGCTGTTACATTAATGTTAAGTAAAAAATTAACATTAAAAGGGTTTATATTGCGTTTCTAGCACTATGTATTGTATGGTTTTGTGCATTTATGCAGGTGTAAGCAACATACTCCAGTTGTCTGCACAAATTAAGCTCTTCACTGTGTCAGACTAAAGCGTGACTTTGCAGCTGCCCTGTCCTTGAAAATATTGCCAACAGTAGAGATGACAAATAACAGTCCTGTAACACTTATGTATGTGGTGAGTGACCCTGCTAAAGAGTCCTGCCAACATTCCCTGCATAAGTAGACTCAAATAGTTCAAAGCTTTAATGTCCAAGAAATCAAATATTATAGCCAGATACAAGGAAATGCTAATCTACTCTTATTTTCAGGGAAACATCTGACTCAGAATTGAACAAGATAGTCAAGTTAAAAAAAAAAAATAGTGTTCCCTTGAGTGCAACTGAAGTCTACTTGCAATAGTTGCTTCTGAAATATCAGTACATCTGTATGACTTTAAAAATTAGTTTGAACATAGACTAACCTTGATGACATCTGGCAGTGGTGTAACCTGGAACAGGAAATAAAAAAGTAATAATAATAAAAACACATAAGCAAATGTTAAAACCCTGACCCATGAAATGCTGAAATTGACTTCTAATACCTGAATTGAATGGCAGACAATTAGTTATTTATTTTTAACAAACATATACCCCAACAGTGATTAGTACAGAAGAATACATTTACATATTCTAGAATACTGCCAATTCCTGTATTTGGATAGTTCTTTACTAATAATTTACAGTTATCAATATTATATAAACTTTAAACATTTGGAGGAGAAATAATACAGTAAATTCGGTTGTGACAAATATTTGTCTAGTGTGTTGTTTTTTTATATGTTTTTTCCTTATTGGGGTGGGGGGAAAAATCTTTAAAATGATAAGCTGTAAGGAGAAGTTACTTATAAAGAACTGTACATTCAGGAAACTGATTAGACAAAGTGGACAGATAAATTCTTGTTGAAAGGGATGACTGAGATTGAGAAAATAAGGTAAGAGAGAGAGAGAAACAAGACCTGCCGAATATAGGAGAATGAAAAATACTCAGAAGAGAGGAATGACAAATGAAATGAAGTTCTTTGGCAAGCAAACCTTCTGAGAAGAAAGAAAATAGAATGAGGTACCAACATCTAAATTTAAAACAAATTAATTAAATTAAAAAAAAAAAATGTGAAGATATATTTGATAAGTTATAGATTACAAAATTAACTCTTTTGTTGACACATTTCAAACATTTAACTTCCTGTTGAAAATATCACAGACTGAATGTTTTAATCTCATCCTAAAACCAATAATCATTAACTCTTCTAAAAAACACTTTAAAAACCCAATCTTCTGTGACTTTTTTATTTCATTTGGTATCTAAATTAAAACTCACCTCACATTCTCGTGGAACCAGTTCAAAGTTGGTTGGAATAAATTCATTTCTTGCTGGAAGGCGCAGATTTTTGTTCAAACTACATTGTGACCATTTCTGCACAAGTAGGCACAATAAAAACAACAATGAATGTGAAAAAAGAAAATAAAGGATAGTCCATAAATTTTTTTAAAAATATGCCTTACCTGCTCTTACAGTCAGACTTTATTCTACATTGTATCTATCTATACAAATTTCAATTCTATACAAATTTCCATATGTACATAAATTTTAGTTCAAGAATACTGCGTCTACCTCATAACCAGTTTTAAAATTTTGCTTTCTCTGTTCCTCACTTTTTCAGTGGATGTTCAGTGGTCATTATATCGATGTTACAGTAGTTCCAAGCTTTATCTTGTCGAATAGGTAGTATCCCAATCTCTTGTGGCCTATGAGTCTATATATTACCTTTTGTTCACTTCTGTTGAGTTGATGAGTTAATACAACTTAAAAACATTTGTTCTTGCTGGTATGAGATCCTGGTACAATGTAAAAGTGGATTTGGTGCACTGCAAGACTTAAATGCCTTAAAAAAACTATCTGAGCAATTTTTCACTGACCTTCATTTGATCTTTTGTGAACTTGGTGACTTTGTATTGCGTTCCATACCATTTCTCTGTCTGGTCAGTCTGGCCTTCAAACTTTTTGGACACAACAGTGACCCTATTTACAATTAATAGATGCACAATTACTACAGCATATATACCACACTGTACAGCTAACAATTTTTAGGCTTCAGATCACCACCTTAAGATGATGACTTTATTAAGGTTCTGACCAAATAAACATGCTTGTAGCTTAGCAGAAACAAGTTCAAAATAACGACAAAAGCATATATCATTATCATCATTTTAAAACGGGGATAAAAGCATATATCGTCATCATTTTATTTTCCTTTTCACTCCCTATGGAGCATGGGGTCACCACTGTAGTTGGCCCTCTTGAAGAAAGCCTACATCAAGCATTCACATGCTCTCACAACTGTGGCTTCTGTAGCAATTTATATTACACAATGAGATTGCCAGCCCCAAGCACATCCTCACATTAGTCATCTTGTACAACATGCCTGAGGTAGCAGTAGCAATCCAAACCATTGTCTCCCATATGTGGAGACCCCCAGGAACTACATGGGACAAAAGCACATAGACTGAGTTTTAAAATTATAGCAAGATATACAGACATAAAGTGTCTATAACATCTGATCATTTATTTGTACATACAGAATTAACTACAAGTGACTGCAGTATGCAAAATTAAGCCTGGAAAACATCTTTCGGTAAGTGCATGCAATTATTTGTGAAGTACCACTCATTAGTTTTATGTGAAGTACATGTACACATAAAGGTAACAGTAAAAAGAATGAGACAGGATGACAGTCATTAAGAAGGGGGGAAAAAAGAGCTAAATCAAGATAACAAGTAGAACAACAAGTAAAGAAAAGAATGAGAAGTTAAGAACTGGAAGTACATGAGGAGGAAGAGCACTAAACAAATGAAGAAGTAAATAAAAGAAGTATAAGAAATATGAGCAAAAGCCATGACAATTTGAAGAGAAGAATCAAGAAGAAATAACAGAAACTGAAGCAAAAGCAACAACAGTGATAACAGAAATACAAGAGAAAAGGCAAATGAAAAAGTGACAAAAACATAATCAAAAGTAATAACAATGAGAAGTACATGAGAAGAAGGTACAAAAAAAGTAAAAGAAATGGAAACAAAAGACATAACAATGCATAAATGTAATTACAATGAAAACAGAAGTACACGAGAAGAAAGTACACCACAAGTGACAGAAACAGAAGTGATAATAATCAGATGAGAAGTACAAGAGAAGGAAGTACATGAAAAATGTAACAGAAATGGAAACAAAAGCAAAAACAATGAGCAAAAGTAGTAACTATGAGAAGAGAAGTAGTAGAAAATAAGGCACAAGAAGATGTACAAGAAATTAGAAAGAAAAGTATAAGAGATGGAAGAACAAGACAATCAATAACAGCACGAATATATGCAACGAGAAGAATGAAGATATAACAGAAAGATAAAAAAAGGACATTGGCAAAAAGATAATGGAGGTAAAACAAAACAAAAACAAAAAAGAACAAACAGTGCAAGACAACTAAGCACATGAGAAAGTATGAAACAAAGAATTAAAAGGTTGAAAAGAGAGAACATCAGATAAGTGATAAGAAAAAAGTAACAGCTATGTTCCCCTAATGCTGACAATCAGCACAGACTCAATAATGTTAATACTTCTGTGAAAAGCTGCGTCTTAAAACATGAAAACTAGCACATGGTGAGAAATACTGTTGATAAAAGCTGTCATTTCAACTATTGCTGACAACAACAAAATACACAAGTACCCAAGTCTCTCCTCACCTCATATTGCAGGGAACAAGTCTGTCAAGGATCAGGTTGATGAGATCGGGTCGGAATTCATCAAACAGCGCATAGGCACTCAGTACGTCGTCTACCGGGTACTCCTGTATCAAGAGGAAACCTTTGTTTACTTTGCCTTTTTGTTATCAGACAGTATAGAAAAACAATAATGTGGAGTAATACAAGATAAAGTTGCTTAACTACGATAATCAATATAAGGAGCACGAGAAGAATGATTTTCTATAACTCAAAGTTTAAAAAAGGACCTCGGCATGAAAGAAAGACACAAGAATCAATAATAAAACTAAAGAAACTTCACACATTTGTATAAACTATAGTCTAAACAGAACACTACACTCAAAACAGGGTAAAAAAGATCAGCAATTAGAAATAGGCTTGGTTTGAAGGACTATCTTTATTGCACATGAACAACTCCATCAGTGCTCCAATCTCCTTCCTTACATCACACAAGGAGTATCCCAGCACAGTGCATGAACTCCATAGCACCGGCAAGAATCCCAATGTGTGTATATAGGAATCACATATTCTATAAATATTTCTGTGGTGGGTAGGTATCTAATTTTTAAATTTTGCCAGGGCAGAGGCCTTACAGCCTACTCTTTACGATTTCCAATTGCCATGGGATTTTTAATTAGAAGTAGGACAAACAAGCAGCAACATACCATCTGTCATGTTTAAAAATATATATATACAGAATCTAATGATTAGATATGTAGTGAAATTGACAGAGATACAACGGTAAAATCCCTCCAAAGATAACATTTAAGGATAAAAACATAATGCGTAGGCTGCGAATAGTACATGATCGCCTAGACCGCGGGTCATCATCCTCCATAATAATTGACTTGCTAAACAGGAGGGGAACGGCGGATCAAAAAGGAAAAAAATATGACTGGAAAGATTGCGTGAGACTAGAAAGGCTAAGGAGACGCAATTGGGGGGGGGGGAACGGAGAAAAGTCACGTTTCCCAAGTTGACATAAAAAGTAAGCAACTCGACAGAAGGGACCTTAGATATAATACGCCACAGTCATTTATTGGACGCTTTTGCAATACCAAGCCCTTGATTTGAATTCAGCGGCTAAACGCAGATGTTAGGAATATTACAAAAATTAAAAAGTACTTTTTTCTTAATATTAATGTTAGGAATATAAAAATTAGCTGGCCGGATGGCCTATTCTGAGCAGTGAACTAATATGTTCTTACTTTTACAGACGGATAGATAATATTGAAGATAATGACAAAAGACAGTGTTGTTCACATCATCGACTGACTGTATTGAATCTAAAAGTGTCGCTAATTGCACAAAAAAAAAACACGACCTCGAGTCGCAGGTGTTCAAATCTACGTAGTATGGAAGAGAAGGGATATTTGTGGTGGCTGTGTCTAAAAATAACTTTTAACGACAAAATTTTGGAGGGGAGAGAAAGGTTGGTTCAAAAAAATCGAGTACATTTTGTAGAAACACAAGTAGAGACGGACAGACTAACAGATAACCATCCATACTTGACTGAAGCATGACTGAAATGACTTTAGTGGAGGAAATTTGAAATTCAAAATAAACCTAGGCAGTGATTGGCCACAGACAATCATATCATTAGCGCTCAGACGCGAAAGTGGGGCCATTCTTCAATAGTTGTTCAGTGATAGACACAGATTTTAAAGTGTGGTGATTTCCATATGAAAGAAAGTGTAATAAATTTAGGGACGCCATACTATAGCCAGCAGCTCAGCTGAGTTTTGCTAGCAGTTCTGTGTTATTTATTCATAATCTGGTAAGATTGAAATTATTTCCTTATATATTTTGAATATTGTTTCATGTTTGAGTGATTTGATACTGCCATATCGAAATCTAGCCTTACAAACAAGTAGGGATTTGCTCTAGACCCCCCGCCCTAGTCAGGGTCTAGGGACCAACAATGTACATAAACTCCGACAAGGATTATGCAAGACAGATCAAGTGTTGAGAATAATGAAACATATTACCTATCCTCTTTTAGGGCAGACAACTAATAAATATTTTTCAGAATCTATAGTCTGGGAGGATCTATCTGATGTAAAACCACCATGGTAAATGTGCTGTTTGGTCAGAGAGATCTGACCTGTCTGTATGATGTGGTTGTTGTGTCAGTGTTGTGTCCAGACGTGGGTAGAGAATAGATTTTGACACATGGCCCATACTTTGATTGCAGAGCTGCGAGTTTCTGTTGTCAACCAAGCAGTGTCTATTCAGTTGGTGACTTACTCGAGTGTATCTGTGCAGTACTTGTGACAGAGACCACCATTATTGCCCGCCAGCACGGAGAGGTGGGATCATCAGTTTTCAGCACCAGAGCTGCAACGACAAGATGAGTGAGCCTCTGGTCTGCTGGACATTCACCAACCCCGTTTAGTTACTAATACCCTCATAAAAATTCCCACCATTTTCTGGACAATGTGTAGTCAATATAGACAGGTGTGATGAGGCCACCCCAACAGCACAAACATTAACTATCCTCCCAAGTAGATGACTACTAGAACATTTTAATAAAACTAACTAGTATAGTACATATATATGTACACTATTGCATTTATGATATAATATTCCATGCATTTCTTTCATAATCTCTAAATCCTTTTAAGTTCTGGTCAACCTAAAAAATTGATCCAGAACAAAATAAATGTAATTCTATCAAAAAAATTTTACACACGTGAGTTAGTTCAGTGTATTTTAACATTTATTAATATTATTAGTCTTGTTAAATATCTGTGGGTATATCTATAACCTATTACACCACACTACATATCATAACCCTAGACACTTTACGTAGCCACATTCATTAAAAAAAAAAAAAAAAAATTAAGTGTGAGGTCGTAGTGGTAGCAAGAAAGGCCTTCTGACAATTCTCAACTACATTTTATCTCAGGAGCCTTCACAGCTGGCCTCATACAATTACATTTAGTAATATCAACCTCATACAATACCATCAAACACCACTACATAAATTGGGGTCTTGTCCAGGGATAATTAGCCCAACAGTAATATTAGGATCTCCTGGTGGGAGAAATAAAAGTAGGGAAATAAATTGTAAAATTCCCTTTAACATTAAAAGTGTCCCTGCAGATAAAAGTTGGTGAATCTTCACAGCCAGTAATAATTAATTAGTTAACTGGTTAGTTAGAATTAGTTAGACTATAGTCATAAGAAGTACTTAGTGTATTTACTGGTTAGAGATTTAGCTTGTATATTATTATATTGTCTCAAAAGTATGGCGGAGCTGGCAAAATTTAGATCAGCTGCTGTGCTCACCGCGAAGGAGATGGGAATGGATGGTCAAATTTTAATTCAATACGTAACGGCTGAATGTGATAAATATATTGAACGGGAAGAAAGGAGATTAGAAAAAGAGGCTGAAAGAAAATTGGAGTCTGACAGGTTGGTTGAAGAGAAGAGGTTAGAGGCTGATAGAGAAATTAAGAGGCTGCAGATTGAGGCAGAAGAAAAACGACAGCAAAGGGAGGCAGAAGATAAAAAGGCCGAAAGGGAGGCAGAAGATAAAAAGGCCGAAAGGGAGGCAGAAGAAAAAAGGTTGACTGCCGAAAGGGAGGCAGAAGATAGAAGGTTGCAAAGGGAGCACGAATTACGACTAAGGGAGCTGGAATTACAAGGCCCGGCTCCTGAAAATGGTGCCAGCCCTTTTGCCTCAGATGCTACGCCCAGTCTGGGAGCCTCAAACTCAGCTATGGGGTTTCATTTAGACCATTTTGTTGAAAAAGACGATGACATAGAGGGGTACCTAGGACGTTTTGAGTTATTAGCTACTACATATGGGTTAGAGAGAGAGAGGTGGAGCTTAAAGCTATCACAGGGATTGAGAGGTACTTCTTATGAAGTATTTGCCAAAATGAACAGGGAAGACCAAGACAATTATGACATGTTAAAGCAGGCTTTGTTATTAAGGTACGAGAAGAATGGTGAATTTTATCGTAAGAAATTTAGAAATGCTAAACTGTTGTCTGGGGAGACATACCACCAATTCTCTGCTAGACTAGAAACCTATTTGGAGAAATGGACGGCTCTGGGGAAGACCCAAGATCTTAAAGAAATGATCATGATTGAGCAATTGAGAGAGTCCATGGCTCCAGACATGAGAAAATTTCTCATGGAACAAGGTGCAGAGAAGTTGGGGGAAATTTTAAATGTTGCTGAGAGGTATCAGGCAGCTCAGGCAGAGGTAAGTGGTGCTAAAAAGAAGCACATAGACAATTTTAAAGCTCCACAGCAATTTAATAAATTTGATAATAGAGAGCAGGGAAATAAAGGTAGGACAAACTTTGAGCGGCCAAGAAATGACTATCGCGACAGAAACTCACAGTTCAATGACCAAAAGTTCAATGAAAGAAAACCGTTGAACCAAGGAAAAAGATGGTGTAAATGGTGCAAGAAGGATAACCATAACACCGAATTTTGTAGAAGGAAACCTTCAAACATTGCTGCAATGAAGTCGGGGACGCAAAGATTAAAGGTTAATCCTAAGGGACAACAGGAACCTTATCACCCCCCAGTTTGTGAGGATGTTATTTGTAATGGGGTCACCATAAGGTGCCTTTATGATACAGGTTTGGATTATGATTCAGTTGTGAAGTCTAGCCTAGTGGACCCAAGTCAGTATACCACAGAAACAGTGGAAATACAAGGGGCGACTAAGGACATACCACTCATGACACTTCCCATCGCAAGGATAACGGTGAAAACTCGCTATGTGGAAGGAGAAATCAGAGCAGCAGTGATAGATGAACCAATCTACCCTCTGATATTGGGGTGTAGATACGTCTTCTTGGGGAACCCCGAGAAACCTGTGATCATGGCGACAGTGCAGACCAGGTCACAGAAGAAGGAGGAAGAAGGTGAACCTATAAATGCTCATCCAGAGGAGATGAGGAAGGCGCAGGCTGAGGATAGGACACTCAAGCCCTGTTTTAAAAAATTGCCCAAATGCCACACACCTCCGAGCAAGGGGGAATATTTCATGAAGAACAAACTATTATACAGGAAGACAGGAACTAGATCCACTGGTCACGGACAGTTAGTTCTTCCCAAGATATATAGGGCAAACTTAATAAGGAGCTTACATGTTGGAAAAGATGGTGACCATGAGAAAGTCGGTACCATCTGCCAAAAGATTGCTCGAAAATACTATTGGCCCGACGTAAATGTCGATGTTGAAAACTTTGTAGAAGCATGTGGCGTATTTCATGAGGGAACACCCACAAAGGGAAAATATGTGCAGGACCTAGAAACGCCACGGGGCAACTTTAGGCCTGAAAGGAAAACTAATTATACTCGGGTAGACAAAGTGGAATGGGAGCCCCCTTTTCACACCCAGTCTTCACTTGAATGGATTAACATGGCCACTATGCGAAGAGTACAAAGAAGAAATTTTACCCAGGATAGGATGACAATCCCTCGGTCAGACTTATATAAACTGGAAGAACAGACAAGAGAGCGAAGATCTCTCATAAGCAATCTAAAGTGGGGAGACAAACCCCAGAAAAAAATTGGTAGTGGTCGATTTGTGAGTGATGATTCTAGGAAGAAAAGTCCTCACTATAGGGCTTCTAATGGACGGGACCTGACGGGTTCCAGGAAAAATACGTATGATAAATTAAAGATCCAGATGTAGCTTTATTAAGGACCTGGACAGATGAGAAGGCGGAAGAGACTGTTACCTCATCTTATCAATATGTGAACGAACTGACCAATCGTTTGAAAGCTGGATGGAAACTGGCAAATGATAATTTGAAGCAAGCCAGGAAGAAACATGCAGCATATTTTAATAGGAAGGCAAAGGACAGGGAACTGGCAGTCGGAGAGAAGGTGCTGCTTCTACTACCCGGAAGCCAGAATAAATTACAAATTGGTTGGCAAGGTCCATATACGGTTCTAGAGAAGGTGTCTAGAACAAACTATAAAATTGACAAAAAGGGGAAGGAAAAAGTTTATCATGTAAACCTGTTAAAGAAGTATCTGGACAGACCACTCCAGGAAAGCACCCCCTTATTGACCTTGGCTATTGCAACCCAGATGCAAAAAGAACCACTCACCTCACATGAATACCCATTACATCCTTGTGAAACAGCAGCACAGGTAAAAGTCAGTAAGCACCTGACTAAAAAACCAGAGGGAGAGAGTTCAACAGGTTCTGGAGGAACATACAGATGTATTAACAGATAAACCAGGCCATACAAATTTGCTACAGTATGACATGAAACTGGTAGACTCAAACCCAATCTGTATGAGAGCCTATTCTATTCCGTTCGCGAAGGAGAAGGCATTGAAGGAAGAAATAGAGTATTTGTTGAAGGAGGGGATTATTTCGCACAGTGAATCATCTTTTAGTTCTAGTGTCGTTTTGTTGAGAAAACCGTCTGGGGAACACAGACTGTGCATAGATTACAGGAAACTGAATGCTGTCACAGAAGGACAAGTGGATCCATTACCAGACACAAAACAGTTATTTGCCAGACTGAACAAGGCAAAATACTTTTCAAAGGTGGATCTTAGTAAAGGCTATTACCAGATCCCAGTGAAGCCTGAAGTGAGACCTTATTTGGCTTTTAGCACTTCGGATGGACATTATGAATTCAATATGCTACCATTCGGACTGAAAAATGCTCCGAGTGTGTTTTCAAGGATGATGCGAAAATTGTTGGATCCCCTGAATAACCCATGTATCACGAATTTCATGGATGATATTCTCGTCGCCACAGAGACATTTGAAGAACACATTGAAGCTCTGGAGATGTTGTTTGATAGACTTCGGGAGGCGAATTTAACTGCTAGGCCAACAAAATGTTGTATTGGATGCAAAGAGTTGGAATTCTTGGGACACACTGTATATCAGGGTAATATGACCCCTGATCCTAAGAACTTGGAAAAACTGCAGAGAGCACCTAGGCCGCAAACAAAAAAGGACGTGCGATCATTTGTGTCGTTATGCGGATTTTATCAGAAATACATCAAAAATTTTAACGCTATTTGTGCTCCTCTGACTGATCTGACTCGCAAGGGACTTCCAGATAAAATTATTTGGACTGCACAATGTGAACTAGCGTTCCAAGAGTTAAAGGAAAAACTCACTAGCAAGCCTATTCTCAAACTGCCTGATTTGACACAGGACTTTGTCTTAAGAACCGATGCAAGTAATGTAGGACTAGGAGGGGCTTTGTTGCAAAGATCATCTTCACCTGATGGGGAACTGAAACCAGTCGCTTATGCAAGCCGCAAATTGAATAAGGCGGAACAAGGATACTCCACAAGCGAAAAAGAATGTTTAGCATTAATCTGGGCAATAAAGAAGTTTCAAATCTATCTGTATGGTAGGACATTTGTGGTGGAGACGGACCATCAGCCTCTCGTGTTCTTGTCTCAGGCTAAGCATGGAAACGCAAGATTGCTGAGGTGGTCTTTATTGCTTCAACCTTATCAGTTCAGTATCCAATATATCCCAGGCAAATTGAATGTCGGTGCAGATTTCCTCAGTCGGCACCCCTGTGATCAAAATTAGAGTAGTGGCAGACGTGAGGAGTAATTTTACCTATGTGTATCGCTGGTTTTGGAACTTGCCATAGGCATGTTTTCAAGTGGGGAGATGTGTAGTGAAATTGACAGAGATACAACGGTAAAATCCCTCCAAAGATAACATTTAAGGATAAAAACATAATGCGTAGGCTGCGAATAGTACATGATCGCCTAGACCGCGGGTCATCATCCTCCATAATAATTGACTTGCTAAACAGGAGGGGAACGGCGGATCAAAAAGGAAAAAAAAATATGACTGGAAAGATTGCGTGAGACTAGAAAGGCTAAGGAGACGCAATTGGGGGGGGGGAAACGGAGAAAAGTCACGTTTCCCAAGTTGACATAAAAAGTAAGCAACTCGACAGAAGGGACCTTAGATATAATACGCCACAGTCATTTATTGGACGCTTTTGCAATACCAAGCCCTTGATTTGAATTCAGCGGCTAAACGCAGATGTTAGGAATATTACAAAAATTAAAAAGTACTTTTTTCTTAATATTAATGTTAGGAATATAAAAATTAGCTGGCCGGATGGCCTATTCTGAGCAGTGAACTAATATGTTCTTACTTTTACAGACGGATAGATAATATTGAAGATAATGACAAAAGACAGTGTTGTTCACATCATCGACTGACTGTATTGAATCTAAAAGTGTCGCTAATTGCACAAAAAAACACGACCTCGAGTCGCAGGTGTTCAAATCTACGTAGTATGGAAGAGAAGGGATAGTTGTGGTGGCTGTGTCTAAAAATAACTTTTAACGACAAAATTTTGGAGGGGAGAGAAAGGTTGGTTCAAAAAATCGAGTACATTTTGTAGAAACACAAGTAGAGACGGACAGACTAACAGATAACCATCCATACTTGACTGAAGCATGACTGAAATGACTTTAGTGGAGGAAATTTGAAATTCAAAATAAACCTAGGCAGTGATTGGCCACAGACAATCATATCATTAGCGCTCAGACGCGAAAGTGGGGCCATTCTTCAATAGTTGTTCAGTGATAGACACAGATTTTAAAGTGTGGTGATTTCCATATGAAAGAAAGTGTAATAAATTTAGGGACGCCATACTATAGCCAGCAGCTCAGCTGAGTTTTGCTAGCAGTTCTGTGTTATTTATTCATAATCTGGTAAGATTGAAATTATTTCCTTATATATTTTGAATATTGTTTCATGTTTGAGTGATTTGATACTGCCATATCGAAATCTAGCCTTACAAACAAGTAGGGATTTGCTCTAGACCCCCCGCCCTAGTCAGGGTCTAGGGACCAACAATGTACATAAACTCCGACAAGGATTATGCAAGACAGATCAAGTGTTGAGAATAATGAAACATATTACCTATCCTCTTTTAGGGCAGACAACTAATAAATATTTTTTTCAGAATCTATAGTCTGGGAGGATCTATCTGATGTAAAACCACCATGGTAAATGTGCTGTTTGGTCAGAGAGATCTGACCTGTCTGTATGATGTGGTTGTTGTGTCAGTGTTGTGTCCAGACGTGGGTAGAGAATAGATTTTGACACATGGCCCATACTTTGATTGCAGAGCTGCGAGTTTCTGTTGTCAACCAAGCAGTGACTATTCAGTTGGTGACTTTACTCGAGTGTATCTGTGCAGTACTTGTGACAGAGACCACCATTATTGCCCGCCAGCACGGAGAGGTGGGATCATCAGTTTTCAGCACCAGAGCTGCAACGACAAGATGAGTGAGCCTCTGGTCTGCTGGACATTCACCAACCCCGTTTAGTTACTAATACCCTCATAAAAATTCCCACCATTTTCTGGACACTGTGTAGTCAATATAGACAGGTGTGATGAGGCCACCCCAACAGCACAAACATTAACTATCCTCCCAAGTAGATGACTACTAGAACATTTTAATAAAACTAACTAGTATAGTACATATATATGTACACTATTGCATTTATGATATAATATTCCATGCATTTCTTTCATAATCTCTAAATCCTTTTAAGTTCTGGTCAACCTAAAAAATTGATCCAGAACAAAATAAATGTAATTCTATCAAAAAATTTTACACACGTGAGTTAGTTCAGTGTATTTTAACACTTGTTAATATTATTAGTCTTGTTAAATATCTGTGGGTATATCTATAACCTATTACACCACACTACATATCATAACCCTAGACACTTTACGTAGCCACATTCATTAAAAAAAAAAAAAAAAATTAAGTGTGAGGTCGTAGTGGTAGCAAGAAAGGCCTTCTGACAATTCTCAACTACATTTTATCTCGTACCTTCCTTGCTCTCATAGATTTCATTCTAAATTTTATCTGGTTATTAAAAAATTTTATGTGAGATTTTATTCTAAATTTTATCGGAGACTTCATTTAAAATTTTACCTGATATTTTGTTCCAGATTTTATATATGTATAAAAAATTTAACTCAATTATACTGTGTCTATTTTACTTGACTAATGAGAACCATTTTTGACTTTAAATCTTATTCACCTGCAAACATTTCAACCTGGACTACTGTGCACACCTTAACCCTTTGAACCCTGGCCACCCAGCCTGTAAAACCCCATTCCCCTGGGCTCCTGAGCAAAAAATGCACAAAAAAGACACATAAGCAAAACTAGTTACTGCGACACAACCATATGGTCAGTTTTAACTATTCTATCTCAAATTGACTGACCTGATCATCTCCAATATTCCTGCTTATTGTGCCAGTCCTCCCAGTATGTAGACCCTTCCTTTAGGCACAGATAGCTTTCACAATATTTGCACCAGAATTTAGTCTTCACTTTTTTTAATGGTCTGTTAGAACTAGCTTGCTCATAATCTGATTCACACATTCCGTCACTCGATTCAATTTCGATGTCACTTTCAGAATAATCACCTTCTAAGTCTAATTCATCGTCCTCTGAATCATTTAGCACAAGTCCAACAGCTTGTTCCATTGTTAGCCTTTTAGAACGGCTATTTCCTAGATTTTCAACACGCCTTTTTATTGTGAAAACACTTTAAAAATTGTAAAATATTATCACTTTGTGGGCGCCGCCATTTTAGAGTAACATTCCACAAGACATGTGTACTTCCTGACGTCATTAGTTTTCACACATTTCCATTCCCACCCCGTTTTGCTAAGCTAGATGTGTCAGACCGAGATTACGGTCGCTCTGGAAATGGATTATTTACGCACGGACCAAAATTTCGGGACCTCGGGTTCAAAAGGTTAACTGGTTCTCACTGTCAGTTGTCAGAAGATAAATCTTATTCATCGACTTCAATTTAGGATTAAGAATACAGTGGCTACTTTACTTCATCATTATTTTCCTTTTCATTCTCTACAAAGCACAGAGCCACCATGGCAACTGGTCCCCTTGCAGCAAGCCTACATCAAACATTCACATGCTCCTACAGTGGTGATTTCTGTAACAATTTGTTTCACATGAGGAGGTTGCCAGCCTCATGTACAACCTCATATTAGCCACCTTGTACGACATGCCTGAGGAAGTAATAGGCCAAGTCTTTCTTTGTCTTATAAGAGACCCCCTGAGAACTACAAAGGGTTACCTCACCTGGTCTTGTTGACAATTATCCAGGACAATCAGACCTGTAAAGATGCTATATCAGGTATGAAGTCGAGGAAGTTGAGGGGAATTGTGGTAAGACGTGGATTACAATGGATGGGTGTACCTAGGTTTTATTTTTATATTTATTTAGGTTCTTATGTGTCCTATCTAGCCTTCACTTTCTTTCCTTTCCCTGATGAAGGCCTTGTGGCCGTAACGTTGGCTATTTTCTTTGTCTTTTGTCCTCGTAAGACAAATCACCTTTTTGTTTGATTTTTTTTCACACCCATCCATTATATCAGGTACAATATATTTATGATGCAGAAAACTGACTACTAAATATCCCAACTGTTTTTAATTCTAAATTAAGATGTGAACTAAAAGGATTTAACTCAAACAAAAAAAATGTCCACAAAAGAGATAGTGAACAAACAATTCCTGCTAAGACAAAGAATGGACAGGGCTGTGCTGTAAACAATGTAAGAAAATAGATGACAGGAAATAAAATCTTGATATAATCCATACTTGTAATCTGGGTATGTTTAAAACAGGCATGTAAGCAGCAGTTTTTAGGAGTCAGAAGAAGATAGTACAACATGCTGGCGGCTCTCCATAAAAAAAAAAAAAAAAAAAAAAGCGAGTTGCGTGATACTGTGGTTTCCGGTGCGCCTTCTGGCCCAGTATCTATGACTTTAGCACCTGTTCAACGGGAGAGTGGGCTCATCCCTAATCTGTTTATGTTCCCAGTAGTAGACTATTCGCAAGCAGCCTGGGGGTGTCACTGCTCTGCGCGGACCTTGTTTACCGAGGCGGCGTCCGAACTCGTATGGTGAAAATATGGTTGTGTTATCTTCAAAATAGCCCTGTCTTTCCCATGGCTTTTCTGCCATCCTGCAACTTTGAGTTAGGGAGTTCTGAGCTCCAGTCTCTTTCCCAGGCATTTTATCCTGGCCTGGCACGCATACAGAGGACCCCACTTCTGGTTCTAAGTTAGCAGTTGGGGACAGGTGGGGTAGCACACTGTGCATTCCCCGTCATCCAGGGGGCTCTCCAACTATGCAGAGCTTGCACAATGCTGTGCTCTGGTTCTGGGCTCTCCCAAGGAATCCTCACGTCCTGCACAGAGCCACTTCAAGATACCCACCACCTGCCAACCCTCCATTGTAGAAATCTCCTGCATGCGGCCATCCAGTCAAGAGCCAGTATTAAGTCTGGTGCCCAAGTGATCCCCCCAAGCTCAGTGTGCAATGCTGGGTTCTCATCATGCTGCAACACAGGGGGGGATTGTGATGCTCAGCCATCTCTCTCAACTCTGCACCGATAAGTGACATCGGGGACTTAACTGTGCCTCAGTACTGGGAGGCCCCATTTCCGGGTACACCACACACAGCCAATTGAGGCAACGGTCGCCGTGGGCGTGCTGGCGGCTAATATTGTCAGTGCTGTTGTGTAAAATGTTACCTCATGTAGTTCCTAGAGAACTCTGAGGAGACAAAGGATGGGTGTGAAAAAAAAAATCTAAAAAAGGTGATTCGTCTTACGAGGACAAAAGACAAAGAAAATAGCCAACATTATGGCCACAAGGCCTTCGTCAGGGAAAGGAAAGAAAGTAAAGGCTAGATAGGACACATAAGAACCTAAATAAATATAAAGGAGACAAAGAAAGAATAAGACTAATGCTCCATCAGGCATGTCATAAGAGGGGACTAATATGAGGCTGTGAGTGGAGCTGGCCAACTCATCACATAAAACCAACTACTACAGTTACAACTCTTAGTTGTAAAAATTCCATTCCCTTTTCTCAACTTCTTCGCTTGCGTCGGTTATGTCACGATGACGATGATTTCCATCAGTGAGCTCAAGAGATGCTCGAGTTCTTTTGCCAACGTCTTTATCCAGAACATGTTTTATCTGATGCTCTTTATCGTATCACACGCGTCACTCGTCAGATGGCACTCACTACTAAACCTTCTGTCCAATCTGACAGACTCAAACTGGTTCTAACTTTCCATCCTCACTGTCTGGTGGTGAAGAGAATTCTGTTTCGACATCTGCCTATTCTCCACTCTGATCCTGATACCAGAGAGTTGTTTCGTGATACACCTTTGGTAGCATATCGTAGGGATAGGAATTTTAGGGATATTCTTGTACACAGTCATCTGTGACATACTAGCCCTTCATACTTTGGTACTAAACCGTGCCAACGTCGTATATGTAAGAGCTGTCCGTTTGTACTCCAAACTCAGACAGTCACTTTTCCAAAAGGAAAATTTATCATTAAAGAGTCTTTCACGTGCGAATCCAGAAACCTTATTTATGCTATCATCTGCAAGAGGTGCGGCATTACCTATATTGGTGAAACTGGCAGGCATTTGGCAGACAGGTTTCGTGAGCACTTGAATGACATTTATCATGGCAAACATTTACCGGTGGCCCTTCATTTCAATAGGCCCCTGAAGGTCTCAATGTTCAACATCATTTTGCATAAATTCTGGTAGCTTTTCTCTCTCTTTCATTCTTCTTTATTCGTTGTTTTTTCGATCTATATTCTTATGTTTTGGTTCGTTTCATATCCTTTTGTATCTCTAAAAATTGTCGCTATCTTTTACGAAACTTCCTTCGAGATTTCTTGAAGAGAGGACTGCGATCTTGCGTATTCCGAGCATTTACATTTCTAGCTAAGTGACTTGTTCTGAAGTTTTGTTCATTCTCGTTTTTTTTCGTTTCGTTTATTATTTAATTTCTTGCTTCGGTATTTCTGTTAGGTTTTTCGATTTTCTTGTATTATCATTGTACTTTTTCCATCTGCTTGTATCGCTCATTTTGTATTGTTTCTTATCATCGTATGTTTTTGTAGTTCCTATTACTATATGTAATTCTTGTCTTTGTCACCTGTTTGTGGCTGACGAAGGGTAAAACCCAAAACGTCCCTTGTCTCATGTGAACTGTTATTTGTAAAACTGATTCAATACCTTTTTATTAGTTTATAAACTTATATTACAGACACTACCACTTCAACAGCAAATAAATGCTTTGGTGTAGACTTCCTGCAAGGTTATAAGCTGCATTGGTGGCTCCATAGAGATTGAGAAAAGGAGTAATGCTAATGGTGTTAAATTCTTGGCAAATGTTCCAGTTTTACTGCAGTTAAGCTCAACTACCTGTAATCTCCCAGACAGAGTGCTGGTGTAGGATTTGGGAGACTCTTTGTCTTTGAAGTTGAATGACATGGCTGCCAAGTCCTGAAAATAAGCAGAAGTCATTTAATGGCAGTGGAAGAAATGTCTTGTTTTGTGCAAGTCACAAACCTTCATAACTAACATCCAACAAACACATTTACACAGATACTTGTGTCTTGTTAAGCAATGACAGGCAAATAAAGCATACATAAAACAGAGGAAACATGTCACTCTGTAAATGACACTGGTTCACCTGGGAGCACAGGACAGTGACTATACATTCAAATTATTTTAAATGTCACTTACCCTCCATCTCTCCCTAGGTGTTTCCTTCACCCTTAATTTGTGACACAGTTCTTTTCTTCATGTGATTCTTGGCCTCCCCATCCTTCTCTTTTCCTGCCCCTTTCATGTTGGTAGCTGACAAATTTCAATGGTGTATGCTCAGCTACCTCCATTTCCATTTTTTGTTGTTGTATTGCCAGCTCAGTTCCATGTCAGCGTTGGGAACAACTGTACTATATTAAAGATCCTCAATTTTGACTCTTGTATACTATCTAATGTTCCCCATATTAAGCATCTTTTTATTAACTGCCACACTCTGTTTTATAAAGTATTTGCATTTCTCCACATTTATTATACACTATATGAGGGGCATTCAGAAAGTAATGCACCACATCGTTTTTCTCAGGAGCTGTTTATTCAAAAAGCATGAAATTTATACACAATATACATGGATATGTCTTGTAAACATCGGTATTATTCAACATTAACTTGTACGGCTTGATGCCAGCGCAAAACAAGTGCATGTATTCCTAGCCTGTACCAGATTTTGTCTTGATCATGTAGCCATTTCTTCGCTACATGATTCACTCCTTCATCATCTTCAAACCTTGTCCCACGGAGTGCATCTTTAAGTGGACCAAATAGATGAAAATCAGAGGGTGCCAAATCGGGACTACAGGGTGGATGGGGTAGTACAGTCCAACCCAATTTGGTGATTGCTTCCCGTGTTGCCAGACTTGTGTGAGGGCGCGCATTGTTGTGAAGGAGAAGCAGGTCTGCTGGATTCTTGTGCGGCCGAACTCTGCGAAAACGTTGATTGAGTTTTTTCAATGTCTTAATGTAAGCTTGCGAATTGATTGTCTCTCCTCTTGGCATAACGTCAACAAGAATCACACCTTCAATGTCCCAAAAGACAGTGATCATGACCTTCCCAGCTGAAGGAATTGTCTTGAATTTCTTTCTTCTTGGTGATTGCGGATGATGCCACTCCATTGACTGTCTTTTTGTCTCAGGTTCAAAATGATGTGCCCAGGTTTCGTCACCTGTAACGATCTTATCCAAAACGTTCTCTCCATCAGCAATGAAACGCTCCAACAATTCAGAAGAAATTGCTTTCCTTTGCAATCGGTGGTCATTTGTGAGACTTCGAGGAACCCATCTTGCGCAAACCTTAGAAAATCCGAGAGTTTTTATAAATGCATTTGCACTACCAATGCTAACTGACAGTTGTAAGGCCAACTGTTGAGTAGTGATTCGCCTATCAGTAAGAATAATGCCCTCAGCGCATTTCAACATTTCTGCGTTGGTGGCTGTGGCAGGACGTCCACAGCGTGGCCGATCAAGCAGCTCCGTATCTCCACTTACTGATTCTTTGAACCCAGCGACTGACTGTACTCCTGTTAACTGCAAAACTTCCATACACATCACATAGACGCTTGTGAATATTCACAACAGTTTCCTTCTCTGCAACGACAAATTCTATCACAATTCGCTGTTTATAACGCAAGTTGCTAACACGCTCCATTTCAATGGTTTAGGGCAGCCGTATTATTTAGCCGGTTGCAGTGCAATTTGGTGCACACAATTGGCACATGCCATATTTGAAGTGTGCAAAATTTCATGCTTCTATCTTCATTATTAGCTGAGAAAAACATTGTGGTGCATTACTTTCTGAACGCCCCTCGTATATCAAAACAGATTTAAAAGCTCTGTTACAAATCATAGGTTTTTATTTCATTTCAGTATTTTCAGATGTTTCTCACTGCTGACAAAGCTGGTCATCTTTTTACATTCATATTTGTGCTCCCTGTAAGTTCTATGACTGTCCAGGTATGGCAATGTACTAACCTCTTCTAATAGGGTTCACCCCTATTTATATTGTGATTGTTATTTCTGTAATTAATTTTTATCACATTTTTAGTTTGTTTGAAAGAGTGGTTAGCCTAGAATGCTGGCTTCTCAAGTCAAAGTGACTGGGTTTGAAACCAAAGTGCATAACATTCTAGTCTACCCAGCTGTTGGACCTATGTGGAACATAGCAATTTAGACCTGTAAGAAATTTTGAACAATATGCAATACATGTATTTAGACCAAAATAAAATGCATGTACTCGGACCAACACAGTATGCATGACTATACAGTACAATAGAAGATATCAAACAGTTAACGTGACTAACCTGGCACTCTTTAAATATCCATTCCTGTGATCCTTCTTTCCTTAACATGTTGATGTACTCATAGATCAAAGCAATGATCTCATCAACATTTTCTGTGGAACATACCGACTCAACTATTTACATGACAACTATCAAAGGCCCCACTCTGCTTATGACATAGTTATCATTATTCTAAGGTGGTTTTATTATTTTACTCTGATCAACTAAAACTGGGTCAACTAATGGTTTGGTTGTTCGTCCATCACGGGTGATGAAGACCACTCTGTTCATCCAATTATTTAAGAATATGTTAGGTTAGTCTATGGGTACGAAGGTGACTGAAGAGCCCGATGCGGGCCTGGAAAGATCTTTCCAGGGTCAACTAATAATGACTGAAAGTACCTGCAATGCTATATCCAGACTTGGGACCTAAGACGCGTCAACAGTGTGGAATGCAGTTAGCGATCCATAGCTAGACTGCTTGCGTCAGGGTCAGCAAACCAGAGCTGACCAAGACCCTACTCCATCTCCAAGTGGTGGTCCTGGAAACAGGCTGCATCACTGCTGTCTGGCTGAGTGAGTAGGGATCGAAGAGGGAAGGCTAACCCGGTCCCAAAAATGCTGTGTTGAAGTCGGATGTGTCGGCCAAAGGGCGCAAATATCGCAGCTTCGCTGTAAATGGACACAACGCAACCAACGTCCTTTAAAGGACGAACGAAGAAGAAGATATCCAGACACCACATGTGGCATATTGTGACAAAAACTGTATATTTTTAAAAATTTAAAATAAAATTTTGCCTTGTATTGGCGAGGTGCATCCCGTTCAACCTAGTCGGTTAAATTAGGACGCATGTCCAAATATAAAAGACGTTTAGGTCTGATCATTAGTTAATAAATGTGTTCACCATATTCTTTATCTTTTGTCCTCGTAAGACAAATCACCTTTTTCAAATTTTTTCACACCCATCCATAGTTAATAAAAAACTGTATTTGTGGTTAAGAGAAAAACATGAAAATCTGTAATCTGGCTACAAATATCAATTTGAAATGTGTATATTTTATGAAACTTCAGCTACTCTGTTGTCAAATAATATAGATTTCATGCGTTGAAAATGATCTTAAACAAATTTTACCAAATTGCATTTGTCATCAATGAGATGAATGAAAATAAGTTGCATGGGAAATCAAGTAAACAAAGGAACAAAAACTGTCCACATAATAATTACTATACTCAAAAATTTGAAAGCAGTGCCATATTTTATATTGTCAGTGTGATGCTGTAAGTTAAACCTGACCTCCTCAGAATTTAAAATTTCAGGCATTCTGATGAGAGCTCAAAAACTGCTGGATCAGCAACAACAACAGGTATTCTGACTTCAAACACACATAACCTTTAATCAAATTTTTCAACTTTAATAACTTTGTCATCACTCTGTGAAAGACTCTTTCTCCCAATATAAATATCTCAAGATTTCAACGTTCTGAAGTGTTAGTGATTTTGTTATGATCGCTACACTTGATAGTTCCTGGTCATCTCTGAGAAGATTACAAACATGGACTAGGCATGTCATAAGAGGTGACTAATTAGAGACTGTGCATGGGAGCAAGCAAACTCATCATGTAATAAAAACTGCCACAGAAACCACTGTTGCAAGAAGACATGACTGCTTTGATGCAGGCTTCCTGTAAGGGGTTCAGCTGCAGTGGTGGTTCTATGCTCTACAAAGAGTGAAAAAGGAATGATAATGACTACATATTATAAAATATCAACTCTAAGAAGAATGATAATGACTACACATTATAAAATATCAACTCTAAGAGGAATGATCATGACTACATATTATAAAATATCAACTCTAAGAGAAATCTGCTGAATGATAAATACAAATTAATACTGCCAATTAGTGACATACAACCAAACAAAGCAGCATTTTGAGTAGAACACTAGACAACAGAAAAACAACAGACATGAGTGGCCCACCCAGGATTTGAACTCTGGACCTTCCATGCGACAACCCCACCTAGCTATGCAAGCGAATCACACTATCCTCACTGCCATCTACGCATCACCAATAAATGATGTTTCGATGACAGGTCATTAGTGCGAACCGCTATACATAACATCAGAAGTTTACCATGGGCAGTTCAGCCTATCAATGACACAATCACTTCTGTTGTTCCAATATTATACAGTATAGGCCAGTCCAACAAGACAAAGACCTTAATACTGTGTCCAGTAAATGATAGTAGACTTAGAACAGTAAAAACAGGATAGAGGGTAGGTTTGGTATTGTATAAACATTCATAACATATAAGGAAGGGAAACCCGAGACCTGTAAACAGTAAATTAATATGAGACAAACATAAAGGTATGTTATCAGGCACTCGCAGGAAATAAAGAAGTAGAACACTAGACAACAGAAAAACAACAGACATGAGTGGCCCACCCAGGATTTGAACCCTGGACATTCCGTGCGACAGGTCATTAGTGCGAACCGCTATACATAACACCGGAAGTTTACCATAGGCAGTTCAGCCTATCAATGACGCAATCACTAAAAAACTTCCGGTGTTATGTATAGCGGTTCGCACTAATGACCTGTCCTCGAAACATCATTTAGTGGTGATGCGTAGATGGCAGTGAGGATAGTGTGGTTCGCTTGCATAGCTAGGTGGGGTTGTCGCACGGAAGGTCCAGGGTTCAAATCCTGGGTGGGCCACTCATGTCTATTGTTTTTCTGTTGTCTAGTGTTCTACTTCTTTATTTCCTGCGAGTGCCTGATAACATACCTTTATGTTTGTCTCATATTAATTTAGCAATTTGAGTTCTTGATAATAACTTACATCCTTAAATTCATTCATTTTCTTGTTTCTTCCTTACAGAGCAAAAAGACTTCACTATAGCTGGTCCTCTTTCAGGAAACCTGTGCTAAAGCCCCCATACTCTTGTAGTAATGGTTTCTATAGCAACTTGTTTGACATGTTGAGGTCAGCCCCTTGCACCTCACATTAGGCCTGAGAAAGTAGTGGGCCTATTCTTTCCTTGTCTTCTCACTGACCCAGCAGTAACTACACGGGGCAACATTTTAAACATTAGACACAGTAAAGTAAGTCCAATAGCAGATACTGCTGCAGGTGAGTGAAATAATAGAGACTTCACCATTCTAGGTCCAGCATCGAGAGGTGGGGCGACCAATTCCCTTCCTCGCTACCTTTTCCTTACCTAACTCAAGTGCAAAGTCAGGTACCCATTTACAGCTGGGTAGACTGATGCGTATCGATACAATGAATCGAACCCAGCACCTTTGTCGTGAGAAACCAGCGCTCCAACCACTCTGTCCGGATGATATGGTACTGACACTTAAAACAAACAAAAATGTGTGATAAAGGAAACAAAAATATACCCTCCCCATGTCTAATATTTAACTTATTATTCTGAAAATATAATATTAATAGCTTTGTAACTTTGGTCTTCCAGCATGTTTTCCAATGTCAAATATTTAACATGATTTTCTATAAACTAGACTTTCTAGGTTTTATAAGTTTATTCCCATAGTGTAAGTTTCTATTATATGCTAGTTATATTAGTGATTGGGTCGTTAAACTGTCTGGGTAGTCCATGGGTAATATATACCATAGTTGTGTGAGTGTCATGAGTATGACCTCAGCCAATAATGCACTTTTTTGGGGTGCAAAAATGGCTGAGCGTCCTTTCATGATGTACTCTCACAGCAAGGCGATGGCGCCATTTGGTTGGTCCTAGGTTCGATTCCTGGTAAGCCTATCCCTTATATTTTCTTTTCTGTTGTCTAGTGTCATCCTTTATGTCCAACGAGTACCTGTTAATTACATTTATTTATTTATTTACTAATTTATTTACTGTTCACAGGACTCAAGGTTTCCTCCATTATTTATTTAAGTTTCTATTAATGTCTTACATTTAAAATATTCTTCTGCAACCTTGTCTTCATAGGTTTTGTAAAGTGGTACTGTCAGCAGAAGTTTGTCCATGTCTAGTGACCATCATGAATGCTCATCTTGTACACACAAACACTGCTCATAATTTTGCTGTGCTGAGCATTATAATTTATCTTTTTTTTTTTTAGAATGATCACATCTTGCAGGTTTCATTTGTCTAATGCCAATATGAAATAAAGCCAAAAACAACAGATTATGTTCTGAATCATGCCTGCCTTTGGGGTTCGTGAAATTATTCATCCTATGTAATTCTGTTTTTAATAGCTATTTTTTTTTCACATGTGAGAAAATTTAAATTCTTTGCTTTGACTAGTGTACCATTAAAATATCTAGCCACTATGGTATTATATAATATTCAATACCCTTTAGCTCCCCGAGGAGCATAGGCCTTCAATAAACACATGCTAAGTGTTCCTGTCCTTTGCCATCTGCTCAAGTTCTTTTCATGTTTTCCTCATCATTTTCATTCTGTATTTGACTTGTCCATGTTTGTTGAAGTTTTTTGGTAAAAGTTTTTTATGGGATGGGGTAACCAGCTCCATGCCCAACCCTCCTTAGTCGCTTTTTACGACATGCCTGGTAGGGTACAGTGTTACTATTCTTTGCTCCCCTTTGGGCCTCGGTAACTCATGGGTGATTATATAATATTGGTAACTGAGAAAATTAAAGCAGGTGATCAGAAAAAAAAAAAGTAAGCAAACACAAAAGCAGAGGAAAAGTACAAGAATATAAAAGAAAAATCACTCCACTGATGCAGAACTTCAAAAAAAAAAACTTTTCACACATTACCTTGACCCCTGTCTGTAAGATCCACAGCTACAGAGAAAAAAGAGAAACCTTTGGCCCCTGATCTTTGACCTCCTACTAAAGTGTTGGCCCATCCTGGACAATATGAAGGAGAAAAATATTATTAATTAATTAAGGCCGTACTGTTCACTGCTTAAGATATTTCTCTGTGCCTCAGGTAAGCTGAACTGTGTTATTTTTAAAATTGGTTGCTCCTGTGCCAACTTAAACATAAACTGAAGCGTGCAATTGTAAAATTTAAATAAATTATACGTGCAAATTTACCCATGAAATAACTGTACTCTAGCATCTTTTTGCCTTGGAAAACAATGGTGCAGATTTTAAGGCTGTTAGCCTAGCTGACTAAAAACACCATGGCAGTCCACAACACACAAAATGTGTAAAGAAGTCAGGTGGGCTTGCAAGGAAAGCAAATCGATATGTGATTGATTTCTTCTTTCCATCAGTTCCATGCTAGCAATTTTGTCATACCATTTCAATCCTTCTATTGTGCAAACACAACCATTTAGGAAAGTCGATATCTTTCTGGTTGTCATTTTTTTTAACGTCATTTGTATAATTCTTTTGTACCAGGTATATATGTAACTTTGCTGTGTTTGTACAAGTTTTTGGTGATGAACAACTTATGCTATTTCTTCCTCTGCGCCAACTGGTTGTTCATCAGATTTGTCATCTTTCCTGATTCCTAAAGTGATAATGCATCTTTAGTACCTTAAACTACCAACAGCCACCTCCCATATAAAAAAAATCAATAACCTAGACTCCCTCCCTGGGTGTACAAGCTAGTGGCCACAGCATCATTATCGCCATCACAATCCTGGCTTCCCTGCAGACTATAATCCACTATAACCTCTTTGCCATTTTCTCAATCTCTCACTCCAGGCATATTCTTCAACTATCACAATTGTCTTGTCACTTTCCTCTTTCAGTGATAGTAAAAGGTATGTACAAGTTATTGACCTCATCCTGGAGAGTTCTTTACAACAGAACCAGACTGATAATGTTCCTCTTTTCTCTCAATCCAGCTGGACACTCCTCAGTTTTTCAACTCTTCTGTATTCCATAACTGTGATACATTCCCAGTAGTTCCAAGAGCCAGTAGCTATGCTTACATCTTATTCTTTTTGCTTCACTTAATCTCCTTACCCTATGCAGATCATAAGGCCTTCACTACATTTCTCTGCTGGGTTCCATTTAGAGTTAACTGTTCATTTTCTTCAAGCTGATTCTAAAGGATCAGAGTATAGAATTATCAACCACATGTACCTCTCAGGTACTGGCCCATATTTGCCTGCTGTATGCTTTTCTGGCAATGATAACAATGATATTATTGTGAAGGTATTGCCTCCCCTGCTTTGCAGTAGTGGTCCAACAGTGGCCAAAACTCAAGAGTATCTATTATAGGCTTCAATGGAGTCTATCTTTACACAAGATTACTCTTGGCAGAAATGTCGATAGAAGAGTTGTAAAGCTTCTATCACATGGGAGTCTTCATAAGATATTCAGATAAGTAAAAACAATGCTGGCTGTCGCTAAGCACGTTAATTCTGTAATCTGACGACGCCTTTTATGAAGAATTTAAGCAGTGGTTTATTCTAGCTCGTTAAGCCCTCACCGCTGAGTTAATCAGTGGAATTTATTATTACAATATATATCAATCACTTGATGACCCTGACGGTACTTCACCGTATTTTTGAATCCTCATAGGCTTTCGAGAGTCACTTTCTAGGCTCTTTCAGTTCGGCGACCTAGTTTCTGCGAGACTAGTTGCTTATGATCCTCTAGTCGTGAGTAAGTGTAGAAGTATCCCACGATATGATGTCTTCTATACTCCTATAGACTTGCTGTGCCTCCAAGTCTCCTAATGACCTACTGTCTGTGCTTATGCGTCGCACTGTGCCCCTCATTAAACCAATCCCACAGTTTTACTGAGCCTCTTAAGTGCCCGTGTTCTTTACTGATCTTGGCTCCTACTACACCGCGTCAGGCAGTCCACGCATATGTCGCCCAGAACATTTCACAGTAGAGTAAATACGGGATCTAGAGTTGGTTGCAGCCATTGAGATCCTCTTTGCTCACCTTACTCTCATGCGAAATCTGTGCCCATGTACATCGTACCCTGATCTTAGTATGTGAGTGTCCTGCATGTGACGTGACTCAAAGTCGCAAGAAGTCTGATCAGCTATAACCTATATCTCTTGATCCACCTTCACTTGGTTCCAGATTGATAGTATGTTTGTTGCATCTTCCCCAATATTAAAACTCTTACCTTTGCTCAGAGTATCTCTCATCTATCCTAATGTTCTCCACAACTCGACCTGTAATTGATTCAGATAGCATTTATGATCTCCGCTGGCTCCCCAGCTCTTGCCTATGCAGACATATCGCGCACCACTATAAGTCTCTCGTCCGATATAAATCCCAATACACACTCGCCTTTCGGCGTGACTCCCCCCACTTGATACCCCCCCCCCCTCTTCAACTCTCTTCTAGATGATCAAGTGTACTCTTTATTAACAACTAAGTGTAGAAAGGTTAACTCACTCTCTCTCTCGCTCAGTGCTGATGGTTACACTTAGAGAAAGTAATTTACTTCATATCAACTGTGTGATATATTATAACTATCGCACGTTTACTATTCTCGTAAAGGCTGCTGAATAGCTTTAGCTTTACATTACATTTAAATGAAAAGGCTAAATGTACAGATATAATACAAGGGGAAGTCAGTAAGTTACAAATGGTTATGAAAAAAAAAAAATGAGATACCAACTTGAACACCATGTATTATTGCACTTACATTTTCCCTTTATTTCTCAACATAATCTCCACCAACATTGATAAAGCACTATGCCATAAGCCAAGCTACCGACACCTAATACAAAACCCAATAAACAAACCTTCAAATAGTTTATAATAAATATGTAATATTGTTGATTTCAGCGCAATACGCATGGGATGACATCCTAGAGAGAGCTTCGACAAATTCCGCGCAAGACAATCCCACAAGATAGAAGTGGTGCGTGCATGTCTGCACGTAGTAAGTCTAACAGCCACATTCGAACCATCACGTTCATAGCCTGACTGCAGTAGCTATCCCGCCTAAATTGCTGCGCAGATCATCTGCACTCATCGCCTGTCGAAGAGCTATCGTATGGTTGCTATATGTGATGTTGATTGTTGGATAAGTAATGCTCATTGCACATCCGATCCGATCCTGGGGCAGTTTGGGGGGGGGTAAGCCTGAGTCTATCATATGGGGGGGGGCTATTGGGTGGGTTTTGGGTTGCTTTTTGTTTCACACTAAGAAGTCATTGATGTCAAACGTTTCACGTCAGTTACGTTAGATTGACTCTTCACACTAAGGAATTAGCAGTAGCGACCAGTCTACAAGAGTATGTTCCTCGTTCTCGATTTTTGTAGATGTATGGACCCTTGGCTGATGTCAGTATAGTGTCACTGGTATGCACTGTCTTTTCTCATTTTGTGAAATGACATGATCTATAATCCCTGTTGACTCGCGAATAATCCTCCAAGTACAAATGTGAATCTATCGTCTAACGCTATGTGTGGCGCAGGATAATAACAGAAATAGCTCGGACTAAACTACTCTCACATAGCAGAGAAAAAATACATGTTTAAAAAACTATTACATTTAACACAAATTTTCATCTTGTACCCGTATTATCAACTGTTGCTTGTGGATAGATAACACAGTATGTAGATCTACTCATCATCTAAAAAAATGACTAATACTATACTCACAGCAACGCATGTAATCTATTCAGTTTGTTATTCAGACATCTCCGGAGCATTAGAGGCATCTATACGAATCACTCATATTTAATAGCGCTCTCTGCTCTGCGCAATGCGACAACCTAGCAGTCTGCTACCTAAGAAACTTATACCAATGTTCCTCTCTAACAAGCCTGGCAAATGTCAGTGTGTGTCATCCTCGCAGATGCACTAAACTTATGAGCTAGAGCCATTCTTTAGTGACAAACTTACCAAATTACCAGTGAGATCAGACTAGAATACCCCTACTCGCGCAGCATGAAATGTGTGATTAGAGTCCTATCTCTTGAACTGGACCTTCCCCTCATATTGTTTTACATTTACTCTCCACGGTTTGAAAAGTTGTGTACAATATAAATTCATTTATGTTTCACTTTTATACAACTGTATCAGAGAAAGGAAAAATAGCCAACATTACGGCCACAAGGCCTTCGTCAGGGGAAAGGAAAGAAAGTGAAGGCTAGATAGGTAGAAGTTTTGATGTATGTACTTTTGTGTAATTCAATAAATGTGATACAGAATATGTATCTATCACATCTATAGGGACTATGCATACCATGTGTGAACGCGTAATGAGAGATAGTATCATATTAAAGATTTAAATAGCCTGAATTTGGTGACATATGCTGCGAGATAAGGAATGACACTGAAGTCTGTTGTGTACCTACTATGTGTTGAAGCCTTCACCGTGCTGGATAGCTTGAAGAATGGGACTGTGTACTGATTTCTTTCATTCGTCCCCCATCTGCTCCATAGGAACCTGCATCTACTTTACGTGTTAGTTCTCTTTGATGCGCTCGAAGGTGATTCAAGAAAGACAATCTACGCAAGCTGTCCGATGCCAGGTGGTGCCCGGATGTTACACAGTTCATGAATCTCTTTATTGATACTGAGGTTGCCAGCCACACCAAATGAGTCTCTTTGACATTGTACCTAAAGAGAAGAAGAGTAATATTGACACACAGATGTAAAACTTGCACATCAAGGTAAACTACCCAATACATGAACATATTAGTGGGAGTACTGGAAGTTAGTGTCAGATAGTTAGTAATGAGTAATGAAGAAATGCTGTGAAATTACTCTAGTAATGGTAGTACATAGCACCCAAAGTATAGAGCTGAATGTGATCGTTGAGCTTCTGAGAATCAAGAAGCAAATAAAAAGCAGGACGATAGTATAGTTCTATTACACGCATAGTGCTAGTGGATGTTACATATTTACATATTTTGTATACTGGCGCGCCAGAGAGAAAAAACACCCTTTACGGTGAGAACGTGTGCTCGTCGATTTTAGTTTTGCAGTTTGCCTAGGATCAAAGTATCCGGATACAGAGTTCCTCATTAAAATTTGAAAAGAGATTTCCTTGTTTTTTAAGTATTATCTGGTTCTCCAATAAAAGGTCCGTTTAAACAAATAGGAATTTATGAAATCTATTCTTCACTCTGGGCGTGACTTGGCGGCTTGAAATTTCACAGTGAGATAAAACTGACAAAAAGTCAGACTATTTTTCCCCCTCAATGTTGTTATGAATATAATCAGAAGATCCCAATCATTTCAAACAGGTCGTTGTGGCACTTTCAAAAGTCTCCTACACTGGAACAAATTTCAAAAGGTCTTGTGCTCCCATATATGCGTAATACTGATTCTTGGCATACCACTCCACCACGAAAAGTATGTGAACTCATATTGTCCTAATGTGGAAGATTAAGCCACGATTACTTTCGTGAACTAAGTGGAGCGGAAGCGATTAGTATCACTCTTGTCCTCGCCCACATGTGAACTGCACACGACAGGGACTCTCAAATCGCAAGTATAGTCTGTCGTTGAATGCCAGAGTTGATGTGCTGACTCGAGACGGTCCGTGGTGTCTTATCGGGAGATCTCATGACAGTGGATGATAGACAGAGCTTCGCAAGCTGTTTCGGCTCGCACACTACCGATGTATCTGTAGTGGTAGCAGTCGCCCATCTGATTTGCTGCTGATAACACCCTGAACTCTGATAGATATCGATGAGGACTATTATCTGCTACTAACAGATAGAATTTAAATGACAGAGACAGGAAACGCCATTAAATATAGATAAGTGTGATAAATTAGAGTCAGACACGTGAAGTAAAGACGTGTTCGTCTGACGTTGTATACTAGCAACATGAGATACTGATGTGACTGCCGCATTTCAAGCTTGTACTGGCGAGAATCTCGATCCCACAAGATGCTCTGTTGATTTGAGTCCAGATACGTTAGTGCTATTTGTCTGTGCTACGAATTATGTTTGAGAGAGAGAGTCATGATCGTAGTAACTCTCGATCACATAAAATTTCATATATAGTAGATTTCTTGAGGTATACAAAATTCAATCCCTAAGTCGCTGGCGATGTCACCACGTGATCAGGCTTCACTAGTATGTGTCCAGGCCAGGCTGCCTCAAAATTATATTTTCTTTGTAGTCTGTTGTGCTCTCTGATAATCCTATGATGCACAGCTCTTTAGTGGAGTGTCGATGGAGAACCACGTGACAACTTGCACCATGTTTGCATCTATTTAATTGATAGCTACACGGCCAGTATGGTGCCATCAGGAATAGCAATCGTGTCAAAGACTCTAAGCTGAGGTCAGTGCGTTGTCCCTCTTATTGCTTTGAAGAGAGTGTGCTCACGTAAGCAGAGATAGCAGCGCTCTTCTATTGTCTTGTACCCAGAACCTAATGGATTAGCTCGCACGTCAATGTGCTTCACCGAAACTTTTGAGTAGTATCACGCAGCTTTAACTGCTTGGGTAGAGTACTGTTAGTAGGGTAGTTTAATTCTTTCTGTGTGTCTACGTCAGATGAACGCCGCTCGCAGGGCAAAAGGATCTATACTATTAAACCTTGTGGTCTTATGCCATCCGTTTGGTGTGAGGGCTGAGATACATGAGAGTCGTATGTATTGCTAACTTTGACTGCATAGTCCCGAAGTTGTGTAGTTTTATTTGGGTGATAATGAAATATGGATGGGTGGTTTGATGGTGTGTTTCTTGTGCGACGATGGAGACATGTTGGTAAGCACAAGTCTTAGTTGCAGAGGGCAGAGGCTGAGGAAATGTTCTCTAGTAATTCACATATTAGAGCTCTTTGCTGTACAAGCTATCGAGAAAGGTAGAATCCATAGCTCGATCCTCATCTGTTCCTGTGCGCTCTCCTAGTATGTAATACAGAACCGTATAAGATGTAAAGATGCCCACTCTGTGGTTGGAAAGGACGAAAATGATGATTAAAGAGAGAGATAGTGCAACAGGAGATTTACACAAACAAGCAACTCTGGCCTTCGAAGGGTGTTCTTGTAGTAGGCTATAGAAGTAAGGTACTACGTAGCAGGTAGTGTCTTTGGAAAATGGGAAATCTGTTCAGTATCGTCACTCCGCTATGTACATACTTGAGGAGAAATTAATTGATCTTGTGTGAAGTACTAATTGATTGATAGTCTAATGTGTGGCTTAATTAGTACTAAGTAGTTGCCTAAGAAGATGTGACTAATGTGAGATGTGCGGAGTGTAGAATGTATGGTGGAAGGTGGAAGTGTGTTTTGTCAAAGTCGATGAAGCGGGATGTATCAGTCTTGAGAGACATGATCATGGTAAATTCAACCCCCAAGCCCTCTCACCAATATAACACCATTGTAACCCCCCTCTTTCAATAAGTACCGGAGTTTATAGTTGCCATATGACTGATGCTCCAAAGTGACCCAGAACAGAAGAGCATAGCATATGGCCCATTTCGTTTTCCCATATGGTCAACACCTAACATAGTAAATTTGGCATACAGTATAAAAACTGACTTTTGAATTCAAAGGCATTATGAGCTTGACATAGTGACAATCAGTATTCTCTATTAGACGCGATAGTGACAGAGGAGACGTAGTGTCAGTGTCGTGATCTCAGAAAGAACTTACTAGACCAGACGCCCAAGGCTGGATTGGTGCAAGAGAGAGCAGCTAAAGTTCCGTTTAAGAATTTCTGAGCATTGAGTCCTCCATCAAGCAGCTGTGTCGAGGTTAAACTAGAGTGAGAAAAAAATAGACACTAGTGCTGCACCAACCTCCCCCCTCCCCACAAAACTTCAGTCTCGACGCTCAATCCGTGTACAACAAGATGTCTGAGTACATTTCCGCGTCCAAGATCGCGAGACTCCAGTACATATGCCATAGTCCGGCCTACTCACTAATACTCTGCACCTGATATACCCTGTGACTCAAGTACAATCTAATCACATGATGAGCTACAGATACCAATCTGTACTAGATCACTGTGCCCTGATCAAACTCCACGACCACCAACTCCATACAATCTAATAGACTACCTACACCCCTAACCCCTCAATTAATGCAGATCTGACATCTCAGTCGACAATCTAAGCTTGACTAAAGGCTCCAATTCCTCCAAACCAACATCCTTAAAAACAATAAGAGGGTCTGCCAATTCTATCAAACTTCCCACATAATGCCTCTAAGATATATGCAGTCTACTGCACAAGTTCTCAGGCATCTCCAAACAATGTTTGGTACCACATGATACTAGCCAACAAAAAAATGCCATAATCTCGTGTTTCTAAAAAAAAAAATTTTTTTTGGGGGGGGGGTGGGTTTTTTTATGTGCCATGACCCAAAAATTTTTTTGTTATGTTGTTGTTGTTTTTTTTTTGGGTTTTTTGTTTTTTTTTTTATTATTTTTTGTTTTCGAAAGTCCATAGGCCACACGAAGGAACACCTAATGGCCATTTTTTCCTCGCAGAACTCTGTATTTGTTAACTGGAGGGATCACCAACCCCAGATAATGTATAGGGAGATGTCAGGTCAAGCAAAGCACTAATGCAGATTCCTAGCCTGGCATATGTTTGTTGGAGGACTTGGTATAAGTTTGTTGGAGGATCTGGCATATGTTTGTTGGAGGACTTAGTATAAGTTTGTTGGAGGATCTGGCATATGTTTGTTGGAGGACTTGGTATAAGTTTGTTGGAGGATCTGGCATATGTTTGTTGGAGGACTTGGTATAAGTTTGTTGGAGGATCTGGCATATGTTTGTTGGAGGACTTGGTATAAGTTTGCTGGAGGATCTGGCATATGTTTGTTGGAGGACTTGGTATAAGTTTGTTGGAGGACTTGGTATAAGTTTGTTGGAGGATCTGGCATATGTTTGTTGGAGGACTTGGTATAAGTTTGTTGGAGGATCTGGCATATGTTTGTTGGAGGACATGGTATAAGTTTGTTGGAGGATCTGGCATAAGTTTGTTGAGGAAGTTCTCTGTATACCTCTATTCCCCACTCTGATGGTCTCCGAGTTCTTCGGTTTTTTCTTGACCAGCGCACTTGTCCGTCTATATCCACTGACACTCTTCTCTGTCTTGCTGAACTGGTCCTTCAACTTAATTCCTTTGAATTCAAAAGTCAGTTTTTTTACCAAATTAGTGGTGTTGCCATGGGAACGAAGATGGGTCCTAGCTATGCCTGCCTGTTCATGGGTCACTTGGAGCATCAGATATGGCAACAATACTCCGGTACTTTCCCCGGGTTTTACCACAGATATATCGATGATGGCATTGGTCTCACAGATATGTCCAAGACTGATTTATCCCGCTTCATCGACTTTGTCAACCACTTCCACCCCACCATCAAGTTCACCTCCCTCATCTCCATAGTATCTGTCAACTTTCTTGACATTACTATTACTATCATGCCTTCCGGCCTTAATACCTCAGTATACTACAAGCTGACAGATGCCCATAGCTACCTTCAGTATACCTCTTCTCATCCTCGGGCTTGTTGTGACTCCCTTCCATTCTCACAACTTCTCCGCCTCCACCGTTTGTGCCTAGACGATGATGACTTCCACTTCTGAGCCAATGAGATGTTGGATTTCTTCCGTAGCAGACTCTATCAGGAACATGTTCTCACCTCTGCCCTCCAACGTGTGCTCCCCATCTCTCATCAGGAGGCCCTCAAACCTCACTATAAACTCACTTCGGATAGAGTCAAATTGATCTTGACCTATCACCCTCACAGTACTGCAGTCAAGCAGATCCTTTTCCGCCATCTCCCTATCCTCCAAGCAGAGTCTGTGACCCAAGAAGTTTTCGGTGAAGCACCTTTGGTGGCATATAGGCGGGACAAGAACTTGAAGGATCTTCTTGTTCGCAGCTGTCTTCCAAAGGGGAATGCCACTCAGTTTGGCACACTACCCTGTGGTCGGACACGATGCAACATGTGCAAGTATGTCATCTCAACCCACAAAGTGTCTTTTCCTGAGGCTACGTACACCATCACCAGTAGCTTCACGTGTGAGTCGCGCAATGTCATTTACACGATCATATGTAAACGTTGCTGCAAAACCTATATTGGCCAAATGACTTGGGGACAGATTCAGCCAGCACTTGAATGACATCTCTCAGCAAAAATCCACACCAGTTGCCATACACTTTAATGGTCCTGATCACCATGGTCCCATCGACATCCAGGTCACAGCAATCAGATCCTGCTCCTCTGACACTGCTAGCCGAGAACAGCTTGAGAACCGTCTTATCCACTGCATGGGGTGTCTAAAACCAGCCGGTCTTAACACTCTGCACACTTTTGTTTGAGGTCACCCTTTCCTCTCTTGTTCCATTTTGACTCTTTCCACTCTTATCCTATTTTTCTGCCGCCTTAATATGTATGAATAATATGTATGAATATATAATACACTGTTTTTAATATGTCTTGATTTTTTATTTCATTTTTATTTATCTCCAACTCATTCTGTCCTTTTCTATTTCCAGTCCCCACTAATATTATGTTTGGGTAGTTTATTGTTCAGTTTTGTTTTTTAGTTTCTTAGTATATATTGTGTACATCCGGTGGTGACAGTCATTTCCTTTTCCGGGCACGCCAGTCCGTTCGCGGGAAGCAAAAGTGGTAAAACTTTGATTCCTTCAGGGAAGTACCAAGGTTTAATTTTTATATTTATTTAGGTTCTTATGTGTCCTATCTAGCCTTCACTTTCTTTCCTTTCCCTGACGAAGGCCTTGTGGCCGTAATGTTGGCTATTTTCTTTGTCTTTTGTCCTCGTAAGACGAATCACCTTTTTTCGATTTTTTTTTCACACCCATCCACTATAAGTTTGTTGGAGGATCTGGCATATGTTTGTTGGAGGACTTGGTATAAGTTTGCTTAAGACCTATGCTCCTTTAATAACATATATTATTTTGTTATCATTTTTTTTATTTTATCTGTTATAATAACACATTATAACGGTTATAATAAAATTGTGTACATGTACACTTTTTTAACATGTATTTTTTCTATGTATGTACTTATTTTATATTGTAAGTATTAATTACTTTGTCTTGTGGCCTTCATTCACAGGGATTAGCAATTAAAAAAAAAACAGCAACATGAATTAAACCAATCCATAATCAATCGTACCTGTAAATGTTCCTCTGTAAAAGGTGGGTCATCCCATCGAGGAATTTTGACATTTTTATTGACATTTTTTTCAAAGAGAGGAACAACCATCTCCTGGAGTTCTTCAAGAGATTCTTTTCCCAAAACACACAGGCCCATGATGTTTGAGGAGTAATACTGAGAATGGAACTTTAGCAGTTCTTCTCTGGCATCCACTCCTTTGGATTTTGGAATTGTTTCTAGGGTCTCCTTGTTTCCTGAAATCATCAATCATACAATTAAAAAAACAAAAGAAAGAAACATGATATTAAAAGTGACTCTTAGGCTAGCATGCTTTATTTACACTCAGCAGAGAAAACTATATTATAAAACAAGTTGAATAAGATTCTACTAGGGAACAAGACTGAGTTAGTAGCCACACATTTGCACTCTATTTTAACCAAACAATTCATATTTAAAATGATTCATACAGCCCTGGTCAAATTCCTTCATTGTCTTATAGTGCTGCATTCCTTATCATCACATCAGATTATAATGACTGAGCTGACAGTGCCATTTGAATCCAAATTGGACGAGCAACCCTCATTCAAAGTGGTCAAGTATATTATCTGGTCACGGACTTGAGTCATGATGGGTTCATTGTAAGGGTCATGGCTGTTGAGGTAGGTGCAAGAGGTCTCATGGCTGCCTCAATGTATGATCTACTGAAACTGATAGGGTTGAGGGGACAGTAAAGAACACGGGCACTTAAGAGGCTCAGTAAAACTGTGGAAAGGGAATCATGCTGGCTGTGGAACAACCGCAAAAGGGGTTTGGAATTGGGGACAGTAATTTGTTTTCATCATAGTGGTTACTTTCACAATTGCCTCCAGCTGGTAGAAAATAAGAGTGAATTTGAAAGCAGCAACCAAGGTGGAGTGGGTTCAATTCTCTGCACAAGACAACAGGAAGCTGATACTTGGGAGTCATGACCCAAGTGGGCCCACCCCCCTTAGAGTGTAAAGGAGAGTAAGGGGCCGAAACACTTGATCGATGGGGACACTTCTGATGATCAGATTGCCTCCTGTCATATCGCTCTGTATAGAGTGTCCTTTCATTGTAATTTAACTGGAGCATTTGGATAAATGAAGTTAACTGTAACGTTGCAACTGAAATGTATTGTTGTGTAACTGAAAATCACTTTTACTCAACCTCAAAAGATTTCAAGTCATTAGAAGCAAACACACAAAAAACTGCCATATCTGGCAAGAAGATAAAAAATAAATAAACACTGCCATATCTAGAAAGAAATCATTTTAAAGTAAAACCAAATCCACTTTAAAATAGAGAACTCTGGTTCTAATGTGATTATGTGCCAAATTAAACTTACTGGAACAGCTAAATACCTTTGGAATGGAACTAAATACTCTCAGCTAAAAATGTAAATCCGGCATGATGCTGACATCACCCCAAGTGTGCCGATGGTCGAGAAAATATGGGCCTTAGACCATATTCCCAATATGCCTCAATGGGCGTGTAACGGGATCCTAACAACGTAAATCCATGTGAAAGGTTCCTTCAACATTATGCAAAGAATATACTGTCTATACAATTATGCATCAGTGATTAAACAGAAACTGTCGCTCACACGCAGTTTTACATATACATAAGTATGTGTATACATGTGCCATTCTAAAGAACATGGAGAATTTTGACGGTGACCTTCTTCAGCATTATTTAACAAAGACAAAAAGAAAAATACTTAGTAATTTATATGTCAATGTGTCGCGCTATTTATAAATAAACATGCAGCATATTTGTAATGTTTTAATTTAAAAAAAAAAAAAAAACAAAGGATGAAAATTTGAATGAAAAAACCCGGTCGCCAGAGCGGTGTGTTAAAAACTTAAACATGCAGCATATTTGTAATGTTTTAATTTAAAAAAAAAAAAAAACAAAGGATGAAAATTTGAATGAAAAAATGTGTTAAAAACTTCCCCTCAAAACATAACATGTATAGGGTGATTAAGAAAAGATTTTAAAATATTTCTTGCCTGCTTCACATACTGTAATATTTAAAGATTTTTTAAAGCCAAGGAATTATATTTTAATTCTCATACGTTAATCACTGGTAGAAAAATATTTAACAGTAATTATTGAGATCACAAAAAATGTGTTTGTGCATGACATATCATCATAAAATGTTATCTGTTTACACACACGCAAACCAACATACACACATGTGCACATACATAAAAGATACACATTCTGATGAGAAGCAAGAATATTCCCACAATTACTTTTTCTCAATGTTTTGGTCAAACTTAAATTTTCCTGGTATTAAGATTTGTGGTTTATTTTTATTTTTTTGGCACGGTTCTTGAACTTTGAGCCTGGTGTCTCCACCTTTGTCCTATAAATGAAATGGTGATTCTACCACATTACCTGTTCCAAACTTGCTAAAATCATGGTCCTCCCTGGCTAGAGACTTATCCAGCTGGAATAACCTCCAAGGATCACTCTGGAGATTTCTGCTGTTCTCACTGTCCACTGCATTAACTTCGCGACCAGTAGCAGATGGAGTAAACAGTGGACAACAAAAGAACTGGGCAAATCTGAGGCAAAAAGAACATAAGGCATGAGAACAATTGCCATTTACATTACACATGATCATCATATGAAGTATTCAAACCACAGTGCAAGTTACTGCCCCTGACTTCACCGTGCAGACGGAACAGTGATCATCAGCTTCCATAAATCTCATTTCTCTAACAAGCTCTCAAGTCTCTCCAATCCAGGTGTTTCCGTTTTATCATGGTGAGTATTACTTCTCCGTTTATTCATTCATTACCCTAAAGCCCCCCCAAGGAGCACAGGCTCTCAACAAATTCATACCAAGTCCTCCTGTCATGTGTCATCATCTCAAGGTCTTTCCATATCCTTCATCCTTTTAATTTCAGTCTTCAGTTCTCTTCTCAATTTGATTTGTTCTAACTCTCTTACCAGAGATTTACAGAACAAGGACAGCCAGGTAATGCTACCAGCAGGTTTTCTAAATGTGTGTCCTATCCACTGCCAGTACCTTCTTCTCACCTCCTGTTCCACTGGCAGTGCTCATTTCTTGTCCATTCAGAGCTAATATTCCTTAGTCTTCTTCTCTTCCCTACAATGACCCTGCCTGATGAATTAGGCTGGAGGTCAATTTCCAATTCATTTCCACTTTTGTTATCATGCTGTTACTAAGGTAGTTCATGTTTAGTTAAGTTCAAAAGGTCTTCAACTAACCATGACCCCTCTGCATCTGCTTATAACAATTTTATTTTATGTAATCTGTTTTTGTTCTGTACATTAAAAAATGCTTTAACATTTGCATTAAAAACCACCAATTTATTACTGTCCTTGATTTCTCCAGATTTTCAAAACATTTTCAGCAGCTAAAATAGCTGTTCTTGTCTTTCTCTTTCTTGTCTTTACAGCCACATCATAGCCTTTGTGTGCAGTAGAGTTGGGGGAGGCGATGGTGTCTATTACATTCTCTTGCATATGAGTATATAAGATATGATATGTGGGAAATATGAACTATTAGAGCTAAAATGCATGAGGTATTTACATGTCTAATGATCAGATCTCCTCCTGTTGCAAAACTCATAATAGTTTGGTATTCAGGTGAGTTTATTTAAACACAATTGTGTTTTTTTTATTTTTCTCAGAACGTTAAAATGCCACACATTCATTCACCTTTTCTCAGTTCCCCAAGGAGCACAGGCCTTGAACATTCGTATGACAAATCTTCCTGTCCTGTGCCATCAGCTTAAGGTTTGTCCACATCTTCCTCATTCCATGTATGTCTGTCTCCCAATTCTCTTCTCAATGTGTTCTTAGGCCTCCCTCTACCACTCTTACCCTGAGGATTCCAGAACAAGACTGCCTTGTTATACTATCAACAAGTTTCCTCAGTGTGTGTCGCCAGTATCTCCTTGTCATCTCTTGTTCCACTGGCAATTGTCTGGTTCATGCTGTCAGTTCCACTTTAGTGATCTTGCCATATCAATTTCAATCCTTCTAGTGTATGCAAGCACCCTTTTATGAAAGTATGTAGCTTCTTGGTTTTGTTCTCCACATTTCAGAGCCATAGAATAAAACTGACATAACTTTAGAGTTGAAAATGTTTACAAAACACTAAAGTGGTTGTTGTTGTTGTTAACTAAGGCTGCTGAGCTTTATGCTCTTTTGCAGCAATACCAACTTGAAGACTCCTTGGTGTTATCTACATTGTAGATCTAGGCTTTTCCGCCATTCCGAAACATGCTGAGTTTAAGTCATGAGCTCCAGTTTCTCCAGCTTGGCTTGCATTTAAAGGATCATCACATCTGGTCCTAAGCTAGGAGGAAGAAGTGCACAGCTGACTGTGCATTCCCCGCCATCCAAGGGGCTCTCCAAATATGCAGAGCTAAAATACTGTGCTCTGGTTTTGGGCTCTCCCAAGGAATCGTCACATTCTACACAGAGCCACCTCTCAGCTCCCGTGCCTATCATGGGGTCCATAGTGAGAACCTCCTGCATGCAGGCAACCAGGTAAAAGCCAAAGTTATTCTGGGGCTCAAGTGACTCCTCCAAGCTTAGTGTGCAATGCTGGGTTCTCAACGTATTTCACCACAGGGGGAATCCCTGGAAGTGTGTGGCTGATTTCAAGAGTCAATGAGGGTTAATTATCCTCACAGACAGAGGTTCACTTCCACATCTGTATACTATAGCATTGTGCTTAGCTGGAGGTCATATAAGGATGACTAGATATGCCTCCATGCATAACTTAGTGGTTAAAATTGTTGCCTTCTAAAGAATCGTTCTGATTTGGATTCCTTACAGAGGTACAATGTGTTTTTTTTTTAATTCATGCAACTGCCTTGTTTATTTTAATAGGTGTGCCTCCATGCACACACTAAAATGGTAAAAATGGTCAGCAAAACCACAAAATACTGAAATGAAATAAAGCATGTGTCTACTAACTTTATGGTATTAAATACGTAGCATTAAATGTATACTTGAATTCAACTTTACAAAATTTCATCAAAATTAAATTATATATTCATACAATTTAATAAATATTTAAATTACATTACTCATGGCTTGACAAAAACCCTACAAGACCAAATATGAGCTGTAAAAATATTCTTGTATAAGGAATTGAAACCTTTCTATATCAAAAGATACTTCTTTCATATTCAATATACAGCATCAACCATGCATAAATACAATACCACCATTATTTACTGTTACAAATCAATTTTATTTCACCTTCCAGCTCACAGTCATTCACTGGTATTTGCTATTTACTCAAGGTCTGGTGTTTATTTATATAATCTGTAACAAATGTTTCAATGAGCAAGGTCCTTATTCTACAGAGTGTTAGGCATTAAAAGATGTGCTGGATAATGTCAACAGAGCTGATGGAATGTAGGCAGCTGAAATGTCATGGTGTTAGGTATTTCTTTCAGTGAAAATATTGTTGTTTGGCCATTTCTCTTTATGATAATGTCTGCTGGAAACAGAATCCATCTTTTCCAATAAGCATTCTTTTTTTCCTTCATGAATTTTTATTAAATATATGCTGAGAAGTCTGCCCATGAAAATAACGACAAGTGTTTCAAGTTTAAAAGAAAATGTTCTGAACTTCTTACCTGTCCAGGGCTCCTGGTAAATATTCCGGTGAAATATCAAAGTAGTAGTTGGTATGCTCCAGAGATGTGAAGGCATTTGACATTCCTCCATGCTCATTCAAAAACTGTGATGATGTTGAATGATGTTTTTTAAGCCAGTCAACAATGATGTTCCCCCCCCCCCCCATTTTATATCTCTCCCAAACACATCTCTTTTCCATCTCTCTCACACTTATATTTCTCCTCTACATTTCTTTCTTTCTCTCTCAACTCTTCTCTCTTCATCATCTCTTGTAACTATTTCATTAAGTAATCCACTCTCAAATTGATCTCCTTCTCTTGTCCCACCTCTCTCAAATATAAATCTTTGCCAACTCTATCAACAATGAGTATTTTACCTTTCTTTTCCACCTCATGCTTAGCCCTGTTTTTTCTCCTTTTTCTGCATCTCTACTTTTCTACACACTTTTCAGCTCTCAACAAATTCCACCTCTTGTCCTCTTCCCTTCATGTCACAACATATATCTTTCTCACTCAACTCAAACTTCTTCTTTCTAAATGTCTCAGCTCTAAATTTATTCATTATCTTTCTTTATTTTCTCCTCTTATGATCATCACCTTCCTTTTTGCTCCCTATGGAACACAAGAGACACCACTATAACTGACCACTTTGTGCAGAAACCTTGTACAAAGCAATCACAAGCTCATGCAGTGGTAGTTTCTATATTATTTTGTTTTCTATGGTAAGGTTGCCACACCCATGCACAATTTATCAGTCACTTTTTACAACATGCCTGAGTGAGTAGTAGCCTTATTTTTTCTTTGTCTCATAAGAGGCCTCAGGAACTACACAGGACCTTTCTCTGTTCTCATTCTCTATTCTACATCTCTCTCCTCTCTTCTCACCATTTTCATTCTTTAGCTCTCCTCTGTTCTGTACCACCCCATTCTCTTTTTTTTTGTATTCTACATCTTTCAACTCTCCTCTTTTCTATCCCCTTCTGTATTCTATATTGTGATGGGGCCGAAAAGGAGACGCCCGCCCCCTACCTGTTTTTGGGCAGATTATTTTCGATGTGCGCGAAGCATTCTGGGATGTGAAAAGTCTGAAGTAGAAGATATGTAATGAGGCCATAATAAAGCCTACATATAGTTGTGGTGTAGAGTTGTGGGTTATAATTGATAGTTATGGGCCATACTTGAGTGGTTTAGTGCCTTATAAAGCGATAATTGCGTGTGATATTTAAGTAGCCAAGATTAATACGCCCAGCGCGCAGTAAAGTGAGTGATTCGACCTGGCCTTATAAAAGAATGCGATAACCAACAGCGACCTTTCCTAGTATCAGCCCACACGAGAGAGCAAACGACGAGGTGATGGGTGTAGGTAGCAGATGGACCAGAGCACGTGAGTTGTAATTCTTAAGCGCAGTTTGTAGAATTTAGCATTCGTGTTCTATAAGTCACCTAATCTTCACACTCAGACAGCTGAGTGAAAAGGCCCTTGAGTATAAGAGTGAGATCCATCTTTGTTTCATAGATCTGGAAAAGGCGTTTGACAGGGTCCCTTGGAGCAAACTTTGGGACTGTTTGGCAAGGAAGAATATTCCAGCACCTCTGATTCATGCTATACAGAGCTTCTACAAGTCTTGCAGAAATTATGTGAGGACAGCAAACCATAAGTCAGAAGAGTGCAGGACCACCACTGGTGTAAGACAAGGTGATATCCTATCACCTTACCTCTTCATACTCCTTATGGACGATGTCATCAAGGCATGTAAGGAGAGAACAAGAAAGTATTCAGTGGGGTACTGGAAGATGAGACAGGTCTATATTTCAGAGCTGGCATTTGCTGATGATGTTGCCCTGATTGCTAAATCAGAGGCACATCTCCAATCCAACCTGCAAGTCTGGAAGGAAGAGCTGGAGAAGAGAGGGATGGTCATAAGCAGCTCTAAAACAAAATCCATGGTGATATCACGAGAAGAAAGAAGACATCAGATTAAGCTGGGAGAACAGGTCCTGGAGCAGGTCGACCACTTTAAATACCTCGGAGCTATTATAGACCGAAAGGGAGGCATCAAAGAAGAGTTGGCCACTCAAAAAGCAGCAGCTGGGAGACTTTTTCAGGCCATAAATAGAGGATTCCTCAGCAAGAGAGAGGTTGGTAAGAAAACGAAAATGGCTGTATACTGCTCCACCTATGTCCCAGTCTTGACATATGGATGCGAGTCATGGGCAATGACTACAACCCATAAAAGCCAGATCCAAACCTCAGAAATGAGGTATCTGAGGAAGGTGGTTGAAGTAACAAGAAGAGACATGGTACGCAACCAGACGATACGTCAAGGCCTACAATGCCACCCCCTACAGACCCAAGTAGAACAGTCCCAACTAAGATGGTTTGGCCATGTCTGCAGAATGGGAGAAGATCGGCTACCACGACAAGCATGGGAAACAAAGAGCCAAGGATCCAGACCCCGAGGACGACCCAGAGTCCGCTGGGAGGACAACATTAGACAATCTTTGAAGGACCGAGGACTAGAATGGAACCAGGGCAGGAGGAAGACAGCCGATAGAATAGTCTGGCGCTCTCTCTTCCAAACCTCTACACCTCACGGTAGAAGGGGAACGACTAAGTAAGTAGTAAGTAAGTAAGTTCTATAAGTCTGTACATTCAGCACGTGAGTTAATTTAAATTAGCATTAGTTTTATATAATTCGGAAATAATATCGATGTGGCTGTTTTAATGTTTAGTGATATAGATAGATGTGTTTCCAAAGGAAATGTCTTTTTTAGGACATTATGATTTAGTCTTGAAATGATAGATGAGTGAAAATAATGTTTGATCGGTTTTATTAGGCACGCAAAGCCCAAATCACATATGTAAGAGTTTAGTATCAAGTATTCCATTCATCAGAGAAGGGCAAATTTAGTAGGAGAGTGTTTTATACATGAAACTGGACAGAGAAGCAATTTTTTACTTGAATTTAGATGATATTGACTGTTATCAAGATGGCGGCCACGTGGTCATGAAAGGTGGTGCGTCACCATGCGTGTGTATAAAGAAGACGCCAGTTTTATATTGTGTGAATTGACACGTGGGTGGGAAGCAGATTAAGATAATTTTCCCCAGTAAAGGAAAGAAAGAGTTGTCGTGTTAATTTTCCTTTATATGATGACTAGTTCTAGTTGTTAAGTCAAGAGTAATTATATTTTATTTCTTTAATGTAAAAGTAATTGAGTGTATTTCACGATAGCCTACTTATCATAATTCTACTGTATATATTTAATGGGTTACTGTGAGGTGAGAATAGTCATTTAGATTTCTGGAGAGCGCGAGGCCACTCCTTGGGCGTAAAGCGCATTTGAGACATAAATGTTGCTGTTTGCTCCTTGCGGAGCAGGGCGACACCAGTGCGGCTGAATCCAACAGAAGCCTGCATGAAGCATTTATATGCTATGGCAGTGATTTGTTTCGGTAACGATGTGTTTCATGTGATGAGATTCCCAGTCTCATCAGTGGTCATATACGACACGCTTGTTGCCAGGCACACCAGTCGTCACATACGACATGCTTCCGAATGCAGTAACGAATATTGAGATAGATCAGTTGCGAGGTGGTGGTTTATTCTCGTTATTGAGAGTATTTGTTGTACATATAGTTGAATATTATTTTATGTCCATTTTATGATTATTTAATTATGGTTATGAGAGGAATGGTTGTGAGAGCACGTGGGCTCACTTCAAGATATATATTTCTCTTCTCCGCTCCTGAGGGAGCATGGGGCCAACAGTGTGGTTTGCCTCCATATTAAGTATTCATATGCTAGGGCAGTAGTGTTTCGGTAGCAATCGGTGTTACACGGTGAGATTGCCAGCCCCACGCACAACACCTTACTAGTCTCATTGGACGACATGCATGAGTGTGTGTGTGTGATAGCTGAGTGTGTGCTCTTGCAGTAGTGGTTTTGGTAGCAACCGGTGTTACACGGTGAGATTGCCAGCCTCCTGCACAACACCATACTAGTCGCACTGGACGACACGCATGAGTGTGTGCGTGTGTGATAGTTGAGGGTGTCAGGTGGCGTGGAAGGATGAGAGTATCATTATTTAACTATGATTTTAACCAGCCGTTGCTTTGTTTGCTTCTCCAGAATTAGCAATCGGGCACATGCTGGGTGTTTTGTTTTGTTTGTTTGCTGTTTGCTCGGTGTCACTGTCTGCCTGATCCTGCCGACAACGCCAATATGTGATGGGGCCGAAAAGGAGACGCCCGCCCCCTACCTGTTTTTGGGCAGATTATTTTCGATGTGCGCGAAGCATTCTGGGATGTGAAAAGTCTGAAGTAGAAGATATGTAATGAGGCCATAATAAAGCCTACATATAGTTGTGGTGTAGAGTTGTGGGTTATAATTGATAGTTATGGGCCATACTTGAGTGGTTTAGTGCCTTATAAAGCGATAATCGCGTGTGATATTTAAGTAGCCAAGATTAATACGCCCAGCGCGCAGTAAAGTGAGTGATTCGACCTGGCCTTATAAAAGAATGTGATAACCAACAGCGACCTTTCCTAGTATCAGCCCACACGAGAGAGCAAACGACGAGGTGACGGGTGTAGGTAGCAGATGGACCAGAGCACGTGAGTTGTAATTCTTAAGCGCAGTTTGTAGAATTTAGCATTCGTGTTCTATAAGTCTGTACATTCAGCACGTGAGTTAATTTAAATTAGCATTAGTTTTATTTAATTCGGAAATAATATCGATGTGGCTGTTTTAATGTTTAGTGATATAGATAGATGTGTTTCCAAAGGAAATGTCTTTTTAGGACATTATGATTTAGTCTTGAAATGATAGATGAGTGAAAATAATGTTTGATCGGTTTTATTAGGCACGCAAAGCCCAAATCACATATGTAAGAGTTTAGTATCAAGTATTCCATTCATCAGAGAAGGGCAAATTTAGTAGGAGAGTGTTTTATACATGAAACTGGACAGAGAAGCGATTTTTTACTTGAATTTAGATGATATTGACTGTTACCAAGATGGCGGCCACGTGGTCATGAAAGGTGGCACGTCACCATGCGTGTGTATAAAGAAGACGCCAGTTTTATATTGTGTGAATTGACACTGGGTGGGAAGCAGATTAAGATAATTTTCCCCAGTAAAGGAAAGAAAGAGTTGTCGTGTTAATTTTCCTTTATATGATGACTAGTTCTAGTTGTTAAGTCAAGAGTAATTATATTTTATTTCTTTAATTTAAAAGTAATTGAGTGTATTTCACGATAGCCTACTTATCATAATTCTACTGTATATATTTAATGGGTTACTGTGAGGTGAGAATAGTCATTTAGATTTCTGGAGAGCGCGAGGCCACTTCTTGGGCGTAAAGCGCATTTGAGACATAAATGTTGCTGTTTGCTCCTTGCGGAGCAGGGCGACACCAGTGCGGCTGAATCCAACAGAAGCCTGCATGAAGCATTTATATGCTATGGCAGTGATTTGTTTCGGTAACGATGTGTTTCATGTGATGAGATTCCCAGTCTCATCAGTGGTCATATACGACACGCTTGTTGCCAGGCGCACCAGCTGTCACATACGACATGCTTCCGAATGCAGTAACGAATATTGAGATAGATCAGTTGCGAGGTGGTGGTTTATTCTCGTTATTGAGAGTATTTGTTGTACATATAGTTGAATATTATTTTATGTCCATTTTATGATTATTTAATTATGGTTATGAGAGGAATGGTTGTGAGAGCACGTGGGCTCACTTCAAGATATATATTTCTCTTCTCCGCTCCTGAGGGAGCATGGGGCCAACAGTGTGGTTTGCCTCCATATTAAGTATTCATATGCTAGGGCAGTAGTGTTTCGGTAGCAATCGGTGTTACACGGTGAGATTGCCAGCCCCACGCACAACACCTTACTAGTCTCATTGGACGACATGCATGAGTGTGTGTGTGTGATAGCTGAGTGTGTGCTCTTGCAGTAGTGGTTTTGGTAGCAACCGGTGTTACACAGTGAGATTGCCAGCCTCCTGCACAACACCATACTAGTCGCACTGGACAACACGCATGAGTGTGTGCGTGTGTGATAGTTGAGGGTGTCAGGTGGCGTGGAAGGATGAGAGTATCATTATTTAACTATGATTTTAACCAGCCGTTGCTTTGTTTGCTTCTCCAGAATTAGCAATCGGGCACATGCTGGGTGTTTTGTTTTGTTTCGTTATGTTCGCTAGTTTATTTGTTTAATGTTTGCTGAATCACTGAATGGGTTATAAAAATAAATACAGCCCCTGCCTCAGAATAAGAGTTTTTATAAATCAAGGTTCAGCAGAGGAGATTCATCAAAGGCAGACTGTGGGGAACGTAAGCCACCGTCCACACAAAATGGGTGTAAAACCCGTCAGGAGCAATCCCTCTTCAAACTCGACAGCTGCAAGCACTGACAGGCAGATGTCACGGGCAGACAGCGACGCGGCACCGGTGAGCGAGTCTTCAAGACCACAGCGGCTGACAGCCCGACAACGTACAACTGGAGACATGACGGCCAAGAGTGTCTCCAGCCGGGTTGTACCGAATACAGAATCTGAGCCCAAAACATCGCCGCTGAGAAATATCAAGCGCAGTATGTGATGGGGCCGAAAAGGAGACGCCCGCCCCCTACCTGTTTTTGGGCAGATTATTTTCGATGTCTGTGGCCTAATGGATATGAACGCAGTTTCATAATCCAGATATACCAGGTTCGAAACCTGCTGCAGGCGGTTTGGTAGCAGATCGCTTTGTGTGGATTTTTAACAATGGTATAAGCGCCGTACCGTTCAGAAAGCAATGGCAAACTACTGAATGAAAAAAATTGCCTAGAAAAATCACAAACAGCCAATAAAAGCTGGGGTTGATTGCCACGTCCTGTAAAGGATAAGCAACTAACTTAACTATTTTCGATGTGCGCGAAGCATTCTGGGATGTGAAAAGTCTGAAGTAGAAGATATGTAATGAGGCCATCATAAAGCCTACATATAACTGTGGTGTAGAGTTGTGGGTTATAATTGATAGTTATGGGCCATACTTGAGTGGTTTAGTGCCTTATAAAGCGATAATCGCGTGTGATATTTAAGTAGCCAAGATTAATACGCCCAGCGCGCAGTAAAGTGAGTGATTCGACCTGGCCTTATAAAAGAATGCGATAACCAACAGCGACCTTTCCTAGTATCAGCCCACACGAGAGAGCAAACGACGAGGTGACGGGTGTAGGTAGCAGATGGACCAGAGCACGTGAGTTGTAATTCTTAAGCGCAGTTTGTAGAATTTAGCATTCGTGTTCTATAAGTCTGTACATTCAGCACGTGAGTTAATTTAAATTAGCATTAGTTTTATATAATTCTGAAATTATATTCAGCACGAGTCTGTTTTAATGTATGTGATGGGGCCGAAAAGGAGACGCCCGCCCCCTACCTGTTTTTGGGCAGATTATTTTCGATGTGCGCGAAGCATTCTGGGATGTGAAAAGTCTGAAGTAGAAGATATGTAATGAGGCCATAATAAAGCCTACATATAGTTGTGGTGTAGAGTTGTGGGTTATAATTGATAGTTATGGGCCATACTTGAGTGGTTTAGTGCCTTATAAAGCGATAATCGCGTGTGATATTTAAGTAGCCAAGATTAATACGCCCAGCGCGCAGTAAAGTGAGTGATTCGACCTGGCCTTATAAAAGAATGCGATAACCAACAGCGACCTTTCCTAGTATCAGCCCACACGAGAGAGCAAACGACAAGGTGACGGGCGTAGGTAGCAGATGGACCAGAGCACGTGAGTTGTAATTCTTAAGCGCAGTTTGTAGAATTTAGCATTCGTGTTCTATAAGTCTGTACATTCAGCACGTGAGTTAATTTAAATTAGCATTAGTTTTATATAATTCGGAAATAATATCATGTGGCTGTTTTAATGTTTAGTGATATAGATAGATGTGTTTCCAAAGGAAATGTCTTTTTAGGACATTACGATTTAGTCTTGAAATGATAGATGAGTGAAAATAATGTTTGATCGGTTTTATTAGGCACGCAAAGCCCAAATCACATATGTAAGAGTTTAGTATCAAGTATTCCATTCATCAGAGAAGGGCAAATTTAGTAGGAGAGTGTTTTATACATGAAACTGGACAGAGAAGCAATTTTTTACTTGAATTTAGATGATATTGACTGTTATCAAGATGGCGGCCACGTGGTCATGAAAGGCGGCGCGTCACCATGCGTGTGTATAAAGAAGACGCCAGTTTTATATTGTGTGAATTGACACGTGGGTGGGAAGCAGATTAAGATAATTTTCCCCAGTAAAGGAAAGAAAGAGTTGTCGTGTTAATTTTCCTTTATATGATGACTAGTTCTAGTTGTTAAGTCAAGAGTAATTATATTTTATTTCTTTAATGTAAAAGTAATTGAGTGTATTTCACGATAGCCTACTTATCATAATTTTACTGTATATATTTAATGGGTTACTGTGAGGTGAGAATAGTCATTTAGATTTCTGGAGAGCGCGAGGCCACTCCTTGGGCGTAAAGCGCATTTGAGACATAAATGTTGCTGTTTGCTCCTTGCGGAGCAGGGCGACACCAGTGCGGCTGAATCCAACAGAAGCCTGCATGAAGCATTTATATGCTATGGCAGTGATTTGTTTCGGTAACGATGTGTTTCATGTGATGAGATTCCCAGTCTCATCAGTGGTCATATACGACACGCTTGTTGCCAGGCACACCAGTCGTCACATACGACATGCTTCCGAATGCAGTAACGAATATTGAGATAGATCAGTTGCGAGGTGGTGGTTTATTCTCGTTATTGAGAGTATTTGTTGTACATATAGTTGAATATTATTTTATGTCCATTTTATGATTATTTAATTATGGTTATGAGAGGAATGGTTGTGAGAGCACGTGGGCTCACTTCAAGATATATATTTCTCTTCTCCGCTCCTGAGGGAGCATGGGGCCAACAGTGTGGTTTGCCTCCATATTAAGTATTCATATGCTAGGGCAGTAGTGTTTCGGTAGCAATCAGTGTTACACGGTGAGATTGCCAGCCCCACGCACAACACCTTACTAGTCTCATTGGACGACATGCATGAGTGTGTGTGTGTGATAGCTGAGTGTGTGCTCTTGCAGTAGTGGTTTTGGTAGCAACCGGTGTTACACGGTGAGATTGCCAGCCTCCTGCACAACACCATACTAGTCGCACTGGACGACACGCATGAGTGTGTGCGTGTGTGATAGTTGAGGGTGTCAGGTGGCGTGGAAGGATGAGAGTATCATTATTTAACTATGATTTTAACCAGCCGTTGCTTTGTTTGCTTCTCCAGAATTAGCAATCGGGCACATGCTGGGTGTTTTGTTTTGTTTCGTTATGTTCGCTAGTTTATTTGTTTAATGTTTGCTGAATCACTGAATGGGTTATAAAAATAAATATAGCCCCTGCCTCTAGAATCAAGAGTTTTATTGTGATAGGGTGGGCGAGATGATGATGAATATTATATTGTGATGTGTGATCACTCTCTTGTTACACTCGCACCGACCCGAACAACAATAAAACTCTTGATTCTAGAGGCAGGGGCTATATTTATTTTTATAACCCATTCAGTGATTCAGCAAACATTAAACAAATAAACTAGCGAACATAACGAAACAAAACAAAACACCCAGCATGTGCCCGATTGCTAATTCTGGAGAAGCAAACAAAGCAACGGCTGGTTAAAATCATAGTTAAATAATGATACTCTCATCCTTCCAGTCCACCTGACACCCTCAACTATCACACACGCACACACTCATGCGTGTCGTCCAGTGCGACTAGTATGGTGTTGTGCAGGAGGCTGGCAATCTCACCGTGTAACACCAGTTGCTACCAAAACCACTACTGCAAGAGCACACACTCAGCTATCACACACACACACTCATGCATGTCATCCAATGAGACTAGTAAGGTATTGTGCGTGGGGCTGGCAATCTCACCGTGTAACACCGATTGCTACCGAAACACTACTGCCCTAGCATATGAATACTTAATATGGAGGCAAACCACACTGTTGGCCCCATGCTCCCTCAGGAGCGGAGAAGAGAAATATATATCTTGAAGTGAGCCCACGTGCTATCACAACCATTCCTCTCATAACCATAATTAAATAATCATAAAATGGACATAAAATAATATTCTACTATATGTACAACAAATACTCTCAATAACGAGAATAAACCACCACCTCGCAACTGATCTATCTCAATATTCGTTACTGCATTTGGAAGCATGTCGTATGTGACGACTGGTGCGCCTGGCAACAAGCGTGTCGTATATGACCACTGATGAGACTGGGAATCTTATCACATGAAACACATCGTTACCGAAACAAATCACTGCCATAGCATATAAATGCTTCATGCAGGCTTCTGTTGGATTCAGCCGCACTGGTGTCGCCCTGTTCCGCAAGGAGCAAACAGCAACATTTATGTCTCAAATGCGCTTTACGCCCAAGGAGTGGCCTCGTGCTCTCCAGAAATCTAAATGACTATTCTCACCTCACAGTAACCCATTAAATATATACAGTAGAATTATGATAAGTAGGCTATCGTGAAATACACTCAATTACTTTTACATTAAAGAAATAAAATATAATTACTCTTGACTTAACAACTAGAACTAGTCATCATATAAAGGAAAATTAACACGACAACTCTTTCTTTCCGATACTGGGGAAAATTATCTTAATCTGCTTCCCACCCACGTGTCAATTCACACAATATAAAACTGGCGTCTTCTTTATACACACGCATGGTGACGCTCCGCCTTTCACGACCACGTGGCCGCCATCTTGATAACAGTCAATATCATATAAATTCAAGTAAAAAATCGCTTCTCTGTCCAGTTTCATGTATAAAACACTCTCCTACTAAATTTGCCCTTCTCTGATGAATGGAATACTTGATACTAAACTCTTACATATGTGATTTGGGCTTTGCGTGCCTAATAAAACCGATCAAACATTATTTTCACTCATCTATCATTTCAAGACTAAATCATAATGTCCTAAAAAGACATTTCCTTTGGAAACACATCTATCTATATCACTAAACATTAAAACAGCCACATCAATATTATTTCCGAATTATATAAAACTAATGCTAATTTAAATTAACTCACGTGCTGAATGTACAGACTTATAGAACACGAATGCTAAATTCTACAAACTGCGCTTAAGAATTACAACTCACGTGCTCTGTCCATCTGCTACCTACACCCGTCACCTTGTCGTTTACTCTCTCGTGTGGGCTGATACTAGGAAAGGTCGCTGTTGGTTATCGCATTCTTTTATAAGGCCAGATCGAATCACTCACTTTACTACGCGCTGGGCATATTAATCTTGGCTACTTAAATATCACACGCGATTATCGCTTTATAAGGCACTAAACCACTCAAGTATGGCCCATAACTATCAATTATAACCCACAACTCTACACCACAACTATATGTAGGCTTTATTATGGCCTCATTACATATCTTCTACTTCAGACTTTTCACATCCCAGAATGCTTCGCGCACATCGAAAATAATCTGCCCAAAAACAGGTAGGGGGCGGGCGTCTCCTTTTCGGCCCCATCACATAAAAAGATTTATCCTGGAGGTAGATGCATCATTTGAAGGATTGGGAGCAATTCTCTCGCAAGTACAAGATGGAACAAAGAAAGTCTTGGCATATGCAAGTCGCACACTTCGACCCTCTGAAAGAAACTCAAAAAGCAGTATGAGACTGGAACTGCTAGGTCTTAAGTGGGCCATGACTGAGAAGTTCAGAGGTTACCTGCTAGGATCACAAGTAGAGGTATTTACAGACAATAGGGGTCTGGCCTTCTGGGAGAAAGCTAAACTGGGAGCTATAGAGCAGAGATGGATGGCCCAGATGGCGATGTTTAACTACACAATCCGACATCGGGCAGCAAGAGCCAATGGAAATGCAGATTATTTGTCCCGTTTTCCTATTGAAACCGCAGGCAAGGAACTGGAGGATGACGCAGATGTTGCAATAAGTGGCATAACAACTGAGGTTATCGGAGAGTTTACCCAGATACCATATGAGATAGGGTTGATGACAGCAACAAGCCAGAAAGATATCAGTGAAAGGGTACCGGCCGAATCAAGCGCAGCACCAACAATCCGAGAGATTTTGACTGAAGCGCCAGAGGTAGTGATGAGGTAGTGATGTTGTCGGGACGACAACAAAATCAGGAGGGAGATATGTGATGGGGCCGAAAAGGAGACGCCCGCCCCCTACCTGTTTTTGGGCAGATTATTTTCGATGTGCGCGAAGCATTCTGGGATGTGAAAAGTCTGAAGTAGAAGATATGTAATGAGGCCATAATAAAGCCTACATATAGTTGTGGTGTAGAGTTGTGGGTTATAATTGATAGTTATGGGCCATACTTGAGTGGTTTAGTGCCTTATAAAGCGATAATCGCGTGTGATATTTAAGTAGCCAAGATTAATACGCCCAGCGCGCAGTAAAGTGAGTGATTCGACCTGGCCTTATAAAAGAATGTGATAACCAACAGCGACCTTTCCTAGTATCAGCCCACACGAGAGAGCAAACGACGAGGTGACGGGTGTAGGTAGCAGATGGACCAGAGCACGTGAGTTGTAATTCTTAAGCGCAGTTTGTAGAATTTAGCATTCGTGTTCTATAAGTCTGTACATTCAGCACGTGAGTTAATTTAAATTAGCATTAGTTTTATTTAATTCGGAAATAATATCGATGTGGCTGTTTTAATGTTTAGTGATATAGATAGATGTGTTTCCAAAGGAAATGTCTTTTTAGGACATTATGATTTAGTCTTGAAATGATAGATGAGTGAAAATAATGTTTGATCGGTTTTATTAGGCACGCAAAGCCCAAATCACATATGTAAGAGTTTAGTATCAAGTATTCCATTCATCAGAGAAGGGCAAATTTAGTAGGAGAGTGTTTTATACATGAAACTGGACAGAGAAGCAATTTTTTACTTGAATTTAGATGATATTGACTGTTATCAAGATGGCGGCCACGTGGTCATGAAAGGTGGCACGTCACCATGCGTGTGTATAAAGAAGACGCCAGTTTTATATTGTGTGAATTGACACTGGGTGGGAAGCAGATTAAGATAATTTTCCCCAGTAAAGGAAAGAAAGAGTTGTCGTGTTAATTTTCCTTTATATGATGACTAGTTCTAGTTGTTAAGTCAAGAGTAATTATATTTTATTTCTTTAATGTAAAAGTAATTGAGTGTATTTCACGATAGCCTACTTATCATAATTCTACTGTATATATTTAATGGGTTACTGTGAGGTGAGAATAGTCATTTAGATTTCTGGAGAGCGCGAGGCCATTCCTTGGGCGTAAAGCGCATTTGAGACATAAATGTTGCTGTTTGCTCCTTGCGGAGCAGGGCGACACCAGTGCGGCTGAATCCAACAGAAGCCTGCATGAAGCATTTATATGCTATGGCAGTGATTTGTTTCGGTAACGATGTGTTTCATGTGATGAGATTCCCAGTCTCATCAGTGGTCATATACGACACGCTTGTTGCCAGGCGCACCAGTTGTCACATACGACATGCTTCCGAATGCAGTAACGAATAGTGAGATAGATCAGTTGCGAGGTGGTGGTTTATTCTCATTATTGAGAGTATTTGTTGTACATATAGTTGAATATTATTTTATGTCCATTTTATGATTATTTAATTATGGTTATGAGAGGAATGGTTGTGAGAGCACGTGGGCTCACTTCAAGATATATATTTCTCTTCTCCGCTCCTGAGGTAGCATGGGGCCAACAGTGTGGTTTGCCTCCATATTAAGTATTCATATGCTAGGGCAGTAGTGTTTCGGTAGCAATCGGTGTTACACGGTGAGATTGCCAGCCCCACGCACAACACCTTACTAGTCTCGTTGGACGACATGCATGAGTGTGTGTGTGTGATAGCTGAGTGTGTGCTCTTGCAGTAGTGGTTTTGGTAGCAACCAGTGTTACACAGTGAGATTGCCAGCCTCCTGCACAACACCATACTAGTCGCACTGGACAACACGCATGAGTGTGCGTGTGTGATAGTTGAGGGTGTCAGGTGGCATGGAAGGATGAGAGTATCATTATTTAACTATGATTTTAACCAGCCGTTGCTTTGTTTGCTTCTCCAGAATTAGCAATCGGGCACATGCTGGGTGTTTTGTTTTGTTTCGTTATGTTCGCTAGTTTATTTGTTTAATGTTTGCTGAATCACTGAATGGGTTATAAAAATAAATACAGCCCCTGCCTCAGAATAAGAGTTTTTATAAATCAAGGTTCAGCAGAGGAGATTCATCAAAGGCAGATTGTGGGGAACGTAAGCCACCGTCCACATAAAATGGGTGTAAAACCCGTCAGGAGCAATCCCTCTTCAAACTCGACAGCTGCAAGCACTGACAGGCAGATGTCACGGGCAGACAGCGACGCGGCACCGGTGAGCGAGTCTTCAAGACCACAGCGGCTGACAGCCCGACAACGTACAACTGGAGACATGACGGCCAAGAGTGTCTCCAGCCGGGTTGTACCGAATACAGAATCTGAGCCCAAAACATCGCCGCTGAGAAATATCAAGCGCAGTATGTGATGGGGCCGAAAAGGAGACGCCCGCCCCCTACCTGTTTTTGGGCAGATTATTTTCGATGTGCGCGAAGCATTCTGGGATGTGAAAAGTCTGAAGTAGAAGATATGTAATGAGGCCATAATAAAGCCTACATATAAGTGTGGTGTAGAGTTGTGGGTTATAATTGATAGTTATGGGCCATACTTGAGTGGTTTAGTGCCTTATAAAGCGATAATATTTAAGTAGCCAAGATTAATACGCCCAGCGCGCAGTAAAGTGAGTGATTCGACCTGGCCTTATAAAAGAATGCGATAACCAACAGCGACCTTTCCTAGTATCAGCCCACACGAGAGAGCAAACGACGAGGTGACGGGTGTAGGTAGCAGATGGACCAGAGCACGTGAGTTGTAATTCTTAAGCGCAGTTTGTAGAATTTAGCATTCGTGTTCTATAAGTCTGTACATTCAGCACGTGAGTTAATTTAAATTAGCATTAGTTTTATATAATTCTGAAATTATATTCAGCACGAGTCTGTTTTAATGTATGTGATGGGGCCGAAAAGGAGACGCCCGCCCCCTACCTGTTTTTGGGCAGATTATTTTCGATGTGCGCGAAGCATTCTGGGATGTGAAAAGTCTGAAGTAGAAGATATGTAATGAGGCCATAATAAAGCCTACATATAGTTGTGGTGTAGAGTTGTGGGTTATAATTGATAGTTATGGGCCATACTTGAGTGGTTTAGTGCCTTATAAAGCGATAATCGCGTGTGATATTTAAGTAGCCAAGATTAATACGCCCAGCGCGCAGTAAAGTGAGTGATTCGACCTGGCCTTATAAAAGAATGCGATAACCAACAGCGACCTTTCCTAGTATCAGCCCACACGAGAGAGCAAACGACAAGGTGACGGGCGTAGGTAGCAGATGGACCAGAGCACGTGAGTTGTAATTCTTAAGCGCAGTTTGTAGAATTTAGCATTCGTGTTCTATAAGTCTGTACATTCAGCACGTGAGTTAATTTAAATTAGCATTAGTTTTATATAATTCGGAAATAATATCATGTGGCTGTTTTAATGTTTAGTGATATAGATAGATGTGTGTTTCCAAAGGAAATGTCTTTTTAGTACATTACGATTTAGTCTTGAAATGATAGATGAGTGAAAGATATGGTGACCCCGGTTTACTAGGCACGCAAAGCCCAAATCACATATGTAAGAGTTTAGTATCAAGTATTCCATTCATCAGAGAAGGGCAAATTTAGTAGGAGAGTGTTTTATACATGAAACTGGACAGAGAAGCAATTTTTTACTTGAATTTAGATGATATTGACTGTTATCAAGATGGCGGCCACGTGGTCATGAAAGGCGGCGCGTCACCATGCGTGTGTGTATAAAGAAGACGCCAGTTTTATATTGTGTGAATTGACACGTGGGTGGGAAGCAGATTAAGATAATTTTCCCCAGTAAAGGAAAGAAAGAGTTGTCGTGTTAATTTTCCTTTATATGATGACTAGTTCTAGTTGTTAAGTCAAGAGTAATTATATTTTATTTCTTTAATGTAAAAGTAATTGAGTGTATTTCACGATAGCCTACTTATCATAATTTTACTGTATATATTTAATGGGTTACTGTGAGGTGAGAATAGTCATTTAGATTTCTGGAGAGCGCGAGGCCACTCCTTGGGCGTAAAGCGCATTTGAGACATAAATGTTGCTGTTTGCTCCTTGCGGAGCAGGGCGACACCAGTGCGGCTGAATCCAACAGAAGCCTGCATGAAGCATTTATATGCTATGGCAGTGATTTGTTTCGGTAACGATGTGTTTCATGTGATAAGATTCCCAGTCTCATCAGTGGTCATATACGACACGCTTGTTGCCAGGCACACCAGTCGTCACATACGACATGCTTCCGAATGCAGTAACGAATATTGAGATAGATCAGTTGCGAGGTGGTGGTTTATTCTCGTTATTGAGAGTATTTGTTGTACATATAGTTGAATATTATTTTATGTCCATTTTATGATTATTTAATTATGGTTATGAGAGGAATGGTTGTGAGAGCACGTGGGCTCACTTCAAGATATATATTTCTCTTCTCCGCTCCTGAGGGAGCATGGGGCCAACAGTGTGGTTTGCCTCCATATTAAGTATTCATATGCTAGGGCAGTAGTGTTTCGGTAGCAATCGGTGTTACACGGTGAGATTGCCAGCCCCCACGCACAACACCTTACTAGTCTCATTGGACGACATGCATGAGTGTGTGTGTGTGATAGCTGAGTGTGTGCTCTTGCAGTAGTGGTTTTGGTAGCAACCGGTGTTACACGGTGAGATTGCCAGCCTCATGCACAACACCATACTAGTCGCACTGGACGACACGCATGAGTGTGTGCGTGTGTGATAGTTGAGGGTGTCAGGTGGCGTGGAAGGATGAGAGTATCATTATTTAACTATGATTTTAACCAGCCGTTGCTTTGTTTGCTTCTCCAGAATTAGCAATCGGGCACATGCTGGGTGTTTTGTTTTGTTTTGTTATGTTCGCTAGTTTATTTGTTTAATGTTTGCTTTGTCACTGAATGGGTTGTAAAAATAAATATAGCCCCTGCCTCTAGAATCAAGAGTTTTATTGTGATAGGGTGGGCGAGATGATGATGATGATTATATTGTGATGTGTGATCACTCTCTTGTCACACTCGCACCGACCCGAACAACAATAAAACTCTTGATTCTAGAGGCAGGGGCTATATTTATTTTTATAACCCATTCAGTGATTCAGCAAACATTAAAAATAAACTAGCGAACATAACGAAACAAAACAAAACACCCAGCATGTGCCCGATTGCTAATTCTGGAGAAGCAAACAAAGCAACGGCTGGTTAAAATCATAGTTAAATAATGATACTCTCATCCTTCCAGTCCACCTGACACCCTCAACTATCACACACGCACACACTCATGCGTGTCGTCCAGTGCGACTAGTATGGTGTTGTGCAGGAGGCTGGCAATCTCACCGTGTAACACCAGTTGCTACCAAAACCACTACTGCAAGAGCACACACTCAGCTATCACACACACACACTCATGCATGTCATCCAATGAGACTAGTAAGGTATTGTGCGTGGGGCTGGCAATCTCACCGTGCAACACCGATTGCTACCGAAACACTACTGCCCTAGCATATGAATACTTAATATGGAGGCAAACCACACTGTTGGCCCCATGCTCCCTCAGGAGCGGAGAAGAGAAATATATATCTTGAAGTGAGCCCACGTGCTCTCACAACCATTCCTCTCATAACCATAATTAAATAATCATAAAATGGACATAAAATAATATTCTACTATATGTACAACAAATACTCTCAATAACGAGAATAAACCACCACCTCGCAACTGATCTATCTCAATATTCGTTACTGCATTTGGAAGCATGTCGTATGTGACGACTGGTGCGCCTGGCAACAAGCGTGTCGTATATGACCACTGATGAGACTGGGAATCTTATCACATGAAACACATCGTTACCGAAACAAATCACTGCCATAGCATATAAATGCTTCATGCAGGCTTCTGTTGGATTCAGCCGCACTGGTGTCGCCCTGTTCCGCAAGGAGCAAACAGCAACATTTATGTCTCAAATGCGCTTTACGCCCAAGGAGTGGCCTCGTGCTCTCCAGAAATCTAAATGACTATTCTCACCTCACAGTAACCCATTAAATATATACAGTAGAATTATGATAAGTAGGCTATCGTGAAATACACTCAATTACTTTTACATTAAAGAAATAAAATATAATTACTCTTGACTTAACAACTAGAACTAGTCATCATATAAAGGAAAATTAACACGACAACTCTTTCTTTCCTATACTGGGGAAAATTATCTTAATCTGCTTCCCACCCACGTGTCAATTCACACAATATAAAACTGGCGTCTTCTTTATACACACGCATGGTGACGCGCCGCCTTTCACGACCACGTGGCCGCCATCTTGATAACAGTCAATATCATATAAATTCAAGTAAAAAATCGCTTCTCTGTCCAGTTTCATGTATAAAACACTCTCCTACTAAATTTGCCCTTCTCTGATGAATGGAATACTTGATACTAAACTCTTACATATGTGATTTGGGCTTTGCGTGCCTAATAAAACCGATCAAACATTATTTTCACTCATCTATCATTTCAAGACTAAATCATAATGTCCTAAAAAGACATTTCCTTTGGAAACACATCTATCTATATCACTAAACATTAAAACAGCCACATCAATATTATTTCCGAATTATATAAAACTAATGCTAATTTAAATTAACTCACGTGCTGAATGTACAGACTTATAGAACACGAATGCTAAATTCTACAAACTGCGCTTAAGAATTACAACTCACGTGCTCTGTCCATCTGCTACCTACACCCGTCACCTTGTCGTTTACTCTCTCGTGTGGGCTGATACTAGGAAAGGTCGCTGTTGGTTATCGCATTCTTTTATAAGGCCAGATCGAATCACTCACTTTACTACGCGCTGGGCATATTAATCTTGGCTACTTAAATATCACACGCGATTATCGCTTTATAAGGCACTAAACCACTCAAGTATGGCCCATAACTATCAATTATAACCCACAACTCTACACCACAACTATATGTAGGCTTTATTATGGCCTCATTACATATCTTCTACTTCAGACTTTTCACATCCCAGAATGCTTCGCGCGCATCGAAAATAATCTGCCCAAAAACAGGTAGGGGGCGGGCGTCTCCTTTTCGGCCCCATCACATAAAAAGATTTATCCTGGAGGTAGATGCATCATTTGAAGGATTGGGAGCAATTCTCTCGCAAGTACAAGGTGGAACAAAGAAAGTCTTGGCATATGCAAGTCGCACACTTCGACCCTCTGAAAGAAACTCAAAAAGCAGTATGAGACTGGAACTGCTAGGTCTTAAGTGGGCCATGACTGAGAAGTTCAGAGGTTACCTGCTAGGATCACAAGTAGAGGTATTTACAGACAATAGGGGTCTGGCCTTCTGGGAGAAAGCTAAACTGGGAGCTATAGAGCAGAGATGGATGGCCCAGATGGCGATGTTTAACTACACAATCCGACATCGGGCAGCAAGAGCCAATGGAAATGCAGATTATTTGTCCCGTTTTCCTATTGAAACCGCAGGCAAGGAACTGGAGGATGACGCAGATGTTGCAATAAGTGGCATAACAACTGAGGTTATCGGAGAGTTTACCCAGATACCATATGAGATAGGGTTGATGACAGCAACAAGCCAGAAAGATATCAGTGAAAGGGTACCGGCCGAATCAAGCGCAGCACCAACAATCCGAGAGATTTTGACTGAAGCGCCAGAGGTAGTGATGAGGTAGTGATGTTGTCGGGACGACAACAAAATCAGGAGGGAGATATGTGATGGGGCCGAAAAGGAGACGCCCGCCCCCTACCTGTTTTTGGGCAGATTTATCGCCCATATTTCCGATGTGCGCGAAGCATGCTAGGATGTAAAAATTCTGACGAGATAGAAGATATGTAATGAGGCCATAATAAAGCCTACATATAGTTGTGGTGTAGAGTTGTGGGTTATAATTGATAGTTATGGGCCATACTTGAGTGGTTTAGTGCCTTATAAAGCGATAATCGCGTGTGATATTTAAGTAGCCAAGATTAATACGCCCAGCGCGCAGTAAAGTGAGTGATTCGACCTGGCCTTATAAAAGAATGTGATAACCAACAGCGACCTTTCCTAGTATCAGCCCACATGAGAGAGCAAACGACGAGGTGACGGTGTAGGTAGCAGATGGACCAGAGCACGTGAGTTGTAATTCTTAAGCGCAGTTTGTAGAATTTAGCATTCGTGTTCTATAAGTCTGTACATTCAGCACGTGAGTTAATTTAAATTAGCATTAGTTTTATTTAATTCGGAAATAATATCGATGTGGCTGTTTTAATGTTTAGTGATATAGATAGATGTGTTTCCAAAGGAAATGTCTTTTTAGGACATTATGATTTAGTCTTGAAATGATAGATGAGTGAAAATAATGTTTGATCGGTTTTATTAGGCACGCAAAGCCCAAATCACATATGTAAGAGTTTAGTATCAAGTATTCCATTCATCAGAGAAGGGCAAATTTAGTAGGAGAGTGTTTTATACATGAAACTGGACAGAGAAGCAATTTTTTACTTGAATTTAGATGATATTGACTGTTATCAAGATGGCGGCCACGTGGTCATGAAAGGTGGCACGTCACCATGCGTGTGTATAAAGAAGACGCCAGTTTTATATTGTGTGAATTGACACTGGGTGGGAAGCAGATTAAGATAATTTTCCCCAGTAAAGGAAAGAAAGAGTTGTCGTGTTAATTTTCCTTTATATGATGACTAGTTCTAGTTGTTAAGTCAAGAGTAATTATATTTTATTTCTTTAATGTAAAAGTAATTGAGTGTATTTCACGATAGCCTACTTATCATAATTCTACTGTATATATTTAATGGGTTACTGTGAGGTGAGAATAGTCATTTAGATTTCTGGAGAGCGCGAGGCCACTCCTTGGGCGTAAAGCGCATTTGAGACATAAATGTTGCTGTTTGCTCCTTGCGGAGCAGGGCGACACCAGTGCGGCTGAATCCAACAGAAGCCTGCATGAAGCATTTATATGCTATGGCAGTGATTTGTTTCGGTAACGATGTGTTTCATGTGATGAGATTCCCAGTCTCATCAGTGGTCATATACGACACGCTTGTTGCCAGGCGCACCAGTCGTCACATACGACATGCTTCCGAATGCAGTAACGAATATTGAGATAGATCAGTTGCGAGGTGGTGGTTTATTCTCGTTATTGAGAGTATTTGTTGTACATATAGTTGAATATTATTTTATGTCCATTTTATGATTATTTAATTATGGTTATGAGAGGAATGGTTGTGAGAGCACGTGGGCTCACTTCAAGATATATATTTCTCTTCTCCGCTCCTGAGGTAGCATGGGGCCAACAGTGTGGTTTGCCTCCATATTAAGTATTCATATGCTAGGGCAGTAGTGTTTCGGTAGCAATCGGTGTTACACGGTGAGATTGCCAGCCCCACCCACAACACCTTACTAGTCTCATTGGACGACATGCATGAGTGTGTGTGTGTGATAGCTGAGTGTGTGCTCTTGCAGTAGTGGTTTTGGTAGCAACCGGTGTTACACAGTGAGATTGCCAGCCTCCTGCACAACACCATACTAGTCGCACTGGACAACACGCATGAGTGTGCGTGTGTGATAGTTGAGGGTGTCAGGTGGCGTGGAAGGATGAGAGTATCATTATTTAACTATGATTTTAACCAGCCGTTGCTTTGTTTGCTTCTCCAGAATTAGCAATCGGGCACATGCTGGGTGTTTTGTTTTGTTTCGTTATGTTCGCTAGTTTATTTGTTTAATGTTTGCTGAATCACTGAATGGGTTATAAAAATAAATACAGCCCCTGCCTCAGAATAAGAGTTTTTATAAATCAAGGTTCAGCAGAGGAGATTCATCAAAGGCAGATTGTGGGGAACGTAAGCCACCGTCCACACAAAATGGGTGTAAAACCCGTCAGGAGCAATCCCTCTTCAAACTCGACAGCTGCAAGCACTGACAGGCAGATGTCACGGGCAGACAGCGACGCGGCACCGGTGAGCGAGTCTTCAAGACCACAGCGGCTGACAGCCCGACAACGTACAACTGGAGACATGACGGCCAAGAGTGTCTCCAGCCGGGTTGTACCGAATACAGAATCTGAGCCCAAAACATCGCCGCTGAGAAATATCAAGCGCAGTATGTGATGGGGCCGAAAAGGAGACGCCCGCCCCCTACCTGTTTTTGGGCAGATTATTTTCGATGTGCGCGAAGCATTCTGGGATGTGAAAAGTCTGAAGTAGAAGATATGTAATGAGGCCATAATAAAGCCTACATATAGTTGTGGTGTAGAGTTGTGGGTTATAATTGATAGTTATGGGCCATACTTGAGTGGTTTAGTGCCTTATAAAGCGATAATCGCGTGTGATATTTAAGTAGCCAAGATTAATATGCCCAGCGCGCAGTAAAGTGAGTGATTCGACCTGGCCTTATAAAAGAATGCGATAACCAACAGCGACCTTTCCTAGTATCAGCCCACACGAGAGAGCAAACGACGAGGTGACGGGTGTAGGTAGCAGATGGACCAGAGCACGTGAGTTGTAATTCTTAAGCGCAGTTTGTAGAATTTAGCATTCGTGTTCTATAAGTCTGTACATTCAGCACGTGAGTTAATTTAAATTAGCATTAGTTTTATATAATTCGGAAATAATATTGATGTGGCTGTTTTAATGTTTAGTGATATAGATAGATGTGTTTCCAAAGGAAATGTCTTTTTAGGACATTATGATTTAGTCTTGAAATGATAGATGAGTGAAAATAATGTTTGATCGGTTTTATTAGGCACGCAAAGCCCAAATCACATATGTAAGAGTTTAGTATCAAGTATTCCATTCATCAGAGAAGGGCAAATTTAGTAGGAGAGTGTTTTATACATGAAACTGGACAGAGAAGCGATTTTTTACTTGAATTTAGATGATATTTACTGTTATCAAGATGGCGGCCACGTGGTCATGAAAGGCGGTGCGTCACCATGCGTGTGTATAAAGAAGACGCCAGTTTTATATTGTGTAAATTGACACGTGGGTGGGAAGCAGATTAAGATAATTTTCCCCAGTAAAGGAAAGAAAGAGTTGTCGTGTTAATTTTCCTTTATATGATGACTAGTTCTAGTTGTTAAGTCAAGAGTAATTATATTTTATTTCTTTAATGTAAAAGTAATTGAGTGTATTTCACGATAGCCTACTTATCATAATTCTACTGTATATATTTAATGGGTTACTGTGAGGTGAGAATAGTCATTTAGATTTCTGGAGAGCGCGAGGCCACTCCTTGGGCGTAAAGCGCATTTGAGACATAAATGTTGCTGTTTGCTCCTTGCGGAGCAGGGCGACACCAGTGCGGCTGAATCCAACAGAAGCCTGCATGAAGCATTTATATGCTATGGCAGTGATTTGTTTCGGTAACGATGTGTTTCATGTGATGAGATTCCCAGTCTCATCAGTGGTCATATACGACACGCTTGTTGCCAGGCACACCAGTCGTCACATACGACATGCTTCCGAATGCAGTAACGAATATTGAGATAGATCAGTTGCGAGGTGGTGGTTTATTCTCGTTATTGAGAGTATTTGTTGTACATATAGTTGAATATTATTTCATGTCCATTTTATGATTATTTAATTATGGTTATGAGAGGAATGGTTGTGAGAGCACGTGGGCTCACTTCAAGATATATATTTCTCTTCTCCGCTCCTGAGGGAGCATGGGGCCAACAGTGTGGTTTGCCTCCATATTAAGTATTCATATGCTAGGGCAGTAGTGTTTCGGTAGCAATCGGTGTTACACGGTGAGATTGCCAGCCCCACGCACAACACCTTACTAGTCTCATTGGACGACATGCATGAGTGTGTGTGTGTGATAGCTGAGTGTGTGCTCTCTCAGTAGTGGTTTTGGTAGCAACCGGTGTTACAAGGTGAGATTGCCAGCCTCCTGCACAACACCATACTAGTCGCACTGGACAACACGCATGAGTGTGTGCGTGTGTGATAGTTGAGGGTGTCAGGTGGCGTGGAAGGATGAGAGTATCATTATTTAACCATGATTTTAACCAGCCGTTGCTTTGTTTGCTTCTCCAGAATTAGCAATCGGGCACATGCTGGGTGTTTTGTTTTGTTTCGTTATGTTCGCTAGTTTATTTGTTTAATGTTTGCTGAATCACTGAATGGGTTATAAAAATAAATATAGCCCCTGCCTCTAGAATCAAGTTTTATTGTTGTTCGGGTCGGTGCGAGTGTGACAAGAGAGTGATCACACATCACAATATAATATTCATCATCATCTCGCCCACCCTATCACAATATCTCCAGCTTTCCTTTGTTCTACACCTTACTCTGTTCTACATCTCTCAGCCCTCCTCTGTTCTATACCTTTCTCTGTTCTTCATCTCTCAGCCTTTCTCTGTTCTACATCTCTCAGCCCTCCTCTGTTTCTACAACTTTCTCTGTTCTACATCTCTCAGCCCTTCTATGTTCTATACCTTTCTCTGTTCTTTTTCTCTATTATATACATCTCTTTTCCACATCATTTCAACTTACCTTGTTGTACTCATTCTCTTCTGGATACTAAAAGAGAAATAATAAATACACGTCAGAACAGTATTTTAAAAACTGGTCCACAATTTTTTTAATAACCACAAATTATAACCTCATTAACAACGTTTGTCCTATAAAATAATGAGTAAACAAACATAAAACAAACCAGTATATACATTGACAAATAAAGCTGACTGATTCAGCCCTGAAACTTAATTTTCACAATTGTTTATCCTCTTTAGAATCCACACAGCGAGATACATCTCTTCCTCCCTGCCCTCCCCTGTTGTCAGCGAAAAGATGTAACAACCAACCAGTCAGGAAGGGGTTAATTGCTGATGACCTTCTAGGGGAGTAGATAGGTCATACTGACTTGAAAGTATCATCATTTCATACTATAAGCAGTGTTCACCTCTGAATTAATTTTCATTAATTTCAAATAACATCGTTAATGGAATTCAGTGAACCTTTTTGAAATTGACACACACAGAAGTACTTAAATGAACTGTGTTGGGCTCATAGTATATAACAAGTGTGACTGGCAACCAAACAAAGTCATGGAAAGCAAAGCTGTTCTGTGTAACAAATGAATGCAGTACTAATATTCAAAATAAGCTAGTTATGAGACTTAATGAGAAAGAATAGGATTACTGCTCCCTCAGGCAGACAAGTAAGAGGTGACAAATAAGAGGTTGTGTAGGAAGGCTGGCAACCTTATCATGTAAAACAAACAGCCACAAAGACTGCTACTGCAGTAGAGCAAGAATGCTTTGGTGCAGGCTTCCTACAAGGTGGCTAGCTACAGTGGTGGCTCTCAAAACAGGATGATGAAGAGAAAGGTTCAGTGGGTAAAGTATATTCCAAGAATATTTATTCAACAGGAATACAGACCACCTGGCATTATCACTAGAAGAGTCAGACATAATTTCAACCTGCGCAAACTGGAAAAGAGTGACCAAGATAAGAAAAATGAAGAACAGTGTTAAAATATAGGGAAATAAGAGGAACTCAAGCCTGTATAAGGCACACAGAGACACAAAGACTGAAATGGTTTAGCCACTGGTTACCTCAGCTTTGCAGCTCTATATCAAAACATCAGGAAAACATCATGGTGATAATGGAGGATGAGAAACGGCTCTAGCACATCAATACATCTTTCCACAATACATAATGGTAACAGTTGTTAAGTACAAGAAGGAAACACAAGATAGAAGAACAAATGTTCATTATAAGAAAAAACACTGATGAAAACACTGTGTATTTCTGTTAAGATAAACAAAAGTCACAATAAAATGAATATAAAATTCCAGGATGAATAATTTTTCTCATACGATTGCACAGATTTTTGATGCGTATCAGTATAAAAAAAATAAACAGACAATTAGAATATGTGAAAAGAATGGACAAAAAACAAAAGACAGAAAATAAGACATTCTCTACCAAATAAATGGAATGTTCAGCAATCTCTGAGTCTCCCATTACTCAGTATGTTTCCTTTGTTATCTCCTGTGTTATTCATTCACTCAACATTTCCATCCCAACTGAGCCAGTCTAACTGTAAGATGTGGATTACCAATAAAAGGTAAACTTTACTGTTTGTTTATATATCACTATTAACATTTTTGCCCTGTTTAGTTCCTGGAGGTCTCTGAGATTACTGCTCCCTCAGGTATGTTGTTAGAGGCAACTAACACGAGGTTGTGCATCAGGCCAATAACCTCATCATGTTAAACAAGCTGCTACAGAAACTACAGCTACAACAGTACATAAGTACTATGGCACAGGATTCCCACAAGGGCATCAGCTGCAGTAGTGGCCATGTGTGACAGGCTGTGTATTCTAATATGTGACGGTGCCATATGTCCCACAAGGACATCAGCTGCAGTAGTGGCCATGTGTGACAGGCTGTGTATTCTAATATGTGATGGTGCCATTATGTCACACAAGGACACCAGCTGCAGTAGTGGCCATGTGTGACAGGCTGTGTATTCTAATATGTGACGGTGCCATATGTCCCACAAGGACATCAGCTGCAGTAGTGGCCATGTGTGACAGGCTGTGTATTCTAATATGTGACAGTGCCATATGTCCCACAAGGACATCAGCTGCAGTAGTGGCCATGTGTGACAGGCTGTGTATTCTAAAATGTGATGGTGCCATATGTCCCACAAGGACACCAGCTGCAGTAGTGGCCATGTGTGACAGGCTGTGTATTCTAATATGTGATGGTGCCATATGTCCCACAAGGACATCAGCTGCAGTAGTGGCCATGTGTGACAGGCTGTGTATTCTAAAATGTGATGGTGCCATATGTCCCACAAGGACACCAGCTGCAGTAGTGGCCATGTGTGACAGGCTGTGTATTCTAATATGTGATGGTGCCATTATGTCACACAAGGACACCAGCTGCAGTAGTGGCCATGTGTGACAGGCTGTGTATTCTAATATGTGATGGTGCCATATGTCCCACAAGGACATCAGCTGCAGTAGTGGCTATGTGTGACAGGCTGTGTATTCTAATATGTGACGGTGCCATATGTCCCACAAGGACATCAGCTGCAGTAGTGGCCATGTGTGACAGGCTGTGTATTCTAATATGTGATGGTGCCATATGTCCCACAAGGACATCAGTTGCAGTAGTGGCCATGTGTGACAGGTTGTGGATTCTAATATGTGATGGTGCCATATGTCCCACAAGGACACCAGCTGCAGTAGTGGCCATGTGTGACAGGCTGTGTATTCTAATATGTGACGGTGCCATATGTCCCACAAGGACACCAGCTGCAGTAGTGGCCATGTGTGACAGGCTGTGTATTCTAATATGTGATGGTGCCATATGTCCCACAAGGACACCAGCTGCAGTAGTGGTTATGTGTGACAGACTGTGTATTCTAATATGTGATGGTGCCATATGTCCCACAAGGACATCAGCTGCAGTAGTGGCCATGTGTGACAGGCTGTGTATTCTAATATGTGATGGTGCCATATGTCCCACAAGGACACCAGCTGCAGTAGTGGCCATGTGTGACAGGCTGTGTATTCTAATATGTGATGGTGCCATATGTCCCACAAGGACACCAGCTGCAGTAGTGGCCATGTGTGACAGGCTGTGTATTCTAATATGTGACGATGCCATATGTCCCACAAGGGCACCAGCTGCAGTAGTGGTTATGTGTGACAGACTGTGTATTCTAATATGTGATGGTGCCATATGTCCCACAAGGACATCAGCTGCTGTAGTGGCCATGTGTGACAGGCTGTGTATTCTAATATGTGATGGTGCCATATGTCCCACAAGGACACCAGCTGCAGTAGTGGCCATGTGTGACAGGCTGTGTATTCTAATATGTGATGGTGCCATATGTCCCACAAGGACACCAGCTGCAGTAGTGGCCATGTGTGACAGGCTGTGTACTCTAATATGTGACGGTGCCATATGTCCCACAAGGACACCAGCTGCAGTAGTGGCCATGTGTGACAGGCTGTGTATTCTAATATGTGATGGTGCCATATGTCCCACAAGGACACCAGCTGCAGTAGTGGCCATGTGTGACAGGCTGTGTATTCTAATATGTGATGGTGCCGTATGTCCCACAAGGACACCAGCTGCAGTAGTGGCCATGTGTGACAGGCTGTGTATTCTAATATGTGACGGTGCCGTATGTCATAAAGGACATCAGCTGCAGCAGTGGCCATGTGTGACAGGCTGTGTATTCTAATATGTGACGGTGCCGTATGTCCCACAAGGACATCAGTTGCAGTAGTGGCCATGTGTGACAGGCTGTGTATTCTAATATGTGATGGTGCCATATGTCCCACAAGGACACCAGCTGCAGTAGTGGCCATGTGTGACAGGCTGTGTATTCTAATATGTGATGGTGCCATATGTCCCACAAGGACACCAGCTGCAGTAGTGGCCATGTGTGACAGGCTGTGTATTTTAATATGTGATGGTGCCATATGTCCCACAAGGACACCAGCTGCAGTAGTGGTTATGTGTGACAGACTGTGTATTCTAATATGTGATGGTGCCATATGTCCCACAAGGACATCAGCTGCAGTAGTGGCCATGTGTGACAGGCTGTGTATTCTAATATGTGATGGTGCCATATGTCCCACAAGGACACCAGCTGCAGTAGTGGCCATGTGTGACAGGCTGTGTATTCTAATATGTGACGGTGCCATATGTCCCACAAGGACACCAGCTGCAGTAGTGGCCATGTGTGACAGGCTGTGTATTCTAATATGTGACGATGCCATATGTCCCACAAGGGCACCAGCTGCAGTAGTGGTTATGTGTGACAGACTGTGTATTCTAATATGTGATGGTGCCATATGTCCCACAAGGACATCAGCTGCTGTAGTGGCCATGTGTGACAGGCTGTATATTCTAATATGTGATGGTGCCATATGTCCCACAAGGACACCAGCTGCAGTAGTGGCCATGTGTGACAGGCTGTGTATTCTAATATGTGATGGTGCCATATGTCCCACAAGGACACCAGCTGCAGTAGTGGCCATGTGTGACAGGCTGTGTACTCTAATATGTGACGGTGCCATATGTCCCACAAGGACACCAGCTGCAGTAGTGGCCATGTGTGACAGGCTGTGTATTCTAATATGTGATGGTGCCATATGTCCCACAAGGACACCAGCTGCAGTAGTGGCCATGTGTGACAGGCTGTGTATTCTAATATGTGATGGTGCCGTATGTCCCACAAGGACACCAGCTGCAGTAGTGGCTATGTGTGACAGGCTGTGTATTCTAATATGTGACGGTGCCGTATGTCCCACAAGGACATCAGCTGCAGCAGTGGCCATGTGTGACAGGCTGTGTATTCTAATATGTGACGGTGCCGTATGTCCCACAAGGACATCAGCTGCAGCAGTGGCCATGTGTGACAGGCTGTGTATTCTAATATGTGACGGTGCCGTATGTCCCACAAGGACATCAGCTGCAGCAGTGGCCATGTGTGACAGGCTGTGTATTCTAATATGTGACAGTGCCGTATGTCCCACAAGGACATCAGCTGCAGCAGTGGCCATGTGTGACAGACTGTGTATTCTAATATGTGATGGTGCTGTATGTCCCACAAGGACATCAGCTGCAGCAGTGGCCATGTGTGACAGGCTGTGTAATCTAATATGTGACGGTGCCGTATGTCTAGTGCCTGAGTCTGTAAATGCCATGTCACACCATTTTCCAGACTTTACAAAATCTGTTACAAGATCGGCATCTCGCCAAGTCCTGGGTCATAAAAGTATAAATGTTTACGCGATAGTTGTGACGACTTGGCCAATCTTCTCTTCATTTTTTTTAATTATTTACGTGACATCATTTTTTCTCATCCTCAATGCATGATCGCAAAGTCCCGGGAAGTGTCACTTGCGGAAATTCTCCTAGCGTTCAGTGATTTTCTCCTCGCGTTTAATGCTATTTTTAGATACGACGTCATTGTTGACCCCTGACCTCGGTAGCTAGGAACCTGTTTTAATTTAAGACTGCTTAAACTGATAAAACCAGTTTATGCCACTTTCGGAACACCCCCACGTGACTTTTAACGCTATTGATTGGAGCGTTTATATGACGCTAAGGTCACATGATGCACGCTACGGATCACGTGTCCAAGCGGAAATGTCCCACTAAAAGTGCGCCAACACGGCATTCTTCACTTGCCCAGGAAACCTTGAGACAGCTAGGTCTAACCCAGATATCGGCGAATTCTCGCATTAAAAGCACTGAAGCCACGTGTCTAAATTGCGGGTTAGCGTCCATCTTTGAGTAGGTAAGTGAAAATCTCGTTAGAAAATAGTAGTGATGAAATGTATAGTACCTTATAAAATCGATGCAAAATTGGTATAACTGCGTTTACTTTATTCATAATTTTTGTTTTACGATCACATCCAGCCACATGTGATCGGGTATATTTTATGATCCCACGGGATATGTACAACATGTTCATAATAATGTATAACGGGAATATATATATAGCTTAATTTCCATATTATTTGATTATTTTTGACCCGACGTTTAGACTAGCGGAAATTAATATTAACGATAATGTTGACAGACCGTGACATATATTCATTATAAATTATATGACGATGCGACCAGACATGAAGTGTGTGATAATGTTGTCAGACAATTCTAAAACACTAATGTCCAATTATTTGTTAAATTCATCATAATTGACATGACGATTAGGCTAGAGGCACAGAACTAGAATACTGTTGCCGACATTTCTATGATAAATTTGGTGGGTTTAACTGACATTTATAATAATTCATCGGGTTAAGTTGACGATAAATCAGTCTAAAGAATTATAACACTGCCACGGAGGCAGAGAAATATAATAAAGAACAGAAAGGAGAAACTTGAATTCAAGATTAGGCTCTAAATATATGATGTTAGAGACTAAAATCTGAGATGACTGGCAGAGGGACGGCTTAGGGAAGACTGCTTTCTAAAGCTAGAAAATTAATGAAGCCGTCGTATTTGTCTTCAGTCTATGGTGGAGCCTTGCACGACAGTCCAATCTCAGAGCAGAATACGGAGTCGAGCACAGAGAAGGCAAATCCGAACCATTCAAGACCTACCTGGGGCAACGTCAGGAGACCGGAGAACTAACCACGCTTCACTATCAGCCAGGGGCTGAAAAGATAAGTTCCTTGAAAAAGGGAACTCACCAAATCAATGCATATTTTAGTCATCCATGATGAAACACACTTGAATTGTGAGACACATAGTACATACAGCAGACACTAATTCCATCGACAATACTATCATTCCCCATCTATTCATTTTAGTTGCAATAAACCAATTGGGTGTATATACTGTACCCCATGCTTTGTTCCTTCTGTTAGATGTTACATATTGTCTGATGTTTATCTTCCTTTATAAGGGAGGGGGGGGGCTCGTAAAATCTAATATAAACCCAGTAATTGAGGATAATAATAATAATAGATAACTGAGAAGGGGACGACGGTAGCGAGAGACCAAATATCTCCTTACAATCTTTTCCAGACCTGTCTAGTTAGGAGAATTTACCCTCTTTGTCTCCCTTCAGTGGTGGAAAACCCAGCAGGAATTCCTTGAGCCAAATCTTCCACATCAGATCTATTATTTCCTCTAAATAAATTCTTATCCATCCAACGCTACGTGACACTGGGGTCTCAGTCCGGGAGTTGAACTTATGTATTTTATCATACCTCAGGGATTCATTCAGTCATTACAGTACACCATTTCAACACATGTATTTACACACAGTGAGCTCTAGAAAGACAGAAAACATTTTTTCTAGAATTTCAGGCATTGATTGGTGAATTCCTTTATTTATGTTGTGTTTAATTAAGTTAGTTCATGATTTTGTATTTCATTGAATTACAGACCTTAAGTCTCCATAACTGTAGTAATTTCATTCTACAGCAGTCTGATAAATAATTAGTATTTACTTGTTGTTAGAAATACTATTGGAAGGTAGCACTAGCTTACTCATTGTGGACTATAACAGCAAAAGATGGCTGAAATAGTTAAGCTTAAGGCAGCACTAGGGGAGGCCGGTCGAGATCTAGGTTATAGTGGGGTGGACCTTGCAAATTATGTCAGTGTCGAGACTGATAAGTATTACACTCGAGAAACAGCGAAAGCTGAAAGAGAAGAGCGAATAAAGTTAGCAGAAATAGATGAGAGGATAAAAGCTGTAGACGCTAGGGAAAGAAGCGAGAGAGATGAACGCGAGCATGCACTGAAGATCAAGCAGTTAGAGATGCAGGGACAAGCTCAAAGAGTTGAACCGGTAGCCGGTGCGACAGCATCTACCTCCTCAGGCAACCTATCGCCACGGTCAGATGACATGCCTTCCTTGCACACAGGGGGCACCGGACCTTTGCCATCCTCACTCATGTCAACTTTGGGACCCTTGACGTTTCCATTTGAAGCTTTCTCGGAACAAGCCGACTCGATCGATAGGTATTTGGACAAATTTGAGAAGTTTGCCACCACGTTTGGTTTGGAGAAGAGCAAGTGGAACCTGAAACTGTCGCAAGGGCTTAGAGGAACTGCTTATGACGTGTATAGCAAGCTTCCTCCAGGTTTACAGGATGACTACGACTCTCTGAAAAAAGGCACTATTGGTTCGTTATGAGCTACATGCTGACGCCTATAGGAAGAGGTTCCGTAACGCTAGGAGGGAAGTTGGCGAGAGCGTTGCTCAGTTTGCTGCGAGACTGGATTCCTACGTGGAGAAGTGGGGTGCCCTAGGGAATTTTACTCATGATTGGGAAGGCCTGAAGGAAATGGTCATGATCGAACAACTGAAGGACACCATGACTTCCGACATGAGAAGATTCCTGACAGAGAATGGGGCCAGCACTTTAGAATCCATAGTCCAGTTAGCGGAACGATATCAGGCAGCACTATCAGAGAATCCACCACCCAGACGGAAACAACCAGATTACGTACCTAGACAGACAGCTCAGTCACACATGGACCCCCAAGTGAAACCACCGTATACTAACTTCAAAAAGCATGACAAGCCAGACTACAAGACTACTCAGAGATCAAATTTCCAGCAGCAGAGGCAAGGGGAAAAATGGTGTAAGCACTGTAGAACCATCACCCACAATACGCAGGAGTGCAACCGGAAAAACCCACCTCATCATGCTGCCTGCTTACGTAAAAGTGCCGCAAGGGGAAATGGACTGGAAGAACCTCTGGACAAACCCCGACATCCCCCGGTCGTTGAGACAGTCCTCGTAAATGACCAAGAGGTGACCTGCCTTTATGATACAGGCCTTGCATTCGACGCAGTTGTCTGTGCATCCCTAGTCAAGCCTGACCAGATGACAGAAGACACTATAGAAATACAAGGACCTACTAAAAGTGCAGCACCTATGCGTTTGGCCATAGCCAAGATTCAGGTCAAATCAAAATATGTGACTGGGGAAATCAGTGCAGCAATCTTGGACGACCCTATTTATCCCTTGATCTTAGGGTGTAGGTATGTGTTCTTGGGAGAACCCATTCACCCTCTGGTTGTGGCGGCTGTCACCACTAGAGGACAGGCCAAACGGAATACGGAGTTGGAATCCCCACCCAACATCCTTCCTGAGGAATTAAAAAAGGCGCAAACTGAGGATCAATCTCTAGCACCCTGCTACAAAAAACTACCGAGAGCGCACACTCCTCTCCAAAAGGGAGACTTCTACAAGAAAAATGGGCTGTTGCATCGGAAAGCAGGAAATGGAGGACAGGAACATGGGCAACTTGTGGTTCCATCAGCATACCGAGCCCAGGTCCTAGAAATGGGCCATGCCCTTCCGTTTAGTGGCCATATGGGCATAAGTGCCATGATTCAGCGTATTTCCTGTCATTATTATTGGCCAGGTATCAACGCCGATATCCAGAGATATGTGAAATCATGCCCGCAGTGCCAGAGGACAGCGCCGAAACACTGGACGGCCCCAGCCACTCTGGGAGAAATGCCAATCTTGGGCACACCCTTCGAACGAGTAGCGGTGGATATTGTGGGTCCACTTACTCGTAGCAAAAAGAGAAACAGTTATATACTCACGTTAGTGGATTGTTGCTCCATGTGGGCAGAGGCTATCGCTATGCCCGCCTGTGATTCCAAGCATGTTGCTGAGGCTCTGCTCACCATATTTACTCGGCTAGGGTTTCCGTCACAGATCCTGACAGATAATGGTTCGCAATTCCGAGGAAAACTCACCGAGGAAGTGTTTAGGATATTTCAGGCCCGACATATCCACACCTCTCCCTACCACCCCCAAGCAAATGGCCAGGTGGAGCGGTTTAACGGGACCCTTATTTCCATCCTTCGGAAACTTGCACAGGAAAAACCAGAGAGCTGGGATCAATACTTACCCGCAGCACTATTTGCTTACCGCGAAGTACCCCACAATTCTACTGGGATGCCACCTGCCACATTGCTGTTTGGTAGACCTATAAAAGGACCTTTAGAGACACTGTTACGTACTTGGACAGATGATAAAGCTGATGAGACGGTCACCTCTGCATCCCAATACGTGAATGAGTTGACCCAACGCCTTAAAACAGGATGGGAACTGGCAAAGGAAAATGTACGCCGTGCCCGTCGTAAACATGCGCGTTACTACAACCGCACTGCGAAGGATAGGGAGCTAGAAGTAGGAGAACAGGTCTTATTACTCCTGCCCAGTAGCAATAATAAATTGCAAATCGGGTGGAGAGGTCCATATAAAATTGTTGAGAAAATGTCGCGCACCAATTACAAGATTGCCATAAAGGGGAAGCAGAAAATTTACCACATAAACCTGCTGAAGCGATATTATGAAAGACCGGGTGCAGAACCAGCACATTTCCTGACACTGGCTATTGCGACGGAAACTGAGGCAGAACCCCTGACTTCCTGTGAATACCCTCTTCGTCAGTGCGAAACTCATCAAGATGTTCAGATTAGTTCAACTTTAACGGAGGATCAGCAGGCACAGGTGCAACAGTTGTTGAGAAAACACACTAGTACACTCACGGATAAACCTGGCATGACCACCCTGATAGAATTTGATATGAAGCTAACAGACCTCGCCCCGGTACGAGTTAAGAACTATCCTGTTCCTTATGCTAAGGCAAAGGCCTTGAGTGAGGAAATCGAGTACCTGCTTAAGGAAAATATTATCTCAAAATCAGAGTCTCCTTATAGTGCGAGTGTGGTGTTGCTTAGAAAATCCACAGGAGAACATCGCCTCTGCATAGACTACCGAAGGCTCAACGCTGTAACGGAATTCCAAGCGGAGCCCTTACCTGATCAGAATCAGCTTTTCACCAAGCTGAGTAGAGTGCGATACTTTTCGAAGATAGATCTTAGCAAAGGGTACTACCAGATCCCGGTGAAAGAGGAAATTCGACACATGTTAGCATTTAGTACTTCTGAGGGCCATTATGAGTTTAATGTATTGCCATTTGGGCTAAGCAACGCCCCAAGCGTCTTTACTCGTATGATGAGGAAGCTACTGGAACCCCTGAACCACCCTGGGATAAGTAATTTCATGGACGACATACTTATCGCCATGAACACCTTTGAGGAGCACCTGGACGCAGTTTCCCTACTCTTCGAAAGACTTAGAGAAACAGGACTCACCGCTCGCCCTACAAAATGTCAAATTGCCTGCGAGCAACTAGAATTCCTGGGACACACCATCTCGCATGGATGCATGTTCCCAGATGCACGTAATATTGAGAAGTTACAACGGGCCCCACGACCCCAGACTAAAAAGGATGTAAGGTCATTTGTGTCTCTATGTGGCTTCTACCAGAGATATATTAAAGATTTTAATGCCCTGAGTGCGCCACTGACCGCATTAACCAAGAATGGGAACCCGGACAAAGTAACCTGGACAGCGGAGTGCGAAAATGCCTACACGCTGCTGAAGGAGAAACTCACAGCTAGGCCAATTCTGCGACTGCCTGACTTAACTCTGAACTTTACGCTGCGAACAGATGCTAGCAATATAGGGATAGGAGCCACTCTCCTGCAGCCTAGTGATAGACCTTCTGCAACTCTATTCCCCATTGCATATGCTAGTAGGAAATTGAACCCTGCTGAACAGAACTACTCTACCATCGAACGGGAATGTCTGTCGCTAATATGGGCTGTGCAGAAGTTTCAACCATATTTATACGGGAAAAAGTTCACGGTGCAGTGTGATCACCAACCGTTGATATTTCTTGCAGCGTCGAAGAACCTTAATGCCCGGCTTATGAGATGGTCACTCCTGTTGCAGCCATATTCATTTCACATAGAATACATACCTGGGAAGAACAACGTAGGGGCAGATTTTTTGAGCAGACATCCGGACGCAACCGAGGAGATATGAGAAACTGAAAAAGAAGAGGAAGACAGGACCAGTGGAGTTGGACGGAACGTCAAACTTGAGGAGGGGCTTGTGTGACGACTTGGCCAATCTTCTCTTCATTTTTTTTTATTATTTACGTGACATCATTTTTTCTCATCCTCAATGCATGATCGCAAAGTCCCGGGAAGTGTCACTTGCGGAAATTCTCCTAGCGTTCAGTGATTTTCTCCTCGCGTTTAATGCTATTTTTAGATACGACGTCATTGTTGACCCCTGACCTCAGTAGCTAGGAACCTGTTTTAATTTAAGACTGCTTAAACTGATAAAACCAGTTTATGCCACTTTCGGAACACCCCCACGTGACTTTTAACGCTATTGATTGGAGCGTTTATATGACGCTAAGGTCACATGATGCACGCTACGGATCACGTGTCCAAGCGGAAATGTCCCGCTAAAAGTGCGCCAACACGGGCATTCTTCACTTGCCCAGGAAACCTTGAGACAGCTAGGTCTAACCCAGATATCGGCGAATTCTCGCATTAAAAGCACTGAAGCCACGTGTCTAAATTGCGGGTTAGCGTCCATCTTTGAGTAGGTAAGTGAAAATCTCGTTAGAAAATAGTATTGTGATGAAATGTATAGTACCTTATAAAATCGATGCAAAATTGGTATAACTGCGTTTACTTTATTCATAATTTTTGTTTTACGATCACATCCAGCCACATGTGATCGGGTATATTTTATGATCCCACGGGATATGTACAACATGTTCATAATAATGTATAACGGGAATATATATATAGCTTAATTTCCATATTATTTGATTATTTTTGACCCGACGTTTAGACTAGCGGAAATTAATATTAACGATAATGTTGACAGACCGTGACATATATTCATTATAAATTATATGACGATGCGACCAGACATGAAGTGTGTGATAATGTTGTCAGACAATTCTAAAACACTAATGTCCAATTATTTGTTAAATTCATCATAATTGACATGACGATTAGGCTAGAGGCACAGAACTAGAATACTGTTGCCGACATTTCTATGATAAATTTGGTGGGTTTAACTGACATTTATAATAATTCATCGGGTTAAGTTGACGATAAATCAGTCTAAAGAATTATAATACTGCCACGGGGGCAGAGAAATATAATAAAGGACAGAAAGGAGAAACTTGAATTCAAGATTAGGCTCTAGATATATGATGTTAGAGACTAAAATCTGAGATGACTGGCAGAGGGACGGCTTAGGGAAGACTGCTTTCTAAAGCTAGAAAATTAATGAAGCCGTCGTATTTGTCTTCAGTCTATGGTGGAGCCTTGCACGACAGTCCAATCTCAGAGTAGAATACGGAGTCGAGCACAGAGAAGGCAAATCCGAACCATTCAAGACCTACCTGGGGCAACGTCAGGAGACCGGAGAACTAACCACGCTTCACTATCAGCCAGGGGCTGAAAAGATAAGTTTTTTGAAAAAGGGAACTCACCAAATCAATGCATATTTTAGTCATCCATGATGAAACACACTTGAATTGTGAGACACATAGTACATACAGCAGACACTAATTCCATCGACAATACTATCATTCACCATCTATTCATTTTAGTTGCAATAAACCAATTGGGTGTATATACTGTACCCCATGCTTTGTTCCTTCTGTTAGATGTTACATATTGTCTGATGTTTATCTTCCTTTATAAGGGAGGGGGGGCTCGTAAAATCTAATATAAACCCAGTAATTGAGGATAATAATAATAATAGATAACTGAGAAGGGGACGACGGTAGCGAGAGACCAAATATCTCCTTACAATCTTTTCCAGACCTGTCTAGTTAGGAGAATTTACCCTCTTTGTCTCCCTTCAGTGGTGGAAAACCCAGCAGGAATTCCTTGAGCCAAATCTTCCACATCAGATCTATTATTTCCTCTAAATAAATTCTTATCCATCCAACGCTACGTGACAATAGTATCTGGGTGTTTTTATTCAAATTATTCAAACTTCAATTTTTGTTAAGAAAATCTGCACCTGTAATTTTCCACTTTTCAAACCTTGACAATTAATCATCTTGGTGGGTTTTATTCAGTGTATTCTACCACATGTCTTTTCATTCTCTGGGTGTTGATGTGTTAGGTTTGTGAAAACATAAAACCAACTGTTATTACAGTAGCCTCAATTCACACAATACAGTTGAACGTGGTAAGACATACATCGTAGAAAGAAGAAAGTCACAATCAAGGTAGTGTTTTGTTACTTTCTTTTTTTTTTGCACGAGGCGAAGAGTCTCTATTCTTTTCTTCTTTATTTATGCCAACAGAATGGTTATGTGAGGGATGCATAGTGTCGTTAAATCTCGTGTGACAAGATTTGTATAGTCCTAACCTCTAAGGCTTGTTAAATTCAAAAGAGGTAGCCTGTAGCTTACATATATATGTGTAGAATATATGGTCATGGTAGTTGCTGCATAAATGATAATTTCTTCATCATTCTTGGTACTAATTGTCTTCAAAACAAGATGGTAAATGTGGTAGTCGATAAAAGTCAAAGTTTTTGTATAGTCGTCAACGGACACAAACTAATTCAATTTCTGCTTATTAAAGTTCAATTTTCGAGAAAACTCCATTTATCATAGTTCACTAAGTTCGATTGCCTAACTTTAACCTATTCAAAGCTACGAAAGGTACTTAATTGGCCCCAAAATCATTGAAATTGTCAATTATATGACAATAGTCATCATATACAATAGTTTTGGGCTAATTTGATGAATCAAATTTGGTTTTATTACTTTTCTGAAGGCCAATAGATCATTGCTATTCAATATATACACTGCGCCATTCTGACGCCATCGCAGATTGTAGATTCAATGTTTTGTTTGGGAAAAATGATCCTCATGGCATCTTGTTATAACGGCAAGGCCTTACTATCCAGCGTAGGTTTACTAAGATCTCTCTTGGAAACATGTATCCCATGTCATTTCAACTAGTCATTTAATCATAGTTTGCAACTATGGATGCCACTAGCACTAATTTTACTTCCGGCAATTTTGTCTTAGAGATTATACTGATGACGTCATTAGGGGGCAAAAAAAAGGATCCCGTTACATGCCCTATTGAGGCATATTGGGAATATGGTGTTAGGCCCATATTTTCTCGACCGTCGGCACACTAGGGGTGATGTGGTCAGCATCATACCGGCCGCCTTAACCTTCCCAGAGTTGCTCTGGTACCCATTTGGGGGCTGGGTCGACCCAGGAGCCATTTGCAGCCTAAGAAAATCCCACCTCATCTGGGGATTGAACCATAGACCACTGAGCTAGGAAGCCAGTGCACTAACCACTATGCTACCACGGCTACTGTCATTAGGGAGACCCTAATAAAATCTAAATATAAGTGTCACCGCGACACATGCTCCACAAAGAGTGAAAAGGGGAATAACGGTGATGATTAACATTTTTAATACAATATTAACGTATTATGCTCTCGTTTTTTTTAAGGGCTTGGTTTTTTTTTTTTTTGGAGGTCGGAGTGGCTCAGAGGTTTGGCGTCCACCTCGTATTCAAGAGGTATCAGGTTCGAATCCCAGTTGAGGGATTATAATTTATTGAAATATTTTTTTTCAGAACCAGTGGTCCCAATTACGTCACACTCCCCTTGGTCTCATGGGTAGTGAGATCTGATGCCTTGCCTTCTCGGATAAGGGTGAAAAAATAGGAGATCCCGTGTGCAAGTTGAGCATGTTAAAAATCCCACGGCAGTTGGAAATCGTCAAGAGTAGGCTTATCAGTCGCTGCCCTGGCAAAATTTAAAAATTAGGAAACCTATCCACCACAAAAATATTTCTAGAATGTGTGATTTCTGGACTATCTTCATTGCACATGGACAACTCCATCAGTGCTCCAATATCCTCCCTCAGATTTCAGCACAGTGCATGAACTCTGTAGCACCGGCAAGAATCCCAAAGGGTGTATATAGGAATCACACATCATGTTTTCACGACTACACAATTATGCTTCATATTATATTGTGCTCTACTTCACTGATACCTATAGTACACTGGGTTTGATTAGTGTTGAATTAATAAATGACAGTGCAGTGGATTCTTGTCACATGCAGTATTTATGGAAATAGAAGGTTGACTTTGCCAAATGAGAATGCAAAATTAAAAATGAGAACACGACAGCATATGAATAGATAAAAGTAATTAAAAAAATAGTTTGAAAAAAAAAGTTACACTGAGAACATACAGAAGCCTACTACTCCTTATCAAGATGAGGTTACGTAATAATTTAATGTTCAGACTAAGAACTGGCCACTGCAGACTCAAATACCACCTGATCAACAAATTAGAAATCAGAATGGTATGCATTCATGTGGGGAAGACATGCAAACAGTAGAAAAAGTCTGACATGAATGTTGGCTCCCCATTAGCCGCAGATTGACAGCATAGCCTTTGCTAACTCCAACAAGTGAAAAACTGTATGGTGATAAGAGGAATATGAAACAGCTTGCCAAATAAGAGAAACAGATAAGGTTATGTGACAACAAATTATTTTTAAAAAGTGTGCAAGTTATAACTAAAAAAACCACACAATTCTAATGATGCCACCTGTTCATTCATATTACATACATGTAAGCAAGGAATGGAGAAAGGCGAATGGAGTCTACATCCCGAAGGAGCAAAATTCCACAGACATCAGTCAGTTCAGGCCAATCTCACTACTCAATGTGGAAGGGAAGATATTCTTCTCAGTGATGGCGAAAAGACTCACCGAAAGGGGGGGAGAATGATGAATCCACAGGCGCCTCATTGGAATCGACCAGACCCGTTACACGGATTTCGAGCTCTGAACAACGGCTGGAATTTCCATGTGCCTGTGGTAGGAAATTCTCTACTCAGAGAGGAATGAAAATCCACCGAACGAAAAAGGGGTGTGGGAGGTCATCTGGGGGAGATCAACAGCGCTCTGTCTCGATGGATAAGACGTTAGAGGAACGCAGCCAGGAGTCAATCCACAGTGCTGAGTACATTCAAGTTGATCTGCCTGATGATGATCTCACACACTTCTCGGACGGGAAGAGAGATGCAATCAAGTTTTCACCTGCCAGTGCAAAAGGGCTTTGGGAACAGCTGGACGAAGCCTTGGCAAAAGAGTTGGATAACAACCTGAAGCAGATAACTTTGGAGAAGAAGCTGGAAATCTTCGGCGACATAATATATCTGCACTGTCGCAAAGTGTTCGGAGTGAGGGAGGCAAGGGAAAGTAACCCACCACAAAAAAGTAGAAGACAAATTAAAATAGAAGAAATCAGGCAACAGAAGAAGCATGCCCGAAACTTTTCAAGAACGCAACCTGAAAGGCCAACATAATGCCCTTTGTAGAGCAGAAAGGTTGTGCAGGAAGAGAAGGAAGACTCGAAGGGATAGGGAAAGATTCTTCAGGGAGCCCTTCAAGTTTGCCAAAGAACTGTTTGAGCAGCCACGGTCGGTTATGCTAAACATCAAGAAAGAAGACCTGGAAGAACACCTTAGAATGACAAATTCAGATGGTCGCAAAGATGAGCCGCTCAGCAGCATGGCATGCCTTAAATGGCCGAGTAAGCCAGGAGCTGAATTTAACACCAAGCCCCCAACGGTGCAAGAGGTAGAAAGCATTGTCCAGAAAGCTCGGTGCAAGTCAGCTCCAGGTCCTAATGGTGTTCCATATGTGGTGTATAAGAGATGCCCTGAAGTGCTCAAACGACTGCTCCATTTACTGAAGAATGCGTGGAAAACCCAGCTTGTAAGCAAGGAATGGAGAAAGGCGAACAGAGTCTACATCCCGAAGGAGCAAAATTCCACAGACATCAGTCAGTTCAGGCCAATCTCACTACTCAATGTGGAAGGGAAGATATTCTTCTCAGTGATGGTGAAAAGACTCACTACATACCTCCTGGCAAATGGGTATATTGACACTACCATTCAGAAAGGAGGTATCCCAGGTACACCAGTATGTCTAGAGCATGCCACAATGATCTGGGAAGCAATCCTTCTTCTTCTTCTTCGCCCTGAAAAGGACGGTGGTTGCGTTGTGTCTGTTTACGCCGTAGCTGTGATATCTGCACCTTTCGGTCGACACATCCGACTTCAGCACGGCATTTTTTAGGGACCGGGTTTGCCTTCCCATTGCGATCCGCACTCGCTCAGCCAGACTGCACTGCTGCAGACTGTTTCCAGGACCACCACGTGGAGATGAAGTGCGGTCTTGACCAGCTCTGGTTCGCTGGTCCTGATGCAAGCAGTACAGCTATGGGTCGCTGACTGCATTCACTATTGCTGCATCTTGGGGTCCCAAGAAAGCAATCCAAAAGGCAAAGTCTGACAGAACCAACCTCCATGTAATCTGGTTGGATCTAGCGAATGCTTATGGATCCGTTCCACACCAGATGTTGTGGCAGGCCCTAGAAATGTATCATGTTCCACAAGAGATTGTAGCAATGCTGAAGCTGTATTTTGCAGGGTTTGCTGTCCGATTTTCAACCAGAGAGTACACAACGAAGTGGATTGGCCTTGAAGTTGGAATTGCGATGGGGTGTACCATCTCTCCGATACTATTCGTGATGGCTATGCAGGTAATCCTCAATGCGGTTGAAGGAATGGCTATAGGTCCAAAGCTCAGTGGAATGTGTCACATGCCACCGCTCAAAGCATTCATGGATGACACAACAATTTTGACATCAGATGAACATCAGGCCTGGAGGATGTTAGCACGCCTGGATGAACTAGTCAGCTGGTGCAGAATGAGCTTCAAACCCAAGAAGTCGAGAAGCCTATCAGCCAGGAAAGGGAAGATAGCAGAGGACATATTCATGGTTTCCAACCAAAGAATCCCTACTGTCATTGAGGAACCTCAGGGTGTACGATGCCTCATTAAAAGACTCGAAGGCAGTGCAACAGACAATAGAAATGGCAGACAGAGAGCTACAGATCATAGACCAAAGCAGACTCCTGGGAAAGTTCAAACTGTGGTGCCTCCAGTTCATGTTGATACCGAAGTTGCTGTGGCCACTGCTTATATATGAAATAAGCACAAGTACAGTGAAAGCTATAGAATAGAGCAGAAAGTCAACAAGTTCATGAGAAAGTGGCTAGGGGTACCACCAGGTCTGTCAGATGTAGCACTGTACTGCAAAAAGTCAAAACTTCTGCTTCCTTTCAAGTCAGTTGTTGAAGAGTACAAAGTTGGAAAGGCAAGGCTTGCAATGATGCTACGCGAGTCAGTTGACGTGGTTAAGTCCATTCAGCCCACACTGAAAACGGGAAGGAAGTGGAGAGTGGAAGAAGCTGTTGATGCTGCCCAAGAGTCACTCAAACTGAGGGAGGTAATCGGATACACACAAACAAATAGATGGGGATTTGGTCATGGAGACATCCGCTGGTGGTCCAAGGCATCAAGCAGGGAGTGCAGAGACATGGTAGTTCAAGAGATACGAGGAGCTGAGAATGATAAGAGGTTGCAAAAAGCAGTGCAGCAGGTCCAACAAGGCCAATGGACTACATGGGAAGGAGCCCTGCAGAGGTCCTTGACATGGAATGATATATGGCATCTCTTAGGCTCAGCTTCGTTGTTAGATCAATGTATGACCTGCTGCCGTCGGCCAACAACCTTGTGAAATGGGGAAAGTCGGATGATGAGCAGTGCCCCCTGTGCCAGGGGAGGCAGACACTCGAACATGTGCTCTCAGCGTGTTAGGTGTCATTAGGGCAAGGGCGATACACTTGGCACCATAACAAAGTGCTAAATGAGCTTGCTGCGACAATAGATCTGGCAAGGATGAAGGCAAATAGCAAACCCAGGCCGAGCACCGCAAATACATACTTTCTGAGTGCAGGAAAGTCAGCACACCCCAAACCGAGTAATCCTGGTAGCAGTTTACCATCTCTTCTTGACTGTGCAAATGACTGGGAGATGGCGGTAGACCTACCTGGACGAGGGGCATATCCAGAGAGTATCAGAAAATCACGGAGACGGCCGGATATAGTGCTTCATTCTTCAGCAACGCTTTAGGTCATACTGATTGAACTGACCGTGCCATTTGAATCCAGATTAGACGAGCAACATTCGTTCAAAGCGACCAAGTATAGTGATCTGGCCGCGGATCTGAGACACAATGGGTTCACTGCAAGGGTCATGGCTGTTGAAGTGGGCGCAAGAGGGCTTGTGGCTGCATCAGTGTATGATCTATTGAAACTGTTGGGGCTGAGGGGACAGTCGAGAACAAGGTCACTGAAGAGGCTTAGTGAAACTGCCGAAAAGGCATCAGGCTGGCTGTAGAACAACCGCAATGGGCAATGGAAATCGTGACAATAAACGCAGCAGTACAGAAAACACCAGGAATTTTTTTAAGTCCACAATACGCTGAGTTTTTTGGTGTACTAGTGAACGGGCTGTGACTGAGGGGCAACAGGCGGTGTATATTATAGGGGTGTCTGTCAGAATTTCAGTGGCGAATGTGCAGTGGCTCGACTCGTCGGCTGCGCGATGGTGTCTCAGTGTGTGTGACAGACGAACAGAATAATTTGTGTTCTCTTTGTTACTTTCACAATTGCCTCCACGGCTGGCGGAGTTGTGGATTAAAGTTGCTACCATAAGTGAAATGGGTTCATTTTCGATACAAGACAACAGGAGGCTGAGATGCTTGGGAGTCATGACCCAAGTGGGCCCACCCCCCTTAGAGTGTAAAGGAGTATATCGGGCTGAAACACTTGTCGGACGGGGGGACTTCTTCTGATGATCAGATTGCTTCCTGTTGTATCGCTCTGTAAAGAGTTTCCTATCATCATACATGTCACCATACCAATAATACACAGTGACTGCTACCCATGACTAACCTTTTCAGTTCCTAAGAACAGCATATGTTCACAAAAGTGAGCCAACCCAGGGAGATCTACTGGATCTTTGAGATGACCTAGAAAAAAACATGTTAGATGATTGAACTACTAGAAATATGATACATTTAAGAACAGAATCAGCTGACAATTTACAAAATGGGATCATATTAAAAAAATAGGCAATTATACATAAGTTCTGGAGTATACCTGCATTAAAATATTCAGTAACATAACCTCAGCCATTAAGTTCCTTAACTCTTAGAGGCCGGAACGACGCTACCAGCGTACATCCGCAAAACCCATAGAAGCCAAAACGACGTTGGGAACGTCGTTTTTGTGTTCCGTGAAATGTGTTCCGTATTTTCGTAATTTGGTATTTTAACATAACGGAAGTTACTCTTTTTTTATTCAGAAAAGCGCTATCTTTGAGTTGTGATTCGGAAACACGCTTGTTCTAGCTAATTTCACTGTGAAAAAACGGTAAATCTGTCAGCTTTCGATCGGCGATTATTGTTGTTTATACAGACAATGTCTAGCGAACCAACCACATCATATTTATCAAAACGTAGGTCTTTTTTATCTGTAGAAAAAGCTAGGGAACTATGCATCTTTGTCGAGTTTATTTAGAATGATGATTTCGAAAATAAAATCGATGATTTCGAATTTGAACTTAACGAAGAAGCTAGTTCTAATCAGGAGGGGGCATGGTTACAGCCAGGCCCTAGTGCTACAAAACGACAAAAAGTTTTGACCAAATCATCGACAAAAAGGGGGAAAAGCATTAGTACCAAGGAGCAACAAGGGGCAATTAGTAATGAATTGATTTCAGTACCAAACATCAGTATTACTGAGACCCAAAACGCATTCAGATTTCTTCCCAAATATGGTCGCAAACCAGGAGTACACTATGACTTAGGTCTTAGTGAGGCATCAACTCCTTTTGACTGCTATAGGACATTGTTTACTGATGACATTAACAAAACATCACAGAAAGCTGAAACTTGTAATTAATATTCATATATGGATTAGTGTTATTAAAAAAAAAAACATGGAGCACTTTGGATAATATTTCAGTCTTTATGCATGTGTTGGTGGGTACATTTTTCATTCACTAAAATGAATTTAAAAAAAAAAATTGTTTACATTATTACTGATAATTGAATATAATATGAAGAATAGCACTTAACAGCCCCAATATTATAATTCTAAATATATTTATCTTTACTGTGAAACATAATTTGTGTGTCTTTTGTTGTGTAATATCAACACAATATATGATTTAATTTAAAAGTTCACGCGGCCTTGAATATCTTCTTTTATATTTTAATGATGATGGTACGGTCTGCTGGATGGTCTGTAAAACATTAACAAAATATCACAGAAAGCTAAAACTTGTAATTAATATTCATATATGGATTAGTGTTATCTAAAAAAAACCATGGAGCACTTTGGATAATATTTTAGTCTTTATGCATGTGTTGGTGGGTACATTTTTCATTCACTAAAATGAATTAAAAAAAAATTGTTTACATTATTACTGATAATTGAATATAATATGAAGAATAGCACTTAAAAGCCCCAATATTATAATTCTAAATATATTTATCTTTACTGTGAAACATAATTTGTGTGTCTTTTGTTGTGTAATATCAACACAATATATGATTTAATTTAAAAGTTCACGCGGCCTTGAATATCTTCCTTTATATTTTAATGATGATGGTACGGTTTGCTGGATGGTCTGTAAAACATTAACAAAATATCACAGGAAGCTGACACTTGTAAATAATATTCATACATGGATTAGTGTTATTATAAAAGATGCTGGAGCACTCTGGATAAGGTTTCAGTTTTTATGCATCGGTTGGTGAGTACATTTTTCATTCACTAAAATGAGTTTTTATTAAAAAGTAGTCTATAAAATATGTAGAATATCACTAACATCCTTCATATTCTAATTCTACATTCATTTATCTTTACTGTGATGTATAATGTGTGTGTCTTTGTTGTATAAAAACAATACAATGTATGATTTAATTTAAAAGCTTCACTCGGCCTCTAATGTCCTTTTTCTTTCCACATGTCTATAATGTTTATATGGTTCACTGGATGGTCTGTAAAACATTAACTAAATATCACAGGAAGCTGACACTTGTAAATAATATTCATATATTTATGGATTAGTGATATTTTTTAAAAGATGCTGGACTCATCACTCTCACTGGATAATTTATTTCAGTGTATTATGCACAATGTGGGTTGGTGAGTAACATTTTTCATTCACATTAACAAAAAATGAGCTCTAATTTCTTGAAAGTGGTCTGGATAATATTTCAGTGTTTATGCATGGGTTGGTGAGTACATTTTTATGACTAAAATAACTGAATACTATATGTAGAATATCACTAAAAATCTTTCATATTCTAATTCTACATTCATTTATCTTTACTGTGATGTATAATATGTGTGTCTTTGTTGTGTAATAACTCAGTAACTTTGAAATTTATAAAGGTACTGCTTTAAGGTACAAAAATAATTCTGGCAAAACTGATGAAAAAATTCCGGCCTGCAAGAGTTAAGGCCAAGGACTTGTGAAGTGGAACATAAAAAGATAAGTTAAGAAGAGATAAAGAAACATGGAAAGGAGCAGATTAGAAGTTAACAGGAGAGAAGAAAAAGCACAAATAAACAAGGAGAATAACAACAGAATAAAAGCAAAAACATAAAAGACAAGAGAGAATAAAAAGCTCAAAGAAACTTGTAGAACAGGGGTCCCAAACTTTGTTCAGTCCTGAACCAAGGAATCCTTGATCCTGAATCAACCCCAGGCATAAAAATAAATAAATAAAATAAGGAAGTGATTATATAGAGGCACAGAACTTGACCTATTTACTGAACCAGTTAAATTCATTAATGAAAAGGATGTGGCTGATGAGCATTAATGAGGGCACTAATATCTAGTTGGAGATAAGCGAGTTTTAGTTGTAAGTCACCATGCTCTTCCAGGTCGTCTTCTTTTCCTTTGCTTTTATAAAATTGCATTTGTATGGCTAAAACCAGCTTCAAACTGAGTCACAGCAGGCATTCTTTATTTCTTGTAATACTGTAAACTTTCTACCTCAAAAGTTTAATTGCCCCAATCTACCCTCTGGGGTTTATCGACCAAGTGGATGTCAGTATCAACCTTTTGGGGGTTGATATCAACAACTTTGGGCACCCCTGTAGAAGATTATCAGAACAGAAGCAAACATGTGAGAGGAAAAAAGCATGAAGCAACAAGGAGAAGAATAACAAAGCTGAAGCTAATATAAAAGAAAGAAAAGGCACAAAGTAACGTAAAGAAGAACATCAGAGATGAAGGAAACAAGAGAGAAATAGAATCTGAAAAAACACAGTCTGCTTTCCACACAGACACATACAAATAGCTGAAGTAGGGTAACATATTTCAACATCTCATTCTCTAAAGGAGCTCAAAGAAAAAGAGATAGAAGAATGACAGCTCCTGTCAGCATAAAAAAAAACCTGTTTGTCTTGTGGGATACACTGGTTTTAGTAGCTGAAGTTACAATGTGTATAAATTATCTGTGTCACATTCTACATTTACTAATATTAAAACCTGGATCTCATCCAAAATTCAATAATTATACATTAATCACAGCTGAAATTGTCAACATTTTAAATACTAATAATCTCATAATCTTGCTTGGGGGAAAATATAATTCATGTCATTATTTGCAACATTAAAAATGGATACTTAAACCAAGGCCGTATAATCATTTTTCTTCACAAAAAGAGATGGTCCAGTCTAAAAAATATTAGACAAGTTATTATGCACAATTTTTTTAATTTTTACTTGCCAGTCTTTTCCATAACAAAGAAATAACCATTGTTCCTCCATCAATTAGAGTGTTCATCTTTCTTCTACTTCTTATGTTGCAAAGAACTGCAGACAGGGTTTAAATATCAGTGCAATCCAGCATCACACCGAGTCCAGCCAAATTATTATGTTGTATTTCGTCAGGCTTTCTTACAAACCATCTTCCGGACCAAATTTCTTTCTTGGCGATTTCTATTTTGTTACCTTTCCATGGCAGCCATTGCCTACTAGAATTTTGAATATATAATATTTCTATGGTCTGCAAGAATTCTTTTCCTATATCAATACATTACACGCAAACTTTCAAAAACCACAAATACCTATGTGAACATCCATAGCTGCAGAGGATTTATCTGTCTCTGGATCACTTATAAGAAGAACCTTTAACCCATTGTTTAGTTCAAGGCCACGGTACTTTCTAGGGTCAGCTGCAGACTTTATAATTTGGCCGTCTTCATACGTCTTGGCTATACTTGCCATAGCAATAGTTCTACAGAATGGAAGTAAAAGAATCTGCAGTTTAAAATAGTGAAGGCACAAGACAATGAGTTATGAATTACACTGCATGTACGTATGTTTTTGGGGTTCATACCTCTGCAGTGGTGGGAATGGATAGGGAAATAAAACAAATAACATTAAGTAAAATGTGAGGGAGAAAGACAATCCTTTATTTGTTTATTAATCATTGACCATGTCTTAATATATTCAACAACTGATTCCTAAGGAAATGTCAGCAGATATGCAAGGACAAATTACACCTGAAATGGTAAAGCAAAGTCAGTAATAAATGTTCTTAGAAAAGGTAAAACAGAAGCAGCTAAAAAAATACCAAACAAATGTGGAGATAGAGCGAATGCACTGATAACATTCTCCTGGATATCACCAGACAACCATTAACACAGAGCTCACATGATGTCGGGGGAAAAGAGGAAGGCCATGGCGATAAAAAGGTGACTTCTGAAAACTGTCATAAAGAAAATTATAAGCATTACCAAAGCAAGGCTCAGAAGAGAACAATCAAGCATAACCAGATGTGCCATTGACTGGAATCCACAAGGGAAAAGAAGAGTGGGGAGGCCAAGGAGAACTTGAAGAAGAACAGAGGAAGTTAAGGAAATTGGAATGACTTGGGCACAGCTGAAAAAGACAGCCCAGAATAAAAATCAATTGTTTCAGCCCTATGTTCCATAGGGAATGGAAAGGAATGATGATGATGATGAAAGCTTATTGCTAGGCTTGCACAGCTTGGGGAAAAAACCTTTTGGGACCACAAAATAATCTTTCCATTTTAGTCTTCAAATACATGCATATGCACATTTTGCTATCTGAAAAATACTATAGATTATTAGAACAGCCTTCAAGAGGATATGATAGCTGACCCATAAATAAATAAAAATTAATAAACAGATGGAAGAACGTGTATAAAAGCACTGTGTGCAAAGAATGGAAGAAGTTGGAGAAGAAAACACGCTCTGAGATTTTTTTTCTCTGTGTTCTCAACCTAAAATGCTTTTTGTTCTGTATCCAATTTTTTCACATTATCCTCCTTTAACGACTTCTGTCCCAACTTAATATCCCCATTTTTCAACGATTTAGATTTGTTCATGCAAATTCACTGTTGAGGCTCTCTTGATCTTGTTCTTGTCATGTTCCACACAAATTTTGTTATGTGATAGTTAGGCAGAGTAATGTCCTAGCAATAGGTTTGATTTTTAAAGCAATATTCATGTTGTTATTACATAACTTGACTCACCCTTAGTCATAATTTACAGGTGTCAATATCTTCAACAGACCCATATATTTCCCTCCATGCCACATTTTCAGGACATCACTAACTCTTTCTACCCTGCAGGTCTTTAGTATACCAAGATATAGTACATTATTCTCCCAACTACTGCTGGGTACACCCATCTGATTACTGTCAACTTTCCTCACGTCTGCACTTTACAAATCATAAAACAAACTCATTTGTTGTGTATAAGGTTTACAACACTCCAAAATATTCTTTAGGCCATTTACAATGATTATATTCTAACAAACATTAAGTTTACTACTTGTTTTAACACCACCACCACAAAAAGGGGGGGGGGGGGGGGGGGAGAAGAAGAGGAAGGGTGGATGACATCTATTCTGGTGCCTGGGCAAAAAACCTAAAAACAATTAGGAACAGAAAGAGTTATGCTCCAAGTCTTACAACTGTGGACATCAGTAGCATTATGTATTTTAATGGCGACTTTTAACAACATTATAAAATGTCAGTACTTCTTTTCATTACAGACCTTTGACACTAGACTTAAAATCTTTTCTTTGTCTCAAACAACTTCTCTCATTAAAACAATATGTTACAGTTTATATGTTTGGTATTGAAAGAATTGTCTTCACTGACTCTCTCATCTTTAAAACAATGTGGATACTTCTATCGTGGCTGATAAAATTGTTGCATATATACATCATGATTTATTCCTCAGCTAATAAATGTGTTGCATACATACATCATACAGGTTTCGTGATGCCGATTTATCAAGATAATATGGGCCTAACACCATATTCCCAATATGCCTAAATGGGCGTGTAACGGGTTCCTTTACCTTTACCTTTTTTAATAATGAGACTACACAAGTTAGCTGAGCGCATATATCCAGAGTCACAGTGTGGATTCCAAGCTGGTAGATCAACAAAAGACATGATCTTTTCTCTCCGCCAGCTTCAGAAAAAATCAAGAGAGCAGAAAAGACCTTTATATATCACCTTTATAGACCTAACAAAGGCATTTGACCTGGTTAGTAGGAATGTACTCTTCAAAATCCTCCTGAAAATAGGCTGCCCTGCTAAATTGCTGGAAATGATAAAGTCATTCCATAAAGACATGGAGGGAACAGTCCAGTATGCTAGAAGTACATCACAGCCCTTTGGCATACACAGTGGCATTAAACAATGCTACGTTCTGGCTCCAACCCTCTTTGGGATCTTCTATGCCTTACTCTTGAAACATGCATTCAGAGATGCAACTGAAGGAATATGCCTTCACACTAGGTCAGATGGCCATCTGTTTAATCTCGCAAGGCTGAAGGCAAAAACAAAAATCAGAAGCTGCCAATTGCACCAAGTGGTGATGCTATCTGCGGCGCCACCTCAGTTTGGGTGAAAAGAAGCTCACACAACAAGCAGAAGAGAGAAGAAAATGTCGAAAGGAACACCAGGAAAATAAGCAGCTGAGAGCTATCACCTCAGGGGTGCATTCCCATTGTCAGTTATGACCGAAGGGGCTATTATTATTATTATTACATCATGATTTATTCCTTCGTTCATTTCCCTTCTGGCATAGAGTAACCACTGTAGCTGGTTCCCTTGCACTAAATGCATTCACGGGTTGAAATGAGAACAGTGGGATGTGTTCTTTGATGCCATGTTAATAAGTCACCCACATCGAAACAAAGCACTGTGGGCCTTAAGCTCAAATTAGCCCAGATGTTTATTTTTAAGTAAGAATTCGATTAGGGATTGATAATGAGTAAGTTGGAAGTTTATTGTTCATTACTGTTTAACGTACGATGTTGTCTTGCGGTTTATTTGTTTTTTTTATGTATTTCGTATCGGTAAGGTGGGAAAGGGGTAGAGTTAGGATTAATATTAGGCAACATCTTTGTTTATGTGTGTTCTAACCATTTATGATGAAACCAGAAACAATATCTGTGGCATTTTTGTGCAAGCACAAAATGTCAAATGTGCTTATGGCAATGGTGCATGGCGAGTTATGTGTGCAGTCGTGTTGTTAGGATTAGAGTTGGGTTTAGATTTTAAAATGCCAAACCCAACACAAAAAGTCTATAGGATTAGAGTTTTTGTGTTAGGTTCAGCATTTCTAAAACTAAACCCAACTCTAATTTTAACCTCTAACGATGTAGCCGACTTAACTGGCCACGGGGTAGCCTAGATATCGATTCGGGCAAAATGCAGGACATGGCCCACGGTGCTTCGTTTTAACCTTGTGTGAGTGAGGATTTAGGTTAGGGTTTAGGATTCTGATACCTAACCAAAGCCCTTATTACTGTGTCTCTTAATTCATTTTTAAGGCTGTATCGAACATACGTCTCATTTTAACCACATGAGGCTAATGTGTGCTTATTGCGATGGTTTCAGTAGCAAACTGTTTTACATAATTACGCCGTCAGTTGCAAGCACAACCTCATGTCACTTCTTCTTACGACATCCTAATTTATGCAGTATAATTATTGGAATGTAAAAGTGCTACAATTAATATCATTTACAAGTGACAGTTTGACGATGACAACGTAAAAATGTTATCTTGACCGGAACAACACAACAGGCAGTGCCAAGAAGCTTCCAGAGGACACTGGCTAACGAACCTGCAAATTGTGACCGCACCAATGTGCCTTTGGGTAAATGTTCTTGTTAAGGAATAAGTACGTCGTATTAAAAACATATATTTGAATTTCAGTTGACAGCTCCTTAAATGTGTTAACACTAGAAAAGTAACTAACAGAGTTATCTCTTGGGATACCCTACTTAGCAATACACGTAGAGATCTCTTATTAGACTACGGTTATTCGATCTTATAACTCTTTTGCCATCAAGTTTAAATATATTACATATTACGTGCACGTCGTCTGTTAAAGAGATAGTAGTTTCGATGAACTAGTTTCTACTAATTTTCTTCTTTTTCCTTCTCTTCGGTTTCCAAGCACCATGCCAAGAAGCGCAGGTGATAGTCTCTCCAAAACCTCCTGCCGTTAATCAATTTTTTCTTAATTTCTTCCTATGTCAATGCATCATTATAATCTCTCTTTGACGTCCTCTCTTCTCCTTCAGTCTTTCTTGCTGTCGTGTTATAGTCCAGCTTTCCTCTTCTCACATGTCCAAAGAGAGTGGATTGCTTCCTATACGAGTAATAATTTTTCTTTGCGCATTGGCTTCTTTATGGACATCGTGATTAGTCTTTTAAGCAGTTAAATAGTATTCTTAACATTCGTCTGCTAAACTGGTAGGCCCCTGATTTTCCCCTGCTTGTGGAGGTCGGAGTAGCTTAAAGGTATGGCGTCCGCCTCTAATTCTTAATTTAAGGTACCGGGTGTCGGTTCCCAGTACAAGGAATATATTTGATGGACATTTTTTCAGAACGAGTGAGTCTTAATATTGTCATACCCCTGTCGTGAAATATTCTAATCCACATATATAAATTATCAGGTAAATATAAAGCCTAACAAATAAATTCTAATAAAGAAAAGAGCAATGGTAAAATAACAGTGCTGTCACAAAGAATGTACTCGAAATCCCCCTTTGTTTTATGCTTCGTCTGCAAATTGTAACGTTTCCACGTTAAATATAAGCCACTGCATAAATACAAGCGTTTCCACAACACATTAAAACGGGTATTGCATTTCTAAGAAAAACATTGAGAGGCACACTGCGTAATGACCTAAATTAATCCTAACATTAATTATACTACGTTACCAAAACGAACGAACAGATGGACTCAAATAGAAAGAAGGGAGGGCTGAAAATCAGGAACGCATGCAACACTAAACACGTGTCTCGCTATTAATGCCACCCCCAACACGCGTCGCGCGATACACAATTACTACTATCACGCGTGTAAGGCCACATGCACTAACTTTTTTTCAGACGGACAGTGATAAAAACACTAACCTTCCCAGAGTTAGGTTTTAAAATCCTGAAAAACGCTTATTAGAAAAGATGACATTAGATGGGTTTACGTTTGAAAACATTACAGTACCCAGACAGCACATCTTCGAAACAGGAGGTAGAAGAAATTGCATATTTTGAACGCAGCCACTTAGCTCTTTTAAATTTGTATATTTGGGTTCCTTAGGGCTTGCTGACAAAGAATATGTAAAACGTTACGCAAATAGTCTAGGAATTACCAAATTATAACCAAAATAAAATAATGGGGATGCCTGACAGCATGAAATCATTTCTGCTCATAAAATTTTTTTATAACGTGTTTGGAAAAACCTTACGTTACGGAAATAGCCTACCATGTTAACTCCTAATTGATTGGAGCGCAACAAATATAAGACTAAACACGATTGGTCGGGCTATAAATACTATCTTGCGTTGTTATGGGAAACGAATAGAAGGGGTACTTTTTTGAAAAGATGTGGAGACGTGGTTTCATTGGGTAGAGCTGCGAATATACTTGATTCAGAGCGTCTGTTCATTGCCACATCTTGTAATAAACCTACTAAGAAGCAGTACGTTGAGCACCAGTGTATATTTTATATAAAATAAAGCCTGGAACACCGGCAGATCGGAGTTGTGCTATATCCATTGCCAGTCAACGAAACTGTTTATTATTCTATGAATTGTGGTAAGCTTGAAATATTCAATATCTTTTAATGAAAATTGAATGTAAATTGTTAATGTATGCCTGTATATATGTGTAGTTCAGTAGCGAACATGATGTAAAGCCTATAATGCTCCAGCCTGAACAGAAGGTGTCGGAGGAAAGTAAAACTGCATGGAATGGCCAAACAGTACACTGACACCTAGATTATTGATTAGACAGAAATAATGCTGGAATTGCAGAGGCGTAGTAACCATTAGGGAGGGAAATACTGGTATAAAGTATTTCAGATGAAGCTGACAGTTGGCCTAACGCTCTGAACTCAATGTTTGTGATGTATTGTGCTCAGTGTAGAACTAGAGTATCAATTAGTTATGACGTAGAAGGTACATCCTTCTTGTTTTCAGGGACAGTGGTCTTAAAGTTATTGAGCATATTCATATTGATAAATTCTGTACATATAACTTGTAATTAAAATTGATTGTGATTCCTGGTTCCCTTTGTATTTGAATCAGGACACATATACATTCATGACAGCAATGAATACATATTGTTATTTGAAAAGTTATCAGTGACTCCTTTAAGATATCCTTGTAGAGTGTTTTATGTATGTGAGTGTCACAGTGTTGTCAAGTGTAGTGGAATAAATTAAATTGTTTATCTGTCTGTTGTTGTTTTGACTTACACTTCATCATACACATACCCTAGACATATAACGTAGTCATCACACTATTCCAGAATAATTCTGACTGAGGTATACATATGTGGCAGCAAGTAAGGTTATATATAATACACTACTCTTATTAGATATATATATATACCTTCACAGCTGATCTCAGTCAGTACACTAAGTCCCCTATAAATATTTATAACATCCCACTTCACCACACCCCCCCCCCCCCCCAATTTCCTGGGTAGTGAGATCGGATGCCTAGCCTTCTTGGATAAAGGTGGAAAAATATGAGGTCCCGTGTGCAAGTTGCGCACGTTCAAAATCCCTCTGCAATTGGAAATCGAAAAGAGTTAATTTACACAAATTTAAAAAAAAATGAGGAAAACCTACCCGTCACAACACATATTTATAAAATGTGTGATTTCTGTATACACAAATTGGGATCTTCGCCGGTGCTACGGAGTTCGTACACTGTGCTGAGATCCTCCTTGTGTAATCTAAGGGAGGAGATCGGAACACGGATGTCGTCGTTCGTGTACAATGAAGATGATCCTTAAAACCAAACCAAATCAAAGCTGCTTGTCTACTTATTGTCCATGACTCACTTCCTTTAAAAAAATAATGGCTAAAAATGTCGTGTTCAAACTCTTTTGGGTTATAATTAGGATATAGTTAAAGGTAAAAGATACCGTTACACGCCTATTGAGGCATATTTGGAATATGGTGTTAGGCTATAGAAATTAGGATATAGAATGGCTCTAAATGACGATAGCATGTTCTTTGTTGCTATTTGTTATACAGCTTATCCCTCCTGGCCATTCACTGAATCTAGAGTAAATTAAAATGTCTTATGTATGTGTGTGTTTGTTTATGTTTTTATTTATTTATTTTCAATGTTTTCAATTTATTTTCTTTGCGCTAAAATGGTATATTATTATTATTCATACTTGCTAGAGTGTAAAGAAAGGGAGGTAAAAGCTTGGAGTATTTGGGTTAGTATTTACTGTGGTCTTATGCAGACATTAGTAAAATGTATTAAATATATAAAGGTAGTCCCATAAGATGAGAAGAAGACGCTGGCGATGGATACGACACACACTGAGGAAACCTGTTGATAGGCTGGACAGCCCATGGTAAATTTCCGGTGTTATGTTTTGCGGTTCGCACTAATGACCCGTCATCGAAGCATCATTTTTTGGTGATGCCTAGATGGCAGGGAGGATAGTGTGATTCGCTTGCATAGCTAGGCGGGGTTGTCACACGGAAGGTCCTGGGTTCGAGTCCTGGGTAAGCCACTCACGTCTGTTGTTTTTCTGTTGTTTAGTGTTCTACTTCTTTATGTCTTACTTGTGCCTTAAAACATACCGTTATGTTTGTCTAATATTTGTAAACTTGTTGATAGCATTAGAATTGAGTCCTTGCTCTGTGATCCCCAAAGGAAAGAGAGGCAGAGGTAGACCAAATAACACATGGAGAAAAGAGCTAGATACAGAAGTAAAAATTATGAGGGAAACATGGAAATAACTTGATCGGCACGTGACAAGAGGACTTGGCATATGTTTGTTGAAAGCCTATGCTCCCTGGGGAGCTAAAGGGTATTGATTGTAGTCCCATAGCAAATACTGCCGTATGGGGAGTGAAGTGTTAGACTTCACCATATTAGGTCCAGTATCGAGAGGTGGGGTGACCAGTTCCCCTCCTCGCTGCCTTTTCCTTCCCTAACTCAAGTACAGTCAGGTACCCATTTACAGCTGGGTAGACTGGAGCTGTTCGGTACCGTGATTCTAACCCGGCACCTTTGCCGCGAGAGACCAGCGCTCTAACTACTCTGTCAATCGGACGTTCAAAAAATGATTTACTAGTGTTCATGATATTATATTTACACAATTATGCTTTTTGTTCTTGTTAATTAAAGAATGTTTGATAGTATTGTTCGGTTGCCTAGGTCTATCTGTTCTCAACACCTATACTACAGTTCTGGCTGAATTGTAGCTTGTAAATAAACTAAAATAAGGATTGTCCCTTGTTGTTAGCTGTTTAATTTTATTGGGAAATGCGCCATATTATTCTCTTTTAAACATGCACAGTAAGGCTCTACTATTCTAAAAATAACATGTTACCAGCTGTAGCCTGAGAAGTTTCTTCTTCTTTGGTCCTTTGTGACTGGCTGACAAAGCAACCAGTGACCATCACGCCTGGTGGCGTCTTGTGGGGCAGCAACAAACTGCCTCCATCTTTCTCGATCGGCAGCCATTCTTCATGTGGTGCCCCAGCTCTGGTTCATGCTTTGCATTTTTGTCTCAACAGTTCTCCGCCATGTAGCTTTTGGTCGGTGTTATGAGTAAAATTCATAACATGTCTGTCGATGTTATTAAATGGTTCGACATGGGTTTATTATCGCTAGTCCTTGGTAACAGGAAGTTACGTCATTGCCTTGAGGTTCAGTTCGCAGACGTTAAGGTCGGCATTCCCAAAAGTGGGCGATCTTTGATACAAATCATTTTAACACTCACACTATATTTGAATCAATGTATGGTTACTATTCCATACTATTATCTATTCGTACAACATACAGGCATAGTATTAACTATTGCTCACACAATTGTATTAGATACAAGATAACAATTGTTCTCTTAAACATCACAATGTTATGTTGATGACATGTACTTTACAAGTACACATACTTTTAATCTTTCAACGGATGAGATTACATTCATTCACTTTCTTAGTTGATTGTCTGCCTCATTTCTTCTATTGTTTCTATTACATATTTGTATTAATTCTAATGCTTTGCATTATGACTATTGATCAATATGAGATTAATTGACTACTGATACTGGACTTGACAGATCGGTGTTATTGGACGGTGTGAGGCATGAGAGTGCATTGATTGCTACCATCATTTTTTTAATATGTTGGGTGTTTTCAGTATGACCACCTCACATGGCTGTTAAAACGATTTATGTCCTGTGTAGTCAATGGCTTTAGTGTTCTTTACTAATGTCCACACATTGAGTGTTTATTTGCCTACTCTGTGGCACAAACCTGGGTGCTATGCTAGTTCATATCAACAGTGAAATTTGATGATACCATCTTTCACTCTACTGATGTTATACTCACACCACGGAAATAATGAAAACTTCGTTTCCATTATTTTACGGGGGAGGGAGTAATGTTATGAGTAAAATTCATATCATGTCTGTCGATGTTATTAAATGGTTCGACGTGGGTTTCATGTTTGTTTATTATCGACAGTCCTTGGTAACAGGAAGTTACGTCATTGCCTCGAGGTTCAGTTCGCAGACGTTAAGGTCGGCATTCCCAAAAGTGGGCGATCGTCTGCCAGGGTCTTCTGTGTGTTTCATTGTGGCAGGTGGACGTATGTCTGTGAGCTCCTGAGAATTATAGTATTTCATGACATATTCCTATGATGTTCCATCACTAGATCGTCTATATACCTCCGTGAGATGATGCTAGTTTATTTGTGAAAGGAATTATGATTTCTGTGAAGACCGTGAGTAATTAAAAATGTGTAAATCTGTCGAGGACAGTGTTCTAGCTACAGACGGTACAAAGCTATATTGATGACTGTATATGCGATGCCATATGTTATAATGGCCTTCATGTTTATCTATGTGGAGCAACGTTGAGTAAAATAAACAGTGTATTGATTGTCCACCTGGCCTTTGTGGTGACATTGATGTTTTCAAATGTGTTATGGGCTGTCTGCGGTGTCAAGCATTTATACCCTAGTACTATTGGCCAGAGTAACAAGACGTGTACTCATAATTTCCATACAATAATACAAAGACACGTAACAGTCGTCCTTGTTTTCGCTTTCCTTCTAGAGTCCATAGCATGGCAGTTCTGTTGATGGTGTCAGGGTCTTTTCTGAGGATATGGCCAACCCAATTTATGCAGCAACCAGCTGCTATGGTGCGCATGCCTTCTTGGTGACTCTGAATTAGAAGAGAAGTTGCGAGCCTGTAAATAAACTAAAATTAGGAATCTCTCTTGTTCAAACCTGCTACATTTTATTAGGAAATGCTCCCTATTATTCTCTAGAAGACATTCTGCACAGTAAGGTTCTTGTATTCTTAACTAACCCGTTACCAGCTGTAGTCTGAAAAGTTTCTTATTGCTGGAAATTTTCAACTCCTTAGATACTTGACATGTTCTTCTAGGAGCTTTGGAACTACTTATAAGATGTCTTCCTTCTGGAGTGTTATCTCATGCTGCTATTCATTCGTCTGTTATCATAAACTTTAAATATGCTGGGTCCATTCCTACATTTATTCGGTTTTTAGTAGATCTATTTCTCTCGGCTTCGTTGCGTACCTTCTCATTTACTTCTTTGTAAACATGTGAAGGTACACAGAAACTGAACATCCTCTGGCATGTAAGAATGTATTAGCCAGCTATATTGCTTCTGAATGCCGCATTTGCCTGGGCAATTCTGCTCTTCACCTTTCAAATTTACCTTCTATTGAATATTATTAACATGCCTGAGTATTTGAATGTATTGACTTGTTTCAGAAAATTATCCCAGTTAATTTTCATCCCTTATTCTGGAGGTGATTATTAATTTTTAGCTCTCCCTCCCCCCCACCCCCCCAAATCAGGCACGTCAACCTGGTGAAGAATGGTTGAGCGGCTTCTAGATATCTAAGTTAGTTCTGAATACCGAATAAGCATCTGTGGACAAAAGCATTTGGCACTTGTCAGCGCTGCAAAAAAAGGGGAGTGGGGAGGGGGAGAAGGGGGGGGGGAATTGCCTGTGTAAAACAAGTCTGAAACTTCATGACGTGACATAATAACTGGAAAAAAGACATTACAAAGATCGGTGATTTAGATGCATACATACAGGAACAGATCACAGCAGCTTTGAAGCGATCATGGGAATACATGGATTTGGGGGAATGGGCGAAAATGGAGAACTGTTCATAAACGTATGTGCTTCAAATCAACTTGCTATAGGAGGAGGCATTATTTTACATAATAAAAGACATATAGCAACATGGGTAGCACTTGGCAATAGGACAGAAATCAAATTGATCATAAATACGTAAACAAGAAGTTTAAATCATTATTACATGGCGTAAAAGTGTGTACTGAAGTGGATTTGATTTCTAATCACCATCTTCTGTTAGCAAGCAAAAAAACTAAAAATAAATAAAAATATCAATAGAAAAAAAACAAAACACATAAACAGATGAAATTTAAAAGACATGCAACAACACTCAACTACAGACAACTATTTAATATGGGGTATCTGTTAAAGAACAAATGTTATATGTTATGTATTATTGCCACACACAAGCATACAGCCATTGCTATTGAGGAAATATGTCTCTTTGTGGTAACTCATGTTTTTGCACGGTTTTTAACATATTGAACGCTGCGTATTTAATACGTCACCGGTTGTCTATGACGTAACGCGTTTGCGCTAATTTATTCTAACGGCTAATATTCGTGGCCTTTCGTTATTTCAGGTCGTCCAAGTAAGACGTGTTTTTCAAGCTCCCAGAATTGTGGAGGAATATTATATACATTTAAGTGGCATAAACTAACTTCGAAGGCCGCCACTATGTTTTCTAAGATGGTCCTGAACTTATACAGAAGTTCCACCTCTTGTAGAGAAGTATAACTCAAATATTTTATATTCACGTTTTCTGGTCCACATTACTTGGGTGTCGTTGCCTGACACGCACCTCTTAGTACAGCGGCCAGGACTGAATAATTGAGACGATATATATTGATGTCTAACTACTACGAATGCCTATATATTTTGGACTGACTATGCACATGTATATTTTTGAGGAGACTTCATTCAATACTCTCCAACTATGCCATTGTTCCTGAGTTCAATAAATGTTAAGCGAAACGTATCGTGGACCCACTACAAGATGTCTTGTGTTCTTCGGCCAGTTATGTCCTGTGATGACCATACCTGTGTCCATTCGTGTTGTCAGCATGATGTATGAACGTTAACAATACTTTATACTACAAGAACTAAACTAAACAAAACAAGAAAGAAAACCGTGATGCAACAGTATTTCAGAAATCAAGAAGCAAAAGAACTGTTTACAGTTTCAATATCCAATAAATACCAAGTGTTCCTGTCTCCTCCGTTGAAGAATTTTCTCCACATTGCATATTTGTTATGTTCACTGTCTCTACCCCCCCCCCCCCCTCTTCCCCCCCCCCTTCCCCCTCCCCAGTATTCACTTCTCAAGTACCGGTGGCATAATTATTTTTCTACATGACTAAATAGTGAGAGGTCTGAAAATGTTTCACAGTTTCTTTATTGAAGACTACATATAAATAGAAATTCTCTAAACAACCTAGTACTGGGCTACAACGCAATCTGCGTGAACTAAACAGTCATGGATGCGTGGAAACTTGTCTGTCAGAATGAACGAGGGTTCTTGAGACAACGCCAGATTCATTACAATTAATGATCCCTGCGGCGACGGCAAAAAAACTAACGGATAGTCACTTTAGAAAATAACATCGTCATGTGACCCGAATGAGCAATTTCTTTTCACCGTCAATGTCTGACCCACAAGAAAAACAAACAAACAAATAACCAAACAAAAAGACCAGTTACTTAAATTATCTATATTCAGTAACTTTTAGAACGCTACTTTCAGCACAGCTGCATTTCAAACTGACTTACGCAAGCATCCATCATGTTCTTCCAAATTATCTTAGGCTTTCAGTCTCGTACCCATCCATAACAGATTTTTGCTAGGATTTGCACATCTATTTGTAAAACCCAGACAATTTGCATATTTATTCATCATATTCATTTTCGTTTCTGACGAAGCCAACACTGCAACTGGTCCACTGGTACGGAAGCGTGCACCAAGCATTCACGTGCTGTTTCAGCAGTTAGTTTCTGTGTCAATGTGTTTTACATGACGACGTTGCCAGCTCTCCATGCACAACCTCACATTAGTTGCCTCGTACGACATGCCTGAGGAAACGGTAGTCCTGTTCTTTCTTTGTCTCATAAAAGACACCTGGGAACTGCACGGGGCGACAAACTTATTACCAGGTTTTTTTACCTGAGAACTTCCTTCACTAGTGACCCTATATGACCCACCTGTTATCTACTCAAGCAACTCTGTCTATCGCTCACCTATTTACATCATCCTTTTACTCTTAATATATATTTACCTTCCTCTTTTTAATTCTTGTTCACAGTACACTTCTACATGATGATGATGATGACAGCGATGAAATAATCACCCAAACCCATCTAAGGATGCTGGAAACAACAACATCGATGTTAGGCAGTTGAAGTAACTCAAGCTATGACAACTGCGGTCTTGACGAAGAGCGATGTCATTATTACTCTAGGGGAAATGATCAGTGGTTCATCCAAGGGGTAGGTAATGCTACTTGTTCCCTGCAGATTTTTTTTTTTTCAATCATTTATCCATTGACAGCCCTTCAACTTCTTGCAAAGCATACACCTTCAGCCAGTTCACATCAAACTCTATTGCCTTGTGCCATCAGCTGTAATTTTTATAATGTTTCAAATTCTCCTCTCGTGTTTTGGAGTCTATATCTATTTATTATTTATTTTTTTGCCTTGTGATTTCCATAGTAAGGACTGTTTTGTAATAGTCTCATATTTCATCAATGTGGGCCATATCTAAGGTGACCAGACGTCCCGGTTTTTCCGGGACAGTCCCGGTTTTCGACCATTTTTGATAATTTGTCCCGACTTTTTTTTTCGATGCAATCCGGGACGCCAATTTGTCCCGGTTTTGGACGAATTCGCCACTTTGGCATAAATCTCACAGATTAAAACAAAAAATGATTATTCCGTGGCTGACTTGAGGGAATTTTTAATTATTAGTGAACTGGCGCCGAAACAGCACAAGAGGTTGTCAGGACCGCGAATTAGTTTTGTAGTTCCAATGTGATATTCGCAGTTATTTGAAATTTTAGGTAGTGGTAAAGTACCAAGATTTTGCGTACGGTATACGTTTATTTAATTTATACGGTGAACTATTTGTGCATATTTTGTTATTGTTGTAAGAAAATGGTACCAAAGCGTAAATGCAGTTTCAATGAAGATTTACAAAAGGAATATCCGTTTATTAAAAAGAGTACATCAAACTTCAATGTACGATGTGCCTCCGGGTTTTCGATAAGCCATAGTGGACGTGGTGATATTAAGAACCACATAAGCAGTGAGAAACATAAGAGAGCCGTCGTTACAGCTGCATCAAGCTCGTCGTGAACCACTTTCTTCAGAGCTGATAAAATTAGTGACCAAGAAGAGCAATTAGCTGCTATAGAAGGCGCCTTTGCATACCATACAGTGCTACACAATCATACTTTCAGGTCTATGGATTGCACATCAAAATTACTTCAGATTACTTTAGAGCCAAAATTTGCATGTGCACGTACGAAAACAGAAGCCATTATTCGAAATGTCTTGGCACCCCATATTCTAAATGAGTTAAGGTGTGACCTAGAAAAGTCTAAATTTATTTATGTACTGACAGATGCATCCAACCACAAAGAATTCAAGATTTTTCCTTTGCTTGTCAGATACTTTGATCACAGTAATGGAGTGAAAATTAAAATATTAGAGTTAAAGTCATTGCCAGGGGAAACATCTGATATTGTAAGTAGTTTTCTTAATGACTGCATAACTGAAAATGGTTTAGACAGGAAAGTAGTTGGATTATGCGCAGACAACACACATTCCAATTTTGGAGGTGCTGAAAGGAAAGGACAGAACAATGTTTTCAAAAAACTGCAAGAAAACCTTGGACATGGTCTTATAGGAGTTGGGTGTGCAGGTCATATTTTCCACAACACTGTTCGAACAGCTGCAGATGTACTGCCTGTTGATGTCGAGCTGATTATTGCTAAAATTTATCTACTCTTCAAGTCATACACAGTACGAGTTGAAAGACTCAAGGAGTTTTGCCAGTTTGTGGAAACAGACTTCCAGATGATCTTAGGTTATGCTCAGACTAGGTGGCTTGCTCTGCTGCCTGCTGTTGAAAGGGTTCTTCGGATGTTCCTGCCTCTAAAATCATATTTTCAATCTCAAGACAGATGCCCAGTTTTTATACAGACATTCTTTGAAAATCCTCTATCTGAGGCATGGCTTGTTTTTGTTCACAGTCAGGCCTCTCCATTCCACGAAGCAGTGCACAAAATAGAGGGACAGACGGTCACTATGTTTGAAGTCATTGACAGCATCAACAGGTTGAAAACTATTTTGAAGTCCAAACTGGAAGACTGTTTCTTGCTATCAAGAGTTAAGCTAATCCTTGAAAAGCTGGAAATGGAAGGACTTCCAAAGGAGGATGTGAAAAAGTTTCATGCTAGCGTTTCTTCGTTCTATGAAACAGCTTTCAATTATTTGAATAAATGGGCTGCAAAAAATTTTCAAGACCTAGAATCCTACAGCTGGATAACGCTGAACAGAATACCAATTTGGGCAGATATTGAGATATCATCATCACTAGTGATTCAAACATTACCTTCAGCCCACTTTACAGAAACTGAAATTTATGACGAATATGTCTATATGAAGCAGTTTGTTACTTCTCAGAAAATTAGTGAATGGAGTGCCAAAAAAACATTGCCACCACAACGTTGGGTTGAAATGGTTTCCCACTTCAAAAACAATAATGGGACATTTTCAAATATTTTGAAGTTGGCAGAGTTTTTTTTCTGTCTACCTGGAAAAAATGCTGCCACAGAAAGAGTGTTTTCTTTGATGAACAGCTTATAGGCAAGTGATAAAACACAGCTAGGTGTTGAAACTTTGAAAGCTATGTTGACAACCAAAGTGAACTGTGAGGAAACATGTGTCTAGTTTTTTAAGATGCTGCTTGCAAAGAAGGACCTAATGATAAAAATCCACTCATTTGAAAAGTACAGTAACTCAGCTTCACCTTAAGTAAGGATTATTGATGTTTTTCTCTCTTATTAGTTTTCTTCTTCTTCTCCTTCTTCTTCTTCTTCTTCGTACACTCTCAGACGTCCACTTGAATGTTCTCAAAGAAAGCAGTAGTCAGTTTGAGGCTATTTGAATGCCCGTAAAGCTTTTCCAGGAAAGGAGCTGGCGTCGGCCATATGCACTTTCTCTGTACCACATATAAGGGGCAACTTTGAAGCAGATGTTCAGCAGTCATTTTATCAGTGCCACAGTTAACTGATCGGTAGTTCCTATCTTTAGCTTGTTGAATAGATGGTATCTCAAGCTGTTGTGGCCAGTGCGGAGTCTGAAGATTACCACTTGTTCTCTTCTGTGGAGCTGGTAGTAGTTTAAGTAGTTTAAGTAGTATTAGTTTAAGTAGTTAAACTTATACAGTAAAATGTATGTTATTCAAATGTATATATAAAATGTATATTATTTTAAATTGACATCAACTTGATTTTTCCGGGACATGTCCCGACTTTTGACCTTTTCTTTACCATTTTGTCCCTATTTTTTGCATTGAAATAGGTCAAATCTACTATTTTGTCCCGGATTAGGGTTTTGAAAATATGGTCACCTTAGCCATATCTAACGACAATGACTATTTATCACCTCTTGTTCCAGTGCTGTTTATCTGATTCTTTCCATCGGCTCTGTATAGGTGCTGATGTCATACAATTAAAAACCTTTTATTCTGTGCAGCGTCCAATTGTCAGAGTGGTTAGAGCGCTGGTCCATCACGGCAAAGATACCTGGTTAGATTCATGGTTGTCACGGGTTGCCTCCCCTTTGTTCTACAGTAATGGTCCAAAAATGGCCAAAACCTAGATTATCTAACGTGGGTCTTCAAAGGTATCTACCTTCGCACAAGATTACTCTTGGCAGAGATGCAGATAGAAGGATGATGATGCTTCTACCTTGAGGGAGTTTCACAAGATATTTCAGAAGTCAAGAACAATGCTGAATGTGACTTAGCAATGTTAATTTTTATCTGTCTGCCACCTTTTGTGAAGAGGTATTATATAATTTAATTTAGCTCGTACAAGCCCCCAACTGAATTAACAGTAAAATTCTTCTTATTGGCTCTATATAGATATATATATATATATATATATATATATATATATATATATATATATATATATATATATATATATATATATATATATATATATATATATATATATATATATATATATATATATATATATTAAAAATACTGAATCATGCGTGTGCACTTCTCCGTGTAGTAACTAAATCAACTATGAATTTGTAAAACAACATACAACAAATTTAGTGATCAATTACTTTTGAACAAATGTAAATAAATAGAAGCTTGTGATTAATAAAATGTAAGTGTTTTCATAGAAAAGGTGTTGGCTTTAGAAGCGTAATGTTGAAAAGAAAAACAAAGTTCTTCTGTATTTGGCCTGCTAGAAATGTCACTTAGGTGCCAAAACGCTGAAGTGTTGATGCTGCTGTTTCCGTCAATTCGTCTTTGTGGCAAGGGCATGCCTCCAGATCATTTCAAGAGGTAACCTCTTCTGGTCAAGGCAGGTATCTTCACAATCCACAGAACGTAGGTTACCAGTGTCCATCACAAGCTTTGAACCACAGAATAGTAGTACAACTGGTATCGTAGAGCAGTACCTCAAGTGGTCTCTTCGATTCGTACCACAAACTTTAGAGGAAATCAAAGAACAAAACTTCTGCTAAGTCTTTGTTTTCCTGATATTAATCAGGCGCCTTTCCCGCTGTCTACCAACCGATTCCTTTCCTTTTTGCTCAGTTGAATAGTCTTGGCAACTTGATAAAGATGCCCCGAACACTCGTCAGGTTTTATTATTTCTAGTTAGAATCCCTCTATGACTTTAATAGTAGGTCCTGTAGGAATCCGGTTTCCGTATTAAAGGGTAGGTTTTCCTTGCTGTAGTGTTCAGAAAGAGTTCCGATACGTGTTTTGTCCGGCTCTCTAACATCGTTATCCTATTCTTTTCACCGCTTTAGTCTGAGCTTTCTACTTTTGACGATTCTGGAATGCAGTGTGTTTTAGCCTCCGAATTTGCTAGGTTATATTGCAGCTTTCCTGCCCACACTTCCACCTGGCGTTTCCGACAAAACTTCCAATCAGAATAAATGTATATTTCTGACACTCCAGTGTGATGAATTTACCGTGATACAACGTTAAAATATCTCCAATTATAAAGAGAACATGTAGGGATAAAAATAATGCGTAAGATACTAGGAGACATGCTCGCCCATGCCCGCATTTCCTACCGCCATTCAAACTAACTAGTTAGACGTGCAGACGAAACGGTACCCTTGTAGACGGGAGGAAAACGGAGATACAAAAAAGGAAAAATATGACTGAACACGTGTTTGAACCTAATGGGCAAAAAGACGCAAGTTGTAGTTTAAGTAATAAAAGAGAAAAAAAAAATCACGCCACTAGTTAACACAATGTAAGGAAATTGATAGAAAAAGACCTTAGCTCTTATTCGAAACAGTCATTTCTTGGACGTTTTACGATACTTCGTTGTTTTATTTGAATTCAGCGGCAAACGCCGTGGAGAACGTGCAACAACAAATTTCAAAAACTAACCTTGAGAAAAAATATGTTTTTTCTTAATAATAAAGTTATGAATATAAAACCTAGCTAGTATGATAGCCCATCTTAAGCAGAGAAATAATATACTTTCATTTATACAGACGGATAGATAACAAGGAAGATATTGACAAAAGACTGTATTGTTCACATCAGACTAGCGACAGTATTGTTGTGCACACTTTCACTAAAGCTTCAAAATTGCGTCCTTGAGACACGGAAATGCTAAAATCTAGCTGTAATGAACGAGAGGGGGAAGGTGGAGAATTGTGGCTAAAAATAACTTAGGAGGCAGATTTGTGTAGGTTTTGTGTATAGTTGGTCCAAGAAACAAGTGTGTTTTTGTGAAAAACCAAGTAGAGACAGACCGACCAACAGACAATAATACATACTTGACTGAGATCTGACTGAAATTTGACTTTTGGTAGTAGATTTGAAAAAGTTAGGGGGGAAGTCTGTGATTGGACAAATGTATTCATATTAGCGGGGTAGAGACGCGCAATTTTGCCATTTGCTATAAGTCTGTCCAGTAGACACAGTAAATAATTACCAGTGGTGTTTTTCCCAGAAGATATTACATACATTTTAGTGGGACGCCATACTATAGCCAGCAGCTCAGCTGAGTTTTGCTAGCATTAACTGTGTTCTCAAATTCTGAATTGTGGTAAGAATGAAAGCATTTATCTTGTATATTTTAATATTTTGAGTGATTGATACTGCCATGTCATATAAAATGATTACGACAAGTAAGTGCTCGCTCTAGGTCCCCAGCCCAAGTTCAGGGTCTAGAGACTAACGAAAAATACATGGACGCCTAACTAAGACTATGGAAGGCGGATCTATTATTGAGATCAGTGGGAACATATCACCTATCTTATTGAAGGAAAGAGGAAACTATTGAACATATCTCAGATGCAATGCAGTCTTGGGGAACTGGTACTATATGAAAACAACTGGGTAAGATGTGCTACGTTGGTCAGAGAGATCTGACCCATTATGTGTAATGTTGATGTGTTGTGCTGTGTGTAAGAGTGGTGCAGTGGATAGAGTACTGACACATAGCACAAATTTTGTTTCAGAATTGTGAGTTTCTGTTGTGGCACTAAGGTAGTGCCACATACTTAATCAAGAATACACAAGCAGATGTGTGTGCCGCCTAACATTTGTGTCGGTGCAGCCTAGCATTGTATTCCAGCTACTGAGAGGAGTGGGCCTCAGGAATCCAGTATCAGATCTTCACAGACAAGATGAGTGAATAAATGGCCTGCTGAAGATTCACCAGAACTCTTAACTATTTATAAATATTTCCCCATCACAAATATACTGAATTCTTGGGAAATATAACATTTACTACAGTCTATAAGTCAATGGACAAAGCTTGTTGTAGTCACAGAGTGGGTGTGATGACACCACCCCAACAGCACATCCAGTAATAGTTCTCCCAGAGACATTATAAATATTATTAATATTAACCAGTTGTTGCGTGATAAATTCTCGCAACATCGTTTTATTACAATATCTATTTTATAACGCAAGGGTAACAACTGCTTGAAATTTATAGTCACTTTTCTCGGTAAGCATTTGTCTTCTCGCGTTGGTATTGAATGCAGTTAAGTTTTGAGCTGTGGTCTTTTTGCGCTGGACTGCGCATGACTGGTCTTGTTTTTTTTTGGTCGATCGGTTTCCGCCCACCACTAGTGGAGTGAGCGATTTGAATGGCGAAAGAGATGCCTCGTTGAAGAGGGGATCTCCGCTATTTTTTGTTCTGTCAGGGATGTGTAGTCCTCTTAATGGATATTTCGTTTATTTGAGATAATACCTCTAGTGTTTCCCACATGTCGGGAGGCGTGATATTTCTGTGTATTTCCTGAAAGCAAGGTAAATTGACTTTTCATTAACTCTATCGATTTTGGGTCGTGAGCGATTTCGATTCATAGCCTGTCTTCGAAAGTCGTCGTCACGAGATGTTTTCCCAGCTCACATGTCGCTGTATTGTACTGCATCGGTTGATGCATGTTCCAAGGACCATTACTTGCTACTTTGTTAAATGAACTAGGTTTGGAAAACCTTTATTATCTAGAGGATATTTTTGAGGACATTATTTATACTTCGGCAGACGTGTCTGTCTTGCTGAAGTCAGACTAAGGAGAGTGAACTGATCTCATACATCTGGTTATCTCCTGGCTGTTATAGAAAAGGATGGAGTTTTTCACCTGACTACATTTACAGCACTATGAAATATAACATGCATCTGACTCATCATTGTAATGCTGTCTACCGTCTATTGCTGTATTGAATGTTGCTGTGATAATGACTGTTTGATGTGCCTACATATTCGCGTAACCATTTTGTCACTGTGGCGTCCACAATAAATAATGAAGAAAAACGTCAACGGCTGTTACAAGAATCATTGACTTTATACGTCGTGAGTTTACTGACGTCCTATGTGGATTGCCCTGTTATTTTTGTATGAACATTGTTTGACTGAACACATCTGCACACTACACAAAACCAGACATGCGGATACCATCCATCATCATATGGCATCACGCATCATTTGGTGGCCATAAGCTGGTTTGATTCTGGTACCAGCAAACACGGGGTCCCTTACCCACTTCATTTTCAACAAGAATTCATCAGCATCCTTCAAGAAATTAACATTCTTCAATACAGTCAACATCTTCAAAATTTTCAAAGTACTCGGCGTTGCCCGGTAAAAGTCAAAATTTCAACTTTTTGACGGAAACAAGAATTTGACAGTACCCGGCGTTGTTACATGTTGCCGGATAACTCGGACTGCTGTTATCTTTTACGCAAGTCAAGCAAGTTGCTGCTGTCAAGGTTCCAGTGCTGTCGTTTTTGTGGAGGTCAAGTGCCGGTTGAAACGGGTTGTTTTCTGAAGAAGGCCAAGTACCGATTTCCATCAACTTACTTTTGGATTAGAAGGTCAAGTGCCGAAACAACTCAACACACAGTATTTCAGAAGCTCTTGTACCATCGTGTTAGCAGTGGAAGCAGTTCAGATGTGCCATCATCGTTGGAGCTTCGCTCTTTAGGACGTTGATTGACATCCGTTTTCTGCTGTTCTACGATTGGAAGCCTATAAGTTAAGTGGCCTGTTTGTATGTAAACTGTGCCCTTATACTTCTGCTGAGTCTTCTGTGTATCATCTCATTCTATATGTTATATGTCTATATGTTATTTGTATATTTATATGTTTATATTTCAGCGGGTTCTCGGTTGGGTGGTGTCTCCGTTAGATTATGCCACGTCATAGAGGTCGTCTATTGTGAGCGTTTTCTGTAGGGTTTGCAAATTTCCGATACTGGAATTTGCTAAGCGACTTCTGTTGCTATTTATGTTAGCTGTGATGACATGTTTTAATATTGTTTTCGTTATTATTTCGCATTCTTTAGTTTTGTTTTGATTTGTTTGTATTTGTTAGCCTACTCTTGTCTATAATTTAGTTTCATACAACATTTTTGTTTATACACTGTGGTGTCATGTATTTTGTTTAATTATAGCGCAGATATCGTCACATTTTTTGTGATATTTCATTAATTTCTGCTTTATTTTTAGTTGATTTCTGCGAACGTTTTTGTATTGTTGCTGATCTTTGTTATTGTTTACATTGTTATTGTTTACATTGTTTGCATTGTTTACATTTTCAATGTTTACATTCTGCATGTGTTTACATAGTCATTGTTTACAGTTATAGTAATTAGTTAATGGGCTATGCTAATGCACTGTTACTACTACACTGATGATAAATGAATGATGAATAGTGTCGTGCACTATTGAATGAGAAGTGCACTTATGATCAAGAATTGAGTGCTGATATTTCATATACAAGTTCTTTGATTGGAGACTTGTTTCCCACAGAGACTGGGATAATATAATGTGATGTGAATATACAAGTGCTTAATTAAGACTTGTTACACTTAGGTTTGAAATAAATTAGTTAATTATTTCAGGTTTTGGACTCATATGTTAGACAACATGTCTACATTTGAGCACTTTATTGAGCAGGGTAAATTGCTTGGGAAGACTGGTGATAAGTTAGAAGAATTTGCAACTGCTCGATATGATAAAGCAATGGAAGCTGAACAAAAGAAACTGCAGATGCAGGTGGATGAAAAAAGATTCCAAATGGAAATGGAAAAACAAAAAAGGGAATTAGAAGCTGAGGAGAGAAAACTCCAGCTACAGCTAGAAGCTGAAAATAAAAGACTTGAAAAAGAGGCTGAAAATAAAAGACTTGAAAAAGAGGCTGAAAATAAAAGACTTGAAAAAGAAGCTGAAAATGAAAGACTTCAAAAAGAGGCTCAGGCTGAGGAAAGAAGATTACAGAGAGAGTCTGATGAGAGGAAAGCAAAAATGGAACATGAAGAAAAGGTCTTAGCTTTAGAGTTGGAAAAATTGAAATTGACGAGCATGAGTAATGGTAATGATTCAAACAAGGGTTCATCTTCTGGTAAGGCTAATAATGATACTTTTAAGATTAAGTTACCAACATTTAGTCCTTCCAGTGATGACATAATGTTCTATCTGGACAGATTTGAACAAGCATGTACAGCTCATAACATAGACAAAGCAAAATATGTTTATCAGTTATCAGGGATACTGACAGGTAAAGCTCTAAGTATATTAAATATGGTGGATGAACCTGACAAGAACAATTATGAGGTTGTCAGGGCCGCTTTGTTAAAGAAATATCAGCTTAACGAAGACGGCTATCGTCTACAATTTAAAAACATGTTACCTGAAAATGGAGTTGAATTCTCCGAGTTTATTGCAAGAATACGCATTACTTTCTCACGATGGGTTGAACTATCTAAGACGGAAAAAACTTATGAAGGACTTATGGACTTAATACTTAGAGACAAAGTCATGTCGTCTGTCAATGAGTCTTTCCTTGCTTTCCTTCATGAACGTAAACCTAAAACAATAAAAGAAATGGAAGATTTCTGTTGCCAATACGTAACTGCGCACCCACACATAACCATGGGTAACTCTAAGGTGAAAGAAGGTTTACCAGTTGCTTCGGCAGCTCCGTATGGCCAAAACTTTGCTCGTAGATTCCAACAAAATTTTGATAGAAAGAGTAGCGGTAATTTCTGTCAAAATCATGGAAATCAATTTCATGGTGATTCTTCTTCGAAGAATTGGAGACAACCTGATAGTACTCGTTACTATCACCCTAATAATTATAAGCATTTCAAAAGAGGATATGGTAATAGAGGTTATTCCTGCCGAAGACCTCAGAACCAAACAAATAGATGTTCGCATCAATGTGAACATGATAGTAATCGTGGAAACTGGAATTCGAACCAGGATAACAATTACAATAGAGACAATAATAACTGCAGAGATAATAATAACTCTGATAACTTCAGAGGTAATAATAGTCGGGGTAGATCTCAACACAAAAAAAAGAGATATCAGCAGGCTAATGCTGTACAACAGGAAACTGAGGGAGCCTGTAATCATGTTGTTGATAGTAAAAACTTTGACGCTGTCACTAGTTCTGCTTTTGACTTTGAGAGAGCAAACAAATGCCCCCAATGCAGTACTTTATTCGAACCGGGTACCATAACTACTTTGAGTTGTGGTCACCCACTTCCCGCTCTTCCTGCTGCTGTTGCGCATGACGGGAGGGGTTCTTTAATTCTACATAAGGGTCTTGTTAATGATACTCCGGTCTCACTACTTTTCGATTCCGGATGCACCACTATTGGTGTTAGACAATCGCTTGTAGATCCATCTTGTGCTACAGGAAGGGTTATTAAATGTGTCACATTTGGCGGCACTCTAGAAAAATATCCTACTGCTGTAATTCGCATTGCCACTCCTTTCTTTACTGGAGATGTGCATGCTTGTCTCTTACCTAATCCTATTGCGGACCTTATTATTGGTCGTATTCACGGAGTTAGGGAGTGTACCCCACAGCAGATTGCTGCTTGGGAAGATAATAACATGCAAGCTACAAATGCAGTGGTTACAAGAGCACAAGCTCTACAAACACCCGAAACTTCACTGAATAGTGATAATGAAGTTGATAGCCAAGATAGTCACTTAGTAATCACTCGTGACTCTTTCATAAAATTGCAAGAAGAAGATCCTTCTTTAAAAAAATTCTTCGTTCTTGCGAAGAAAGGTGATCCGAATCAGGATACAAATAGAAAATCTTGGATTGCAATGAGAAACGGCGTACTTGTACGTATGGTACAAGATTCGACTACGTCGGCACATTCGCAAATTCTTGTTCCCAAGAGCATGAGAGTGCAAATATTACAACATGCTCATGACTCGCAATGTGCTGGACATATGGGTTTTTCCCGTACGAAGTCGAGAGTCCTTGCGGCTTTCTTTTGGCCTTTTGTCAATAAGGACATTCGTATTTACTGCCGATCATGCAAGGTATGTCAGGAGGTCAAATCTAGAGGACCACGACATGCTGCGCCTATCCAGGCTGCTGACATTCCTATTCGGCCGTTCCAGAAAATGGCCATAGATATTATTGGCCCTTTTAAGGTCAAGTCGGCCAGAGGACATCAGTTTATCCTTACATGTGTCGATATGTGCACACGTTGGCCAGAGGCTATTCCTCTTAAGAGCATATCTACTACAGATATCGCAGATGCTCTTTGGTTGATATTTTCTCGCTTGGGGTTCCCCAGAGAAATATTGTCAGACCATGGCACTCAACTCATATCTGACACTATGTCACAGGTAATGTCTACCTTACATATTGAACGATCTCTCAGTAGTATCTACCATCCTATGTCTAATGGGTTAGTTGAGCGTCTGAATAGAACGCTCAAGACTTTGCTTGGTAAGATAACTGAAGATCATCCTCAAGATTGGGACAGGGTTTTACCCGCGGCTCTCTTTGCCTATAGAGAAGTCCCTAATGAACACACAGGATTTTCTCCCTTCGAACTTGTCTTTGGCGCGCGTCCACGCGGCCCTATGTCTTTATTACACGATCTCATCACTGCCGATGATATTAGCGATGAAACTCAATCCTCATATGAGTATGTCATTGCTCTTAGACAAAAGATCATTGAGGCATGTAAGCTAGCAACTGCTTCATCAGAAATTGCTAAAGAGAAGGCAAGACAGTTTGCTAACAAGAATAGATGTCTACGACAACTTTGTCCAGGTGACAAAGCATTCGTCCTACTCCCCAGTAGGGAAAATAGACTTCTTATTGCATGGAAAGGTCCGTATGCAATAGTCTCTCGGATTTCCGATGTTGACTATGTGGTCGATATTGATGGAAAGCATAAAACTTTCCACATAAACATGCTTTCGGAATTTCACGAACGTCCGGACTATTTGCTGCCTATTTTCCAGGCAACGGATGATGCTCCTGCACCTCACGGTCATTATTCATCCCTGTCTGTCATACAGGATGAGGAATCTACCTTCTCTGATGTTAACCTTCCCCTTCCAGTGGTTCCATTACATTCTACAGAATCTTGGAAAAACGTTTCTGTTTCTCCTAATCTTTCTGGTGACGAACATCGACAAGTCTCGTCGATGTTACAAACATTTCAGGATGTTCTCACTGACATTCCTGGACACACAGATGTCATAGAACATGACATAATTCTTACCGACAATAATCCAATTAGGGTTAGGCCTTATCCTATTCCTATACACTTTCAGTCGCAAGTGGAAAAGGAATTGGATGAAATGATTCAATTAAATATAATTGAACCATCGACTTCACCATATTCTTCTTCCATGGTTATTGTCCGGAAGAAGGATAAGAACATACGAATTTGTGTTGATTATCGCAAATTGAATCAGGTCACAAAGTTCGATGCTGAACCGATGCCTTTGTTAGAAGATCTACTGATTAGACTTTCTAATTCTAGATTCTTCACTAAACTTGACTTGTCTAAAGGTTATTGGCAAGTGCCTTTAGCAGAGCATGCCAAACCTCTTACTGCTTTTTCTACACCTAGGGGTCTATTTCAATGGAATGTTATGCCTTTTGGTCTCATGAACGCCCCTGCCACTTTCGTTCGCATGATGCGTCGAATTCTGTCACATCGTTCGGATGTCATCGCATACTTAGATGACATCTGTCTCTTCAGTGATACCTGGGAAGATCACTATTTAGGGTTATATGACTCACTGTCCACTCTACGTGAGAATAATTTGACAGCGAAACCTTCTAAAGCTTTTGTTGGTTTTGGTGAAATCTCTTTCCTGGGTCATCGTGTTGGTCATGGTCTCTTGAAGACAGAAGACCACAATACTTCCAAAATACTGAACATCTCTGTTCCTAAAACGAAGAAACAAGTTAGGAGTCTCTTAGGTTTAATTCAATTTTATGGGAGATTTATTCCAAATTTATCTTCGATCATGGCACCCTCTCTCAACATTGTTGAAGAAAGGTTCGCCTAATCTGGTCCGTTGGTCTGAAGAATGCCAATCTTCACTAGACCAAATCAAGAATATATATTTTCTTCTCCTCCCATCTTAAGATTACCTACTCTTGATAGGACTTTTGTTCTTCGGAGTGATGCTTCATCCACTGGGATTGGAGCAGCACTGATGCAAGAATATGCAAATACTCTGCATCCTGTTATGTACATTTCTAGAAAACTAAATGCGGCAGAGAGGAACTACTCGGTTTTAGACCGTGAGTTGTTAGCGATGGTTTGGTCAATTCTAAAGCTACAAAGATTCCTCCTGGGCGCACATTTCATTCTAGAGACTGATCAGAAAGCTCTTACAGCTATTCAGACTAAGAATTTGAAGAGTTCGAGATCCACTCGATATGCTATAGCTCTTCAACCTTTTCACTTCACGGTACGAGCTATCCGTGGTGCGGATAATGTGATGGCTGACATTTTGTCTAGATGCCCACATGACTCCAACTAATACTTCTGTCCTATATTTCCATATATTACAGAGTCATAACACACCTATATTTCTACAATAGATTAGCACATCTGTACTTACTTTATATGTACACACTATCGTGCTTTGTTGTCATCTTCTTCTGTTCGTTTTTTAAGATGATAGAGGAGGACTGAGTAGTTAATATAAGGGCCGTTAGTTTACTAAACAGCCACAATTATTAATAATGTATTGTACCTTATGAAGCATATTAGTTATTAATTAGCATTATATTGCTTGTACTTTCTCAGAATGTCATTGTTGAGCTGAGGACTTACCTTACTAGTATCAAGCATGACGAGTTCTAGATTGTGTACTTACCCTCGGAATACCAGAGCATATGTCCTGGATCGTCATGTAGTTTAACTTTACTATGTACTTATGTCATTACATGTCAAAGAATGTACTATTTAAATTTTCCTATCAGATTTGTACATCCATTTTTAAAGACAATATTAGAGTATGCTGTTTAATGATGATTATGGTAACTTGCATACGTATATTGTGTTTACATGCTAACGTGATGTGTGTTGGTGACACCTCCCCGATGTGAATATTTTTTGAGACATATTTATTTTTCTGTTGAGGTATATCCTCACCAGACACTCTATATTTAGCCTCATGTTAGGCAATTTAATTAATTATCAGCGCATAATTCGTGCGTTTTGAGCCGCTTATCGCATGCTCTTTGATATTTAAAAAAAAAAAATATGTTCCACATTTTTTTTTTATCAGGAGGAGGTGGTGATATGTTGCGTGATAAATTCTCGCAACATCGTTTTATTACAATATCTATTTTATAACGCAAGGGCAACAACTGCTTGAAATTTATAGTCACTTTTCTCGGTAAGCATTTGTCTTCTCGCGTTGGTATTGAATGCAGTTAAGTTTTGAGCTGTGGTCTTTTTGCGCTGGACTGCGCATGACTGGTCTTGTTTTTTTTGGTCGATCGGTTTCCGCCCACCACTAGTGGAGTGAGCGATTTGAATGGCGAAAGAGATGCCTCGTTGAAGAGGGGATCTCCGCTATTTTTTGTTCTGTCAGGGATGTGTAGTCCTCTTAATGGATATTTCGTTTATTCGAGATAATACCTCTAGTGTTTCCCACATGTCGGGAGGCGTGATATTTCTGTGTATTTCCTGAAAGCAAGGTAAATTGACTTTTCATTAACTCTATCGATTTTGGGTCGTGAGCGATTTCGATTCATAGCCTGTCTTCGAAAGTCGTCGTCACGAGATGTTTTCCCAGCTCACATGTCGCTGTATTGTACTGCATCGGTTGATGCATGTTCCAAGGACCATTACTTGCTACTTTGTTAAATGAACTAGGTTTGGAAAACCTTTATTATCTAGAGGATATTTTTGAGGACATTATTTATACTTCGGCAGACGTGTCTGTCTTGCTGAAGTCAGACTAAGGAGAGTGAACTGATCTCATACATCTGGTTATCTCCTGGCTGTTATAGAAAAGGATGGAGTTTTTCACCTGACTACATTTACAGCACTATGAAATATAACATGCATCTGACTCATCATTGTAATGCTGTCTACCGTCTATTGCTGTATTGAATGTTGCTGTGATAATGACTGTTTGATGTGCCTACATATTCGCGTAACCATTTTGTCACTGTGGCGTCCACAATAAATAATGAAGAAAAACGTCAACGGCTGTTACAAGAATCATTGACTTTATACGTCGTGAGTTTACTGACGTCCTATGTGGATTGCCCTGTTATTTTTGTATGAACATTGTTTGACTGAACACATCTGCACACTACACAAAACCAGACATGCGGATACCACCCATCATCATATGGCATCACGCATCACCAGTCTTATAAAATACCTATGTACACAAATTCCATTTTAGTATGCCATATATTTATGCATTCCGTTTATAACTCCATAACATTTCATATGTTCTGACCAAAATAAAACATTGGTTCAGAACTAATAAATTTAGAGAAAATTGTTTAAATCAAAACTAAAACAGTCTGAGTTAGTTCAGTGTGTTATAGATTTTATTAATATTATTAGACTTATTAATTACCTGTGTGTGTTTGTATATTATATTACAACACATTACATTTCAGTACCCTAGACTTTTTAACGTAGCTACATTCATAATAGTAAAAGAGATCTGTTTGAGGTCGTAGTGGTAGTAAGAAGGGCCTTCTGTAATTCACACAAACATTTATCTCAGGAGCCTTCACAGCTGACCTCATACATTACACTAGGTAACATAACAACCATACAATACCATCAAAACCACTACAAATATTGGGGTCTTGTCCAGGGATATTTAGTTTATCAAAGATATTAGAATCTCCTGGTGGGAGAATTAAACCAGTGGGGACAGATTGTATAAATTTAAAATGTGTCCCTTAAAATAAAAAGGGGAAAAGAAAAGTTGGTGAATCTTCACAGCCAGTGGTAATTAGTTGATTAATTAATTAATTAGAATTACCTTGGCCATTTTATATAATTAGAATTACCTTAGTCAGTATATAATTAGATTTACCTTGGTCATTGTTATTTTGTATGACCTAGCAAAATTTAGATCGGCTGCTGTGCTAACGGCGAAGGAGATGAATATGGAGGGTCAGGTTTTAATTCAGTATGTAACTTCTGAATGTGACAAGTATATTGAAAGGGACGATAGGAGGTTAGCTGAAGAGAAGAGGTTACAAATTGAGGCTGATAAAGAACTTAAGAGGTTGCAGATTGAGGCTGACAAAGAGGCAAAAGCATTGGAGGCAGATAGGGAGAGTAAAAGGCTCCAATTAGAGGCAGAAGAAAAAAGGCCGAAAGGGAGGCAGAAGAAAAAAAGGCCGAAAGGGAAGCAGAAGATAGAAGGTTGCAAACGGAGCACGAATTACGACTAAGGGAGCTGGAATTACAAGGCCATGCTCCTGAAAATGGTGCCAGCCCTTTTGCCTCAGATGCTACGCCTAGTCAGGGAGCCTCAACCTCAGCTATGGGGTTTCATTTAGACCATTTTGTTGAGAAAGACGATGACATCGAAGGGTACCTCAGTAGATTTGAATTATTAGCTACTACATATGGGTTAGAGAGAGAGAGAGGTGGAGTCTAAAGTTATCCCAGGGACTGAGAGGTACTTCTTATGAAGTCTTTGCTAAAATGAATAGAGAAGACCAAGACAATTATGACATGCTAAAGCAGGCTTTGTTATTAAGATATGAAAAACATGGTGAATTCTATCGTAAGAAATTTAGAAATGCCAAGCTGTTGTCTGGGGAGACATACCACCAATTCTCTGCCTGACTGGAAACCTATTTGGAGAAATGGACTGCTCTGGGGAAGACCCAAGATCTTAAAGAGATGATCATGATAGAGCAATTAAGAGAGTCCATGGCTCCAGACTTGAGAAAATGTCTCATGGAACAAGGTGCAGAGAGATTGGGGGAGGTTTTAAATGTCGCTGAGAGGTATCAGGCAGCCCAGGCAGAGGTAAGTGGCACTAAAAAGAAGCACATAGAAAATTTTAAAGCTCCACAGCAATTTAGTAGATTTGATAACAGAGAACAAGGTAATAAAGGTAGGACAAACTTTGATAGGCCAAGAAATGACTATCGTGACAGAAACTCACAGTACAGTGACCAAAAATATAATGAAAGAAAACCGTCTAACCAAGGAAAAAGATGGTGCAAATGGTGTAAGAAAGACAACCATAACACCGAATTTTGTAAAAGGAAACCTTCAAACATTGCTGCAATGAAGTCGGGGACTCAAAGATTAAAGGTTAATCCTAAGGGACAGCAGGAACCTTATCATCCCCAGTTTGTGAGGATGTTATTTGTAATGGGGTCACCATAAGGTGCCTTTATGATACAGGTTTGGATTTTGATTCAGTTGTGAAGTATAGCCTAGTGGACCCAAGTCAGTATACCACAGAAACAGTGGAAATACAAGGGGCAACTAAGGACATAACACTCATGACACTTCCCATCGCAAGGATAACGGTGAAAACTCGCTATGTGGAAGGAGAAATCAGAGCAGCAGTGATAGATGAACCAATCTACCCTCTGATATTGGGGTGTAGGTACGTCTTCTTGGGGAATCCCGAGAGACCTGTGATCATGGCGACAGTGCAGACCAGGTCACAGAAAAAGGAGGAAGAAGGTGAACCTATAAATGCTCATCCAGAGGAGATGAGGAAGGCGCAGGCTGAGGATAGGACACTCAAGCCATGTTTAAAAAAATTGCCCAAATGCCACACACCTCCAAGCAAGGGAGAGTACTTTATGAAGAACAAATTATTATACAGGAAGGCCGGAACTGGAACAAATGGTCACAACCAGCTGGTTCTTCCCACTTCATATAGGGATAAAGTGATGGAACTCGGGCATGCGATTCCCTTCAGTAGTCACATGGGGATTAGCGCCACAGGACAGCGTATAGCTTGTCATTACTTCTGGCCAGGGATAACGGAGGATATAAAAAGATATGTCAAGTCCTGTCCAGAATGTCAAAGGGTAGCTCCAAAGCATTGGACTGCTCCTGCAACTCTAGGGGAAATGCCCATAGTGGGAACACCTTTTGAGAGGGTTGCAGTGGATATTGTGGGACCTCTCACTCGGACCAAGAGGAGGAACAGTTACATTCTTACTCTGGCGGACACTTGTTCTATGTGGGGAGAGGCGGTAGCCCTGCCATCAATTGATTCAAAACATGTAGCAGAGGCACTACTTACAATATTCACAAGATTAGGATTCCCACATCAAATCTTGACTGATAATGGCTCACAGTTCAAGGGGAAACTAACGGAAGAAGTTTTTAAGCTATTTCAAGCCAGACACTTTCATTGTAGTCCGTACCACCCACAAGGGAACGGCCAGGTAGAGAGGTTCAATGGGACTTTCATTTCTATCCTGAGGAAGCTGGCACACGAAAAACCGGATATGTGGGATCAATTCCTGCCCGCCGCGTTGTTTGCGTATCGGGAGGTACCACATAGTTCAACCGGGATGGCTCCCGCAACTCTGCTATTTGGGAGGCCAATAAAAGGTCCATTGGAAGCTTTATTAAGGACCTGGACAGATGAGAAGGCAGAAGAGACTGTTACCTCATCGTATCAATATGTAAACGAACTGACCACTCGTCTGAAAGCTGGATGGAAACTGGCAAATGATAATTTGAGACAAGCCAGGAAGAAACATGCAGCGTATTTTAATAGGAAGGCAAAGGACAGAGAATTAGCTGTGGGAGAGAAGGTGCTTCTTCTACTACCCGGCAGCCAGAATAAATTACAAATTGGATGGCAAGGTCCATATACGGTTCTAGAGAAGGTGTCTAGAACAAACTATAAAATTGACAAAAAGGGGAAGGAGAAAGTTTATCATGTAAACCTTTTAAAGAAGTATCTGGACAGACCACTCCAGGAAAGCACCCCCTTACTGACCTTGGCTATCGCAACTCAAATGCAAAAGGAACCACTCACCTCACATGAATACCCATTGCATCCCTGTGAGACAGCTGCACAAGTAAAAGTCAGTAAGCACCTGACTAAAAATCAGAGGGAGAGAGTTCAACAGGTTCTGAAGGAACATACAGATGTATTAACAGATAAACCAGGACATACAAATTTGCTACAGTATGACATGAAACTGGTAGACTCAAACCCAATCTGTATGAGAGCCTATTCTATTCCGTTCGCGAAGGAGAAGGCCTTGAAAGAAGAAATAGATTATTTGTTGAAGGAGGGGATTATTTCACACAGTGAAACTTCTTTTAGCTCCAGTGTAGTTTTGTTGAGGAAACCGTCACAGAAGGACAAGTGGATCCATTACCAGACACAAACAGTTATTTGCCAGATTAAACAAGGCAAAATACTTTTCGAAGGTGGATCTTAGTAAAGGCTATTACCAGATTCCAGTGAAGCCTGAAGTTAGACCTTATTTAGCTTTTAGCACCTCGGATGGACATTATGAATTCAACATGCTACCATTCGGATTGAAAAATGCTCCGAGTGTATTTTCAAGGATGATGCGCAAATTTTTGGATCCCCTGAATAACCCATGTATCACGAATTCCATGGATGATATTCTCGTCGCCACAGAGACATTTGAAGAACACATTAACTCTCTGAAAATGTTATTTGATAGGCTTAGGGAAGCGAACTTAACTGCTAGACCAACAAAATGTTGTATTGGATGTAAAGAGTTGGAATTCTTGGGACACACTGTATATCAGGGTAACATGATCCCTGACCCCAAGAACTTGGAAAAACTACAGAGAGCACCTAGACCACAAACAAAAAAGGACGTGCGATCATTCGTGTCGTTAAGTGGATTTTACCAAAAATATATCAAAAATTTTAACTCTATATGTGCTCCTCTGACTGATCTGACTCGCAAGGGACATCCAGATAAAATTGTTTGGACTGCACAATGTGAATTGGCTTTCCAAGAGTTAAAGGAAAAACTCACTAGCAGGCCTATTCTCAAATTGCCTGATTTGACACAGGACTTTGTGGTGAGAACAGATGCAAGTAATGTAGGCCTGGGGGCGGCTCTGTTGCAACGGTCATCTTCACCCGATGGGGAACTGACCCCAGTCGCTTATGCTAGCCGCAAATTGAATAAAGCGGAGCAAGGATATTCCACAAGCGAAAAAGAATATTTAGCGTTAATCTGGGCAATAAAAAAGTTCCAAATCTATCTGTATGGTAGGACTTTTGTGGTCCAGACGGATCATCAGCCCCTAGTGTTCTTATCTCAGGCTAAGCATGAAAATGCAAGGTTGTTGAGATGGTCTTTATTGTTGCAACCTTATCAGTTTAGTATTGAGTATATCCCAGGGTCATTGAATGTCGATGCAGATTTCCTCAGTCGGCACCCCTGTGATCAAAATTAGAGTAGTTGGTAGGCGTGAGGAGTAATTTTATCTATGTGTATCACTGGTTGGAACTTGCTGTAGTGCATGTTATCAAGTGGGGAGATGTGTGATGAATTTACCGTGATACAACGTTAAAATATCTCCAATTATAAAGAGAACATGTAGGGATAAAAATAATGCGTAAGATACTAGGAGACATGCTCGCCCATGCCCGCATTTCCTACCGCCATTCAAACTAACTAGTTAGACGTGCAGACGAAACGGTACCCTTGTAGACGGGAGGAAAACGGAGATATGAAAAAGGAAAAATATGACTGAACACGTGTTTGAACCTAATGGGCAAAAAGACGCAAGTTGTAGTTTAAGTAATAAAAAAAAAAGAAAAAAAAATCACGCCACTAGTGAACACAATGTAAGGAAATTGATAGAAAAAGACCTTAGCTCTTATTCGAAACAGTCATTTCTTGGACGTTTTACGATACTTCGTTGTTTTATTTGAATTCAGCGGCAAACGCCGTGGAGAACGTGCAACAACAAATTTCAAAAACTAACCTTGAGAAAAAATATGTTTTTTTTTAATAATAAAGTTATGAATATAAAACCTAGCTAGTATGATAGCCCATCTTAAGCAGAGAAATAATATACTTTCATTTATACAGACGGATAGATAACAAGGAAGATATTGACAAAAGACTGTATTGTTCACATCAGACTAGCGACAGTATTGTTGTGCACACTTTCACTAAAGCTTCAAAATTGCATCCTTGAGACACGGAAATGCTAAAATCTAGCTGTAATGAACGAGAGGGGGAAGGTGGAGAATTGTGGCTAAAAATAACTTAGGAGGCAGATTTGTGTAGGTTTTGTGTATAGTTGGTCCAAGAAACAAGTGTGTTTTTGTGAAAAACCAAGTAGAGACAGACGGACCAACAGACAATAATACATACTTGACTGAGATCTGACTGAAATTTGACTTTTGGTAGTAGATTTGAAAAAGTTAGGGGGGAAGTCTGTGATTGGACAAATGTATTCATATTAGCGGGGTAGAGACGCGCAATTTTGCCATTTGCTATAAGTCTGTCCAGTAGACACAGTAAATAATTACCAGTGGTGTTTTTCCCAGAAGATATTACATACATTTTAGTGGGACGCCATACTATAGCCAGCAGCTCAGCTGAGTTTTGCTAGCATTAACTGTGTTCTCAATTCTGAATTCTGGTAAGAATGAAAGCATTTATCTTGTATATTTTAATATTTTGAGTGATTGATACTGCCATGTCATATAAAATGATTACGACAAGTAAGTGCTCGCTCTAGGTCCCCAGCCCAAGTTCAGGGTCTAGAGACTAACGAAAAATATATGGACGCAAGGAAGGAAGAAAAAATTGATGATTTTGACAAGGATGTCATTAGACGTTTGATTTTGAAGATGTTTAATGCCAATCAACTTGTTACTCTCCGCATGCTGAAAAATCGGCTGCAAGCAGAATGCGATATTAACGTCTTAAAAACAACTCTTTGGCAACTTGTCAGAAGTGTCGGCTTCACTTTTAGAAAAACGTCTGGCGGAAGGAATTTTTTATGTGAAAAACCACATCTGGTTGCAGCTCGAAGAAAATACCTTAGGCAGATTCGTGAGAGAAGGCAAAAAGGCTATGATATAGTGTATTTGGACGAATCTTGGGTTAATGCTCATCATACGAACGAGAAAGAATGGCAATCTGTAGACGGAGACCATAGAAGGAAAATTCCCAGCAGCAAAGGTCAACGCATTATATTAGCACATGCTGGCAGCAGACAGAATGGGCTTGTCCGTGATGCAGAGCTTATTTTTCAATCAAAGTCTGTAGATGGTAGGGACTACCACAGTGAAATGAATGGGCAAAATTTTCGAGATTGGATAGTGAATACACTCCTCCCGACTCTAGATAGGCCGTCTTGCCTGGTGATGGATAATGCGTCCTATCATAATGTTCTAGCGCAGGAGAAAGCTCCCACTTCGGCAAGCACGAAAGACGAAATCAGGAGGTGGCTTGTGAATGAAAATATCTTCGTTGACAACAGCTATTTAAAACCAGAGTTGTTGCAGCTTGTGAGACAGAGGAATAAGACAAAAGTGTATCTGATTGATAAAATCATCCAAGAGCAGGGTCATGTTTCTCTTCGACTCCCACCTTACCATTCTCACCTTAACCCAATAGAGCTGGTTTGGGCTAGAGTTAAAGAGCAAGTGGCCGCCCAGAACACCACTTCCAAAATGTGCGATGTTAAAGACATAACTAATATATACATTAAAAAATAATATGGTATGAAATCAGTTTTACAAGTAAACGGTACACATGAGACAAGGGACTTTTCGGGTTTTACCCTTCGTCAGCCACAGTTACGAACAGGTGACAAGGACAAGAACTACATATAGGTACTACAAAGGTCTGTGATGATGAGGAAAACGTCAAATGAGCGATACAAGCAGATGAAACCACGGTGATGAGCGAAACAATAACAGTAATAATGCAAGAAAATCGTGAAACCAGAAAGACATGTCGAAACAAGAAAGTAAATAATCAACTAAACGAAGACAGGAATGAACAACACTAATAAAATGCGTAAAAAATCACTTAGCTGTGTCGAGGAAGGAAACATTCAAAATGGCTGAAAAAAACTAAGGCGTCATGCGGAAGTGACGTAGGAGCTAGTGACGGCTAAGAACAGAAAATTGAGGAAACGAAACGAACCAAAGCAAAAACAAGGATAGATAGGAAAATAACGACAGAAGCCACCAGAATTATGCAACATGATGCTGGACATTCATCCCAGCAGGAGCTAAAACGCCCATTTGAAAAATGAGGCGATTCTCCAACGAAAAGCGAGTTCGGATCCTCTGTTAAACAATAAAGACATGACTCGTGAGGCCCTTTCACGAATAGACACAGGGTACTGGGCTAAATGTGAAGAACACGTGCTACAGGAAGAAGAAGATTACTGGCAGCGAGATGGCTTGCAGTTTATCCACCCAATAACTGTTGTGAACTTATTGGAGTCGTCCGATTCGGAATGAGGCACGTCGATCGCATTCCTTCGTTTGTGATAAACTAATTTCATATGCCAATCTATAATAACACATAAACAGTTACGATTTGTCACAGCTTCCCGATGATTTACTGCTATCATGGTTCATTATCAGAACATCATTCCTCGTATCAAAATCACGTGAACAACCAATCACACATTTAGGACACGCCTTTGAACCGTCTTGTCGCACAAATGTTGTGATTTACTGTAAGAATTAATGTTACGGGCAGATTTAGGCAAATGTTCCAAGAAGATCAAAGAAAATCGCCGTTTTGCAAATTTCGAGACAGCTGTGGATGTAATGATCGCAAAATCTTAACTGCATTAAAAATCTAAGACTGCATGCAAAAATGCATGTCCATACAACAAACAGTTTTGGAGAAAATTGACGCTTTATGTTGGCACGAATTTCCGAACGGACTATAGAATTATACTAAGTATACAATAAATGACAAAAGGTACAGTAAAACTATTATTGAGTAAAAATGGGGTCATTCCATGGATAAAAGAAACGATTGCTCTCTAATGGGCCGTTTTATTCATCTGTTGATGAGATTGTTGTTGTTTCTAGAAGATGTCGTTGGCCTAATGCAGTGGTTCTCAAACTTTTTATCTGGGCCGTACTTTCGGAATGAAAATTAGCTTGTGCCATACCGAATTTTGTCTTGACAAGAAATACCTTAAAAAAAAAAAAACAACTCCTCGCAGTTCTTTATTCATAACACAGAACACAACTACTTCATAAAATGATCACGAGACATCCAAAAAGTATTTTTTTTAAATGCAGCTACATAAAAACACGATTCACTTACAAAATGGACAAATTCAGTGAGAGGTGTGAGCTTGTTTTTGTAGGGTAATGTCAGTCATTTATATTAGATTTTATTTGAGACAAATAAACTCTCATCTCCTCATCAACACAAAGAAGCCATTCTCTTTTCTAGTCTTTGATATTTGTCAGAACTGAAAATCCGTGTTCACAACAGTATGTCGTGGAGAACTGTAAATGTTTGACATGATAAATTATATTACTGAATAAAATTTCAAAAAGTTCTGGAAAATTCTGTGGGTGTCTATACATATATTTCCCATATAAGAAAATAAACAAATAAGAAAATGACCTTCATATTTATTTTTGGCATGTGCATTGTTTGAAAATCTCTCTCAGTCCTTGATTGTCTTTGAATCTTCAGGCAACACTTGCCATCCTCTCGCAACACACCAGTGTCGTGTGCCACACCGTTTGAGAACCACTGGTTTAATGGTTAAATACTCCCTATCATGTCCTAGTGGGTCGGTCACGGGGTTTTGATGTCCCCGCGATTTAGAATCAATAATGTAGATTCCAATAAGGAAGCTGAAATTTTTCGGTCATATAAAAAGACATAATAGTCTGCAAAAAAACAGTGATGGAAGGCATGGTCCCTGGAAAAAGGGGAAAGGGTCGACCTAGACGACGGTGGACCCAGGACATCACAGAGAATCTGAACTTGTCTTTGGCTGATGCAGGTCGACTTGCCCAGAATCGTGATGCGTTCAGAGCAGCTGTAATGGAGACAACGTTCTGGAAAGAATACGTCACATGATGATGATGAATGTAGATTCGCTCTTGTAGGTTTCCAGCGCGACACAACACTACTGTCCTCTGTTTTGGCTATGGGCTTATACACCGGTAATGGGATGGTTCAACCTGCCCTTAAAGATCACTGCACATGACCGCTTAATAGAATTTTGACACTGTTTTCTATTAGACAGCACTAGGTATTTATGTCGACTGACGGACAATTAATTCTTTTCTTTTTGTGGTCTTACAACACGCGTTCGTTTCTGGGGACCAAAAAGGAAGCAAACAATAATTACATTACCTGCCACTCAATTCTTAAAAGGCAACTACGATTAGCTAATCACGTAACCGAAATCCCCATCCTGTAGAAAATTTAAGCCACAAAAACTTCGACAAACACTATGGATAAGTCAACGAAGGAAAATAAAACTCAGCAATTCAAGACATAAGAAGGTCCTATGGTAAAAAGGTGCATGCCGCATCCCAGAGAAAGACAAAAGGAGCCTGTCTTGCTGACTTACCTTATTTCTTCTAGAAATATCTGCATATTTGACACTTGGAATATTCGTACATTGATCAAAAAAGGACAATCTGTACAGGTGGCAGCAGAATTGTTTTTATGTGTCTGTAAAACAAAGTGGATGGGCGTAAAAGGAAGAAACTGAACACAGAGAATGGTGTTGTTTTCAGGACGCGAGAAAGAAAGCTTACACTATAATGAGCGGGATCGCTCTAATCCTATCAAAGAAAGTACAAAAGGCACTCATAGAATGAGGAACAATGAGACCAAGAATAACATTAGCAACATTAAAAAAGCCGGAAAGGGACTAATAACAAATATAATCAAATCTTATGCATCAACCAATAACAAAGACTAGTGGATGAGGAAGTAATTTACACAAGACTAAAAAAATATCAAGACTAAAAAATATCATGTATAAAAAGAGAAGCCAATGTATAATTTGAAAACAACCTACTGTAAGCCAAACTAATGAAAAAGCACTAAAGGTATACACCAATACGTAAACATAACTGCAGACGCACTACCTAGTGTTTATAGATCTGAGTAATTGGTAAAACATGGCTCTGTAATTAGAATTGAGCACTAGATACACCAGGATGGAAACAGAACACCCCAGAACACACAAACCGTTTCCCACGGCCCGCATGATGAGGCTAATGCCGGCAAAGTAACCAGTAATAAAATTTGGTATTGTATTGTACGCAGTAAATACAACAACTCTAGGCAGACCACATACTGATAATGTTATTGCTAAAGCCAAGGTAACATTCACCAGCTTTCTCTCACGGTATGATAGTTTCACTTCTGACTTCTTAGAGTCTGTTTCCAATGCAGTCAAGGATGGTGCTGTTCGAACTTTTGAAGTAGCTCTTAATGCTCGTATCATCCAGACTGTACAGATAATAACAGTGATAAATGATAAATCTGATAACGTCGAGCTGACAAAGACATCAAATATCATTTCAACCATGGCAGTTTCCGTATCTATCAGTGTTGTAAAAACTCGAACAGTTTGTTCAGTGACTTGACTGTCTTGTTTCGATTCTTTCGGGAGCTCTATCCACTCCATTTTATGTAAAACATATATAAGTACGTGAAGACCAATATGTATGACGTAGATTATCAGTATAGTAATGCTGCAGCGAAATCTGGTGAAGATCTGCTTGACCCTGAAGGGAGAAACTACACAGAAAGATCTCTCTACAGTTATCGTGACAATGATCCAACACGAGGACAGGTACACAATATTCATTGCCCACCCAAAAGCGAAGTGGCTCCAGTAGCATCTAAAGGCCTAGTTGGATACAATATGTCTGTAAACAGACACAGACAAATAACTGTATGCAAGAATGTTACTAGAAAATCCGTGAAGGAGAGAGCGAATGTAGCCGCGTATACCGTAATTTTCTTCAGATACAGACTATATCCCACTACAAAAAACAGAAAGAGGCACAGATTAACATAAAAAAATTAATTCTTATGAAACAGAACATAGGAAAATGATGACATGCATTTTTTTATTAGGGTAGCTTCGCTTCGCTTATGTCACAGAGTAGTCATGTGATATCCCCAACCAATCGTAAGGCTCAGTACTGTTCTGCCGGCAGGAATGTAGAACAGACGCCATTCAGTCAGGAAAGTAAAGCGAATCCCAGCAGACGTGTTTAGTCTAGCGATGTGAAATTTAGTTGAAGAGATCAACTTCACACTATTTCATCAAATTGTGCATTCTAGGATGATAAATTAGTTGTGTGATTTTTGTGATTTCTGATATGTAAGTATGCTTGACATTCATGCTTTTCGATTATCAGAGCTCTCAGCTATAGCGGCGACAGAGTTGTGTTCGAAGATTCAAATCTAAGCGATACTGAATCATATGTACTAGAAGCTTGCTTATAAAGAATGCCCCGTTGCATTGGAACACATTAAACTTATGGAATACAAAAAAAAGAGAAAAAAAGGATAGTTTTGAATAAGAGACTAAACTGAAAAAGCTGAGAAAATGTTATCAAGGACGGAAGCTAATTCCCCAACTTACGAACATGGTGGAAACATGGAGTTCAGTCTTGATCAAAATGAATACTAAGAAAAGGAGCAAAGGAAGTTTAGCATCAATGAAATGATGCTGATATATTACTAGACTTTGTACATTACTGTAATTATGTAATTATCCAAGACCTTGTTGTATTCGACTCATACCAGTTTTCAACGAAAGTTATTAAACGTTGTTCCTATTCAAAGATGAACGCTGTTGAGGAGGTTATTGAAGAGTTTAAATGTTAGTCGAGAAACTGCTCTATCCCTGTTAATTTGCTACACTTACATCAATAGAGGAAAAACAATCGAACCTGGGAACCCCAATTAAAAGGAGAGGAATATAAACCTCTAGCGGTTAAGCTAGTAAACCAAACCTACTCTCCGTACAAACACTAAACCCCAACTACCTACCCGGTCACACGAACAGTCCAGCGCTCATGCTGTCTTTGAGGCACTCGTAAGAAATAAAGAAGTAGAAAACTAGACAACAGAAAAACAACAGACGTGAGTGGCTTACCCAGGACTCGAACCCAGGACCTTCCGTGCGACAACCCCGCCTAGCTATGCAAGCGAATCACACTATCCTCCCCGTCATCGAAGCATCATTTTTTGGTGATGCCTAGATGGCAGGGAGGATAGTGTGATTCGCTTGCATAGCTAGGCGGTGTTGTCGCATGGAAGGTCCGGGGTTCGAGTCCTGGGTAAACCACTCACGTCTGTTGTTTTCCTGTTGTCTAGTTTTCTACTTCTTTATTTCTCACGAGTGCCTGAAAACATACCTTTATGTTTGTCTAATATTTATTTACTGTTTACAGGCATCGGGTTTCCCTTCCTTATGTGTTATAAATGTCTTTGAGGCCTAGTCTCTAGAAGATGATCATATTGAAGAAATTACTGACAACGCCACACACCGAAACGAAAAATCCAGTGATTGTAATAAGTGAATGTGCAAGTAACAAGTCTCAGTTCACAGAGACTATGAAACTATTCGTACTTTCGGTAGCGGTACCTGGAACCAGATGATTTAAATCTGTCATTGCATTCTAGTCTAACTAACGCTTAATTTCAGCAGTATTAACATATATTAAAATGTTTATATGTACATTTTATAATACTAGTCTGTTTGCGGTTATCTACAGTGAGATGTGCACAAATATGATGTACAAAAGCATAAAGTACATAAGTTGATTTTCACAGGTTTAGTGTGCACAACTTTGAAATACAAAATGTATGTGGCACAAAAGGGTGCTTGTTGTTTCTGATAAAATTCTTGCGCCTTGATCATTGGAAACGAATCTTGAGTTTATGAAATATATACTGCTGTTATTTGAGTTCTTGAGTCTTTAACTGGGCTTTTGTCTGTGCAATAGTGGTAACGAGGTTGTCAAATTCGCATGAGTTATGATTATGTAGGCATATCGGAAATGTTATGATATTCTTTGATTAAAGTATTTTTAAAAAAAAAAGTTGCTGTAAACACAGGAAAATAAACAATTATGGGAAAGTATGTTCATCTCATCAAGCATATGTAAACGCACTCAATATTATCAGTGCTGTATTTTTCGATTTTTACTCAATTATTTCTTTTCCGCTGGAAATATCTGGTAATCTAAATACTCCGATATCTAATGATCAAGTTCTGTTTAAGTCTGCGAGATGAATGTCACTTGATTCTGTTACTGACAAATTTGTTAATTGTAATGTGTTTATGTGTAATCTAGCGTAGATCAATATTGAATATGTTTGTTGCGCTGTTCATAATTTATGCAGTGAATTCTAATATCCCAATAGCCATTCCGTCTTTAAATTAAAATGTAATAAAATCCTAGTTTGCCCGTAGCTTCCATAACAGGCGTTCACGGATAATTTTGGTTGTTTATTTTCTATATTCACCTCTAAACATAGTTTTTCCGCCCACTTCTTTGAACGTAACTTACGATCCCATGAGGAATGCATAATCTTTTTAATGCAGTCAAGACCAACAAAAGTCATTCCTCATGGTTGCGCCCTAAAGAAGGCTTCTGCCCCCGCTCGCCAGCAGAGTCCAAAGCACTTGTTATCTACGAACAGTCCGTCAAAATGTGTCTTGCAAAAACAAACATCTGTTTTATTATATTCAGCAGAGACATGTAAAACATTTCCGTCCAATAAATATCTTCATTATAAAGACATTAAGCCCGTGGCGTACTAAGAGGGGGGTGCAAGGGGAAGTCCGCCCCGGGGGATAGCCATGTCGGGGGTGCCATGGGACATTATTATGATAGTACTTACTATTAAAGCCATAAAGCTTCTTGTGACGGTATTGCCTCCCCTGCTTTGCAGTAGTGGTCCAACAGTGGCCAAAACTCAAGAGTATCTATTATAGGCTTCAATGGAGTCTATCTTTACACAAGATTACTCTTGGCAGAAATGTCGATAGAAGAGTAGTAAAGCTTCTATCACATGGGAGTCTTCACAAGATATTCAGATAAGCGAAAACAATGATGGCTGTTGCTGAGCAGGTTAATTCTGTAATCTGCCGACATCTTTTATGACAAATTTAAGCAATGGTTTATTCTGACTCGTTAAGCCCCCACCCCTGAGTTAATCAGTGGAATTATTAGTATAATATAGATCTGTTTAGAGTGTGTGTTTAGTAACTTTGACTGAGACAGACATATTAAAAAAAAAGGTAAAGGAACCCGTTACACGCCCATTGAGGCATATTGGGAATATGGTGTTAGGCCCATATTATCCTGACCGTCGGCATATAGACAGACATATAGTACATTTAAAATGATTGAATCGACGTCAAATTGATATAATTACAAATAACAACATTTAATAATCACTTTAAGTTTAACAGTTTAAAAGAAAGGAATAATAGTCACAAAACAAAGTTTTCATCACTCGGGTGATGGTTTTTGATAAGAGGTTCAAGTGGCAGCATATAGATTTACTTAGCTGCCAATGATGATTCTAATCCTCCTCCTGATGGGTAGGTTATTTTCACTCTGCTCGCGCTCGTCTCTGGTCAAAGTTCAGGCGCCGCACGTTCCATGAACGTCAAGGAGTAAAGGCCAAGCTGGTTCTGCGTCTGTCTATAAGACCCTCTTATGATGGCGTCTCGCACAACGTCAGTCCACTTCTAACTTCACTTGGTTCCAGAGATAGTACTTTCTGCTGGTACCACCAATAACTGGTGATATAAACAGAAACGAAACGCCCTTCTAAGTATGGCGTTTTTCGACACATAGTTATGTTCTCCCCCCCCCCCTCCCTCTCTTCTATTCTACCATCCCACGTCAGAATTTACCCTCGATGAGAATTAAATTTAATCCCTCGGGATAAAACTTTCATTACATTTAAACTGAATAGCTTTAGCTTTACATTACATTTAAATGAAAAGGTTAAAAGTACAGATATAATATGTTTTACATTTACATCTTCATTGTTTGAAAAGTGTTCACAATATAAATTCATTTATGTTTCCTTTATATTTACACTTGTTGAAAAGTTTGAAACTTCTATTACTTTAAAATGAATATTTTCACATAGACATTTACACTGGTTTAAAGCTTGAAAACTTACATTAAATTTGAAGTGAATATGTTTATAGGGACATTTACACTGCTTTGAAAATGTACGTATTATTCTTAGAATGTACATAATTTCTTTAATCTTTCCCTCCCTGCTCCACAGGGAACATGGATCTACTTTATGCATTTAGTTCTCTTTACGAAACTATCAATAAAGCAATCACCAGCCCGTGCAGTGGTGGTTCATGAATCATCATTCTTTACGCTGATTTTGCCATCCTCAAATGACTTTGACATCAAATAGCGAGTTCCACAATTTAAAATTCACAGGGTAATATATATATATATATATATATATATATATATATATATATATATATATATATATATATATATATATATATATATATATATATATATATATATATTAGTTCACATGTTAGTAATGAAACATAGAATGAAAAATGCACTACTTACGCCAATCTTGGCTACAGACTTGTTGCTCAGATGAATAAAAGAGACGAGTCGGTCTCTTACACGCATCTGAGCAACAAGTCTGTAGCCAAGATTGGCGTAAGTAGTGCATTTTTCATTCTATGTTTCGTTACTAACATGTGAACTAACATATATATATATATATATATATATATATATATATATATATATATATATATATATATATATATATATATATATATATATATATATATATATATATATATATCAGCAGATGCCATCAAAACAGATATTGATACCTCTACAGAGATATTATACAAACTACTTGGCAAAGTCTGGGAGAGAGAGGAAATACCAACAGAATGGAAGGAAGGTTATCTGGTCAAGTTGCCTAAGAAGGGAAATTTACAAGGGTGCACACAGTATACAGGAATAATGTTACTATCAGTGCCAGGAAAAGCATTAAACAGAATCATCCCTGAGAGATTAAAAGAGTCCATAGACCAGCAACTGAGAGATGAACGTGCAGGTTTTCGACAAAACAGATCCTGTACAGACCAGATGGCCACATTGAGAATAATAGTTGAACAAAGTCTGGAATGGAACTCACCGCTTTACATCGGATTTGTGGACTATGAAAAGGCATTTGACAGTGTAGACAGAGAATCACTTTGGAGACTGATGAGGCATTATGGAGTTCCCATGAAGATCATTAACTTAATAAGGAAGATCTATGAAGACATGACATGCAGGGTTCATCCGTGTGACAACACCGCCTAGCTATGCATCACCAAAAATGATGCTTCGATGACCGGTCATTAGTGCGATAGTGTGATTCACTTGCATAGCTAGGCAGTGTTGTCAAACGTAAGGTCCAGGGTTTGAGTCCTGGGTAAGCCACTCACGTCTGTTGTTTTTCTGTTGTCTAGTGTTCTACTTCTTTATTTCTTACGAGTGCCTGAAAACATACCTTTATGTTTGCCTAATATTTATTTACTGTTTACAGGCCTCGGGTTTCCCTTCCTTATGAGTTATAAATGTTTTGTCGAATCTACTTTGTAGAAGTATTCACCTAAAAGCAACGTACTGCATTCCTATGACATCAAGGATTTCAATTTAAGCACGCACCTCGGTTATCCCTCGCGTAAATTGCGAGCGCACTGTACGAAGCTGGAAAATATGTCACAACAGGCTAAAAATATTTTTTAGTTAAAAAAAATAAAATAAAATTGTGAAATTTACAACACTGTCACAGTTCGTGTATGGTAATTCATTGACGAAGCAGAATTTATTGACCTAACCACTGCTATGTGATAGACAAAGTACACCAAGAAATAGTGCGTTAGCCCTTGCATCACATTTAATTTATGAGTTTTAAACGACAGACCTACTTCACTTATTACAAGTGCTTACATAAAGCATATTCTAGATTACAATTGACTGGCGCTTGAAATAAAGTATAGACTAACAGGAAAATAAAAACAAGAAAATTCACTCCGTATTGAATAATAATCAGTAGGTGCAGTAAAGTCAGTCAGAAAAATGAAGCAGTCCGAATAAGAATGGCTTCGACTTCAAGCACAATCACTAAATCTTGCTGTTTATGTTTATTATGCTGTTCTGTGTCAGACTTCTGAATCAGAGGTCATTAATTTAGCTAGAAGGAACGTTGGACATTTGATGAAAATATTCTTGCGTTTTCATGAGATACAAAGTTTCCAGGACATCATGTATTTAAGGGTGTTGAAACTCGTTGAAATTCAATGTTTTACATCTGAAACAGTCCGTCCTGTACATTTGTTTTCCCGAACAGATCCGTGCAGTTTCCCGAATAGATCCGTGCAGTTTCCCAAACAGATCCGCGCAGTTTCCCGAATAGATCCGTGCAGTTTCCTGAACAGATCCGTGCAGTTTCCCGAACAGATCCGTGCAGTTTCCCGAACAGATCCGTGCAGTTTCTTGAACAGATCCGTGCAGTTTCCCGAACAGATCCGTGCAGTTTCCCGAACAGATCCGTGCAGTTTCCCGAATAGATCCGCGCAGTTTCCCGAATAGATCTGTGCAGTTTCCCGAACAGATCCGTGCAGTTTCATTGCTTGTCGTGTTTCCTATTTGACAGATTGTATATTAAAATGCTCTCCGTAATTCCTGGGGGTCTCTTACATTTGATGAAAACGTTCTCCTGTTGTAGCTTCTCTCTTTTACGTGATACAGAGTTTCCAGGACATCACGTATTTCAGGGTGTTGAAACTCGTTGGAATACGACGTTTTACAACTTACCCAGGCAGTCATGTACATTATTCATTTTCTGAACAAAGCCGGGCAGTTTATTTGCTTACTGTAATATCTACAATTTTTGTTTCCTGTATTACAGTTATGTTTCTACTGTATATTAAAATATTCTCTGTAGTTTATGTGGCTCTCTGAAGTGACAATAAGAGGATGGGACTACTTCTGTCTTAGACATAACTTAAGTGGCGACTAATGCGGGATTGTGAATGAGACTAGCAACATCACTGGATAAAACGTATTGATATACGAGAAGGTAGGTGCCTAAGGCAGGTGTGTAAGAGCACTTAATGCTTTGTGCAGGCTTAGTGCAGGGAGACCAGTTGCAATGGTGGTTGTTCGCTCCGGAATGAGGGAAAAGGTATAATGGAGAACATGAATGTGGTTTCCACAGTGGTGTTTAAGGAATATAGTGTGATTACGTGAAAGTTACACATGTTTGTGACAGAAGTATGTGCATACATTACATGATATCTACACGTTTTGCTTCCACCTGTTTTCCATCTTTTCTTGCTTATTAGTTTTGTTAATGCAGAACCTTTGTACTTGATATCTGTCTCACTCATAATTTAGCCACGCCTTATTTTTTTCTTTTCTCTATTGTCTTACAGGCACTAGGAATGTTTAATATCAGAACGTTTCACGTGTAGAGAGAGGGGACGGGTTGTATATTTGTAGAATCAAGGTCGATAAGTTAAGACGTACTTTCGGTAGACATTGGTCAAGGGGAGATAATCAATCTCAGTTAAACCCCTCCACCCAATCCGCTCGTTCATGAAGGTAAATTAAGCTACGAAGATGACGATAGTGGCAGGGAAATTCCACTGCACACACATGAAATCTTTCAAAAATGTCAAAAGCGGCGACGCTCTTTCAAGCGCGCATGGGATACATTCCAGAGAAAGGAAACTTTGGGAGTAGACTTGAGTAGGAATTGGAGAGAGATGGAGGGGGAGATGAGAGGGAAGAAGACAGACACCCTGAAGCTACGGATATAGGAAATTTATTTCCATAACGTAGACATGGAGTGCTTCCAAATCTTAAAGGGCGACGTTCTGTCACAGAGAGTTTTATGATCAATACATTTTCTCTATATTCTCTTCTCTTTTTTTTCTACCCGTGTCCTCTATTTTATTATCACTCTTTACCCTTTTCCTGTATTTTTCGCATTCGTTCGTTTGCGAAAAATATTTTCTTTCCCATTCTCACTTTTCCGCTTTCTTTCTCATACTGAGATACGCATTTCTATTATGTAAGACGTCAGCCACTTAGTTAGACGAGAAATTGTGAATATGCATCTATCTCAGACATACGAGCAGACTTTTGTCTGCACATTCAGCTGGCACGCGCGTTTTCTTCGGCTGAGCGCTCAGGTGAGGCGCGATAACCGACATCTCCACGGCGCAGTATGAGACATTTGTCTGGCAATTCCATCTGACACGGCACTCACTGTTGGCCCTGGTCAGCGTGAGGTGTGAAGACGAGAAGTGTCAGTTATGGCATGCGTCTAGTTAATGGGAGGTGTTAGAGAGAGAGAAGGGGTGAGAACTGTGCTATTGCGTGGTTTTGGAAATAGTGGGATCTTTTGTTTGTTTCATAGATATTAACCTGAGTTTGAAACTTTATTTCACTCATTCTCCAAGTGCAGTAGACGTGGTCACTTCTTTCTGGATACTTAAACTTATAAGTGAAATCTCTTAGTTTCGTTGTGATACCGTAGTTCTGTGTTGAGGTAAATATTACATTAAGTATCTAATATTTTGCGAGTGATTAAGTGTTAAACCGCCTATTTTATCCCACTAGTTTCTTTTGTGCAGAGTGATTAATTTATAAGTCTGTTATATTCTCTAGTCGACAAGTTACAGTGGAAAACAGAATAAATTATAATTTCTAGCTTAAACTCAGTCGGCTAGTAATGAATTTAATTTAACTGCTAAATACTCAGACGAGAATATTTTTCAAAACTAACTTATAAATGCTAGATGCCTCATGAGTGTTGACGGAATACGTATGTATTCCTAATTCATGATGATTGATTTTTATATATAACTTATTTCACGGGAAAGTTTAAACGTCAAGTCAAGCTCTACGCTTGCAGTTCAAAACGTAAGTTATATTGAGTACATACAAGGGGCTTGACATAAGTCTTGGGCCTGACCATGAAGGAGTCACAGGAGGAAGATGAAACTTGGCACATTTAAAGTTCGTCACATTTGCACTGAATGTGGGAAGTACGCGTTTGTTTCTTCAATGGGTTTTCCCGCTACGGTGCGCGGCGCAATGTACCCTATTGCCCGGATCTGCTGCTCCAAAGATTTGACAAAACAATGGAAAAGAAGGAGGCCAGAGCTGTGATAAAATTTCTGATGTTTCAGGGAAAAACACCTACATTTTTTGGAGACCATGGTGACAGTAGATGAGACTTGGGTACACCATTATGACCCCGAATCCAAAATTGCCAGCATGCAATGGAAAACCCCGGGCTCCCCAACACATGTCAAGCCGAGGGCGCAGAAATCTGCAGGAAAAGTGATTTTGACTGTTTTTTGAGACGGCAAAGGTGTCCTTTTGAAAGATTATCTGCCTCGTGGCAACACAGTTAATGGATAGTACTATGCAGATCTTCTCACAAAACTAAGAAAGGTTGTGACCAGGAAACGAGGGATAACGCGCACTCAAAATCTTCCTTTGCTTCAAGACAATGCGCCTTCTCACAAAGCACGGCTTGTGCAGCTAGCAGCCAACGATTTGAATATTGAAATTCTTCCACACTCACCATATTTTCCAGATTTGGCTCCATCAGACTTTTTTCTATTCCCAAATCTTAAAAAACAGCTAAAAGGAAATCATTTTGACAGCGATGAAGAGGTTATACTGGCATGTGATGACTGGTTTCGTTGGAAAAATAGGGTGTTCTACTCCCAAGGTCTTTTCAAGGTCAAGCAGAGATGGCAGAAGTGTGTCAATTCAGACGGTGGCTATATTTAAAGGGTATAAATAATATACAAAATTTCAGCTCTCTGTGACATGTCCTTCATGGTCAGGCCCAAGACTTATGTCAATCCCCTTGTAATATGTAAAATATTTCATATGTGTTTTTTTCTTTATTCAGTGAATACTGGGGTAACCCAACTTTGCCGGCGTTTTTGTACAGAGACATACCTGTGAGAAACATAAACATTTTATATCTTTAACCATGTGGGTTTTCAAGTAACACCTGTCTGACAGGGCGTGTGCCTTCAAGAGATAGACAGAATACCAAATCCCACTAATGGGTTTTTAAAAAAAGAATAAATGCTTATACTGGGCCTTTGAGCCAGATCATATTTCTTCACAAACTCTAATGTACATGCTGCCTTGTGGCGAGAATAATTACAGAAAAAACATTAACTTTTCCGACATTATTTGACCAAGTGTGTGGTGAACCACGATTATCTGTTGAGAGAAGTTGTCCACCGGTCATCTTCCTAATTAAGGGAAACCTCGGGTTCTGACACTATGTGCCCGCTGAAACCCAAACTCTTACCTCGTGAATAAGTGACATTAACTTAAATCTGTAAAGAAAGAACGATCGCCTGAAGAGGACGCTCCCCGGACACGTTGAATGAAACCAATATCTGCAGAGCTGGGTATCCGCTTCATCCACAGATAGACAGATTAAACAAAGTGTACACTAAGGCTTGCGCCAGACGGCGAACAACCGCACGATTGTAGGTAAGGCTGTGTGAGTCAGGGCCCTGATGAAAGAACCGAGTGAAAGTAGACTGAAGGATGTTCTTCGTTTGATTCACTCATTTTGTAACTTTCCTTATGCAAGATTTGTTGCTAAACTATATTTTTCCTTAGAATAGATAATGCTATCAAAGTCAGTTCATACCTTCAAAAAGGGAAAATATTAGACCCAAATCATATGTATCTGTGACTCTTTGGGCTATCATCGTTCTCCTAACGGGACTGTGGGCTAAACATCGAGGGAAGATCATAACTGTGGGTCTATCATTTCTTGTAGAAATTCCTTGATTTTTATGACTATTTGTATATGCTTTGATGTAATCTTATGTGTTGTGATGGGATTTTAGATGATAATTAAAACTGCCCTTAAACTTAATCAGCATGTTGGTCAGCTCGTTCTAGAATATCTATATAATCATTTGTTATAGTTTTCCCACGTCTGTACGTCTAACTGTTATCTTGTATGTGCGTGCATGTGAGTGGATAGAAATATATATATATATATATATATATATATATATATATATATATATATATATATATATATATATATATATATATGTGTGTGTGTGTTTAGACTGTCTGACTCCCCTAAATCTGTCGTAGAAGATAGGTGAAATAGAGAAGATTTCTCGATTTCAGAGACAGCCTCTATCACAGTCTACCATCTCACTCGTGGAACTCTATTGCTATTACTATCTCTCACTGTGACTATCTTACTTACTTACTTAGTCGTTTCCCTTCTACCGTGAGGTGTAGAGGTTTGGAAGAGAGAGCGCCAGACCATTCTATCAGCTGTCTTCTTCCTGGCCTGGTTCCATTCTAGTCCTCGGTCTTTCAAAGATTGTCTAATGTTGTCCTCCCAGCGGACTCTGGGTCGTCCTGGAGGTCTGGATCCCTGGCTCTTTGTTTCCCATGCTTGTCGTGGTAGCCGATCTTCTCCCATTCTGCAGACATGGCCAAACCATCTTAGTTGGGACTGTTCTATTTGGGTCTGCAGCGGATGGGATTTTAGGCCTTGACGGATCGTCTGGTTGCGGACCATGTCTCTTCTTGTTACTTCAACCACTTTCCTCAGATACCTCATTTCTGAGGTTTGGATCTGGCTTTTGTGGGTTGTAGTCATTGCCCACGACTCGCATCCATATGTCAAGACTGGGACATAGGTGGAGCGGTATACAGCCATCTTCGTTTTCTTACCAACCTCTTTCTTGCTGAGGAATCCACGATTTATGGCCTGAAAAAGCCTCCCAGCCGCTGTTTTTTGAGTGGCCAACTCTTCTTTGATGCCTCCCTTTCGGTCTATAATAGCTCCGAGATATTTAAAGTGGTCGACCTGCTCCAGGACCTGTTCTCCCAACTTAATCTGATGTTTTCTTTCTTCTCGTGATATCACCATGGATTTTGTTTTAGAGCTGCTTATGACCATCCCTCTCTTCTCCAGCTCTTCCTTCCAGACTTGCAGGTTGGATTGGAGATGTGCCTCTGATTTAGCAACTGTGACTATCACTTATTCAAATCTATTCAGAAGGGACCAACCCAAGTCTTAATTCCCCTATCGAAAATCTACGACACACTATAAGATTTGGAATTACTTAGTTTTCGTTGGAGTTGTTTCAATTTCTGTGCTGCGGTAAATATTATACTAAGATTTTTCTGTGTTGAGTGATTTAATTTTTAAAGTCCGTCATTTATATTTCACAAGGATTTACAGTGTTAAGTGACTAGCGAATTAAAATAATTTATAGCTAAATTGTTCCGGCTGTAGCGTTGATTAATTAATTGCTAGTTACCAGTAAGGGATATTTGGTCAACTAGTAAATGCACTATTCACTATGAGTACTGACGAAATAAATATTTATTTCTTATTCATTTTGAGTAATTTTGTAAATGACTAGCGCTTATTTCACGGGGTTTTTTTTAACGATAAGATAAGATATACACGTGTTGTTCTATTCAAAGTTAAATAACCGAGTGGATAATAATATTTAATTCTGCGCGGGTTAATTTTAGGATAGAATAGTGGGGTAGTGGTTATTGTGATTATATGGTTGCTTTTTTCTTTCTATATTCAGTACGAGTCACCAACCCAAAATCTACCAGCGGCCCTTAATCTGTGAAAACAAGTCTAATCTGAGAATAACGGATCTAAGTCCTACAGTACAAAAAGAACATTCTTTTATAACTATCGGGTCTTCAAGGTGGACCTGTCTGGCCTCTTGTTTACGCCCAGAAAGAGACAGAGTACCAACCCAAAGAATATTAAGAATAAATTGTAACTGGGCCTAGAGCTATCCAGATTTCTTTTTTCCCAATTTTTATATACATTCAGCCCGTTGTGACGAAATAATCAAACATTGACATTTTCCGACTATCGACCATTTGTGGTGTGACGAGGATTCTTGATCCTGAGAGATTTTAATACCGCGACATTTCCTTCTAGTATCAAATTTATCAGCTACTGACACTGTGACCATTAAATCTCTTAAGTAATTTCCTATCTGGACTCATTGATGTGTCATAAACAGAATCCTAGTAACAGTAACGAAGCAAGCGTTTCCCAATAAGAGAATTAATCAGTCTTGGAGAAACGGGCTGGTTTCGCCAAATAACCCAACCTTGGAGTTGTGGATGTATCATGGAGATATGTTCCAGATGTGGTGAAAGCACTTATTTGATAAGTGAGAATGAAATGTGATCACATGTTTGTCAGAGCGACAAAAAGAAGGAATGAATAATTTTTAAATTTGTATAACTAATATACTCACTTTGTTGTGCCTCAGTATGAAAGGTGAGAGAAAGGAAGGGCAGAATGTCAGACGGGCCTGCGTGCCCAATTCTCAACCCTTTGAAAATAAAGTTCGTTCGTTCGTTCGTTCGTTCGTTCGTGCCTTTCTTATGTTTTGCTAATACTTTTCATTTCAGAATAGATTAACTGAGAAACTCTGTTCTGCACAGCATAGGCAAATTCTAGACCATAGCGCAAATCTTTTTGACCTTTCTGGGGTTTAATAACTTCGTCTAACGGGATCTTGTCTCAACAGAGGGAGGGGGGGGGGGGGAATTACACTTATGGGTCTATTCCTTATTAATTCAGTAACCTATGATTTTTATGTTTTAATATTTTGATAAATGTTGTGAAGTTCTTTATGATAAATAAAATTAACATAAAACTTATTAACAGTGTCGGCCAGCTTGTCCCAATATCCCTACTCCATTTAATATATACTACTCGTCAAAAGTCAAGGGCCACTTAGAAAAACCTTGGTTGAAACCATAAAACAAATCTGATATAAACGTAATTGGTATCAGTCAAAACGGCATTTATTGAATACCAAATTGACATGTCACGTAAAGAAATGGAAACACACATTCAAACGCAATGAAGCTGTGAAGTGTGTCACCCACCTTTTCAAAAGTCACACAATAGATATTGGACAAATAGACATTTCAAAATTGGGTATGACCACCGTTTGCAGCAAGGCATTCAAGACAGTGAAGACGCATCGAGTTCACAAGGGTCCGAAGAGTATCCTGAGGAACAGCTTGCCATTCCTGAAGCAGAAATGCAGTCAGCTGTGCAACATCCATTGGCAGGGGGTCATTTGTTGACAATCTTCGACCAAGGACATCCCAGAGGGGCTCAATCGGAGAAAAGTCAGGTGAATGAGCTGGCCACGCCATCCTGATAATCCCATGTTGCTGAATAAACTCATTCAGCACACGAGCTCGATGGGGTCGAGCGTTATCATCTTGGAGGATGGCATTACCACCTATGGCCTCCAGAGCAGGCTGAACAACTCGTCTCAAGATTTCGTTCTGGTATCTTGGGATTGTCAAGTTGCCTTGGATGATGTAGAGTGGGGTCCTGCCGTGTCTGTAGAAGCCTCCCCAGGCCATGACAGAACCCCTACCATAACGATTTACCTCTCGAATTGTGTCATCAGTAAATCGCTCTCCTGGTCGTTTCCAAACTCGAATCCTGCCATCATTGAATGACACAGTGAAGCGAGATTCATCAGTGAAGAGAACTTGACTCCATTGTTGCCTTGTCCATCGGATTTCATCGTGACACCAAGCAACACGGGCTCTGCGATGAGCAGGAGTAAGAGGGATTCTGACTGCAGGACGTCGAGCAGCCAGTCCAAATTCATGTAAACGTCTGCGAATGGTGCTTTGACTGACATTAACGTTTACAGTTTGTCTCAGCTGACATCTTAGAGTGGAACAAGTCACTGTTCGATGGCGCAGGGCTGACAACAAGAGGTACCGGTCATCATGTCTATTGGTGCATCTAGGGCGACCTGGTCGGTGGCGATCCTCCACACTTCCTGTGGCCTGAAATCTCTCCAAAATTCTTTGGATAGTAGAGTGTGACACTGCAAGCCGTCTAGCAACCTCACGGACAGATAAACCACTTTCAACCCACGCTATAGCCCTCATTCTTTGTAAGGTGTCAAGACTTCTTCTTGGTGGCATGTTTTTGCAAGTGATGAAACTACTCTAAGTCTGCAGATTATAAAACAAATTAAGAGTGAACTCTGTTCACAAAAAGTCGCCATTGCACGTGGAATGTCAATCAGCACGAATACTTCACCTGTTTGGTTGTACGGAAGTTTGAAAAAAAAAAGATTAAAAATGTGAATTTATGTTCAGCAAATCAAATTGCACGTGATCACCATGGTTGTCGGTGAGTTGTTTTTATGCTTAACGTGCATAGAGGACTGTCAGTGGAAGATATTGCACCCATTTTTACTAAAAACTTCCTTCATTTAATCATTCTATGCGCTTATATAAAAGTGTATTGAAAATAATAGGGTGGCCCTTGACTTTTGACGAGTAGTATAGTTTCACGTTTGTGCGTCTAATTGTCGTCACATATCTGTGTGTGGGTGTATGTGAGTGGTTGATATATATATTAATATATCTAGAAAGTAGACTGTCTGATCAACAAATTTCTGTTGTAGAGATAGACTGGACTAGAGTATCTTCTCCAATCCAGGGACAGACTCTACCTTTCACAATTTCACTCCTGAAATCTATTTTCTGTACCTTATCTCTCACTGAGTTATCACCTGTTCTAGTTCTATAACACTATAGTGTGCGACAAAAGTAGCCATGCTATAGCAACCGCCATATCAAAGATAATTTCAAAGTCGGCGGTTTCATCGTTAGAAATTACTGTAAATACTTCAATAGAAGTATCTTCTGAGTTATTATCTGAAGACCGCATTGTCAGTTTTGTCCACTCCATTCTATGTGAGACATACATTGGAACGTAGATACCAATGTGTATGAGGCAGATGATCAGTATGACTATGACGCAACGAAATCTGTGAAAACCTGCTTGACTGTAAACGGTGATGACACACAGAAACATCTTTCTAGCGATATCATAACGGTTATCCAACACGAAACGCGATATAATGCGTTTGTGACCCACCTAAATAAAAAATATCCCAGAGACCATAATTTGAAAGGGCTGTTGAGATACACTAGGTCGGCAAGGTAGCACACAGAGCTTGTAAGTTGTAGAAATGTTTGCAAACAATCCACAAACGAGAGAGTAAAAAGTGCAATACTCATGCTGTCTTTGAGACCAAGTTTGAAAAAGATGGCGGCGTTAAAAAAGTTAGTTACAGCACTGGCTAGTGAAATGCATCCGCGCAGAATTATAATTATTATCAGAGAAATTTGTGACAGTATCATGGCGCCATCATCTACAACTTGAAGCTTGTTGCTAGTTTGTTCATTGGTGGTGAAATATTCAAGTCGAGGACTCTGACTTGTAGTGACCATCTCTAGTCAGTAGTGTAAAAGAAACTCAATCAGGGATATACATATAAACCAACATTTGACATTTGAATAAGTTAATTCAAAAACAGAGGAGACACTATCATATGGGGACACATCACAAATGCCAGATTGTATGGTACTTGAAGACGAAGATGAAGCAAATTGTAAGCTCCACTCTATTCTTTGTTTTTAAAAAATCTATTTACTTTACTTTTTTGGGGTCCAATGTAGTCGTGGAGCACAATAAGAGACTTGTTGTTCGCTGATGGCGCTGCAATTGTCACTCAAAGTCAACAGGAGCTCCAGAGCTTAATGAATCGCTTCTCCCAAGCATGCAGAGACTTTGGCCTCACAATAAACTTAAAGAAAACAAAGGTGCTGGGTCAGTATATAGATGCTGCACCAGTTATCACTATCGACAACTATGAATTAACAGTGGTGCACCACTTCGCATACCAAGGGTCTACCATAAACGACAAACTCTCTATGGAAACAGAAATTCACCGCCGCATTGGCAAACTCCAAACTCACAATAAAGACCAAAGCTGCAGTATATAACGCCTGTGTCACCAGAACTTTCTATATGGAAGCGAGACATGGACAAACTATTCTGAGCAAGAAAGAAAGCTCAATACCTTCCATCTACGGTGTCTGCGCAACATCCTTGGTATTTATGGAAGGACAATGTGACAAATTTTGATATGATGTCACGTGCTGGCCTTCAAAGAAAGTACACTGTTTAGACAGCACAGACTACGTTGTCTTGTCCATGTCCGCCGCATGGAAGATAGTCGCATCCCTAAAGATACCTTCTACTGACAACTGGCAGATGGTAAAAGAACAGTCAAGTGACCGCAGCTGAGGTTCAAAGATGTGCGCAAGAGAGACATGAAGGCACTGGTTATAAATTCTGCAACCTGGGAGGATGAGGCTGCCAATCACACCAATCGCGCCATTTCTACGGCGCCACCTCAGATTGGGCAAAAAGAAGCTCTCACAACAAGCACAACAGAATAGAACACGTCGTCAGGAACACGAGGAAAAGTTCGGCCAGAAAACACTAGCAGCTTGTAAGTTGAAAAAATGTTTGCAGACAATCCAAAAACGAGAGAGCAAAAAGTCCGATACTCATGCTGTCTTTGAGACCAAGTTTAAAAAAGATGGTAGCGTTTAAGAAATAAGTAACAACACCACACAATGAAATGAATCCCCGCAAAATTATTGTTAGAGATATTTGTACCAGTATCATTGCATCATCTTCTACAACTTGTGGCCCGTTGCCAGTTTGTTTCTTGGTGGTGAAGTATTCAAGTCGAGGACTTTGACTGGTATTAGCCATGCCTTGTCAGTGGTCCTAAAAGAAACTAAATCAGGGTTATAATGTGAAGATTTTTTGACAAACGCTGTTAACTCTACTGTCGAGTAACGTATGGTGTCTAGAATGTCAGAGATTTGCTAAGTTTTTAAATTTCACATATGTAGTTTAAAAGGGTTGTGATACAATGGATCCCATCTCATTGTAACATCAAAGCCAAGGCAATGATGGCAGTGGCCGACAATTTGTTTTATTTACAGACGCACTGTCAGTAGTTGCACCGCTAAGGAGCCAAGATAATGCAAACCTAGATGACCTACGAGTAATGCTCCACAAACTATGTTAACAATTCAAAAGGGTTGTGATACAATGGATCCCATCTCATTGTAACATCCAAGGCAATGAAGTGGCCGACAGGTTGGCAAAGGAAGATGGAATGCTACCTCACCCTGCTACAAGCATAGCTTTCGAAGATGCAGAGTTTTATCAGAACCAGATACAGAAACAAATAGGACGCAGAGCATCCAGGACACACAAAATGATGAATATTACCAGCTCAGCAGAAAAGAACAAGTGATAAACTTCAGATTCCGCACTGGCCACAACAGATTGAGATACCATCTATTCAACAAGCTAAAGATAGGAACTACCAATGAATGTAACTGTGGCACCGGTAAAATGACTGCTGAATAGGTGCTTCAAAAATGCCTAACTTATGAACAACAGAGAAAGCAAATATGACTGTCTCCAGCAACATTCCTTGTGGAGATTCAAATAGCATCAAGCTGCCCACTGCTTTGTTTGAAAATATTGAAATAGACGCCTGAGAGTGTACAAAGAAGAAGAAGAAATTTGACATATACAGGTTAATATGTCCATGAACATCTTAATGTCAATCTTACTGCAAAGAAATTCGTAACTCTACATTTCTTTATATTTAACAGATACTGTCTTTAACACACTGATTAAATATGAAGGGAACAGAAAGAAGATATTAACTTGATCGAGTTCTCTCAGGTAGATTGTCATATTATCTACATCGACTGAGTTCGAGTATCTGTTGTCTGATGTGCCTAAAGTCCACCGAATGCTCACAATTATCTTGCCCTGATCGCCGTCTCGATATAAATTCAGTGATCCGACCTACACGCGTTATTTTTCATAACGCCCTTAGCTGACTGTATATATTCACGTAAACGGTTCTATCAAAATTCTGGGGATTCAGCTTTTTATTTTTTGGTTTTATTATCTTTTTTTAAAAATATTATTTGAAATGGAGAACTTTCATTTGACATGCAAAATTGACATGTGCAGAGTTACGCTTATGTCATTTGCCTTAAGTTGTAATTGCTACAGATAACGACAAGCTGCATATGTGGGATTCTTTTTCCTGCACCAATTATGGTACATTTATGATCGTTATGATGAGAGATAAGATATGTGTTCTTTATTAACACAAAATAGAAAGCGGAACAAAACGTAAACCACTAAAGATAAAAATGATGGATGTATGACACATATTCATACAATTTTTATTAATTAAGTTTTCATTACAGAACAACGTAGCTCTTTAAGAGGTCAAAGTTTAAAAAAAAAATAATTTTAGAATACTGTTGCATCCAGCAGAAAGCGATCAATCACCCAATGATATGATCTTGTTTTATTGGCAGAACCTTTGTCTTAATTAATCTAACTGGTTATGACATTGCTATTAAACTTATTTTGTTTCTATGTTTGCCTTGTTTTCCATGCAGTCACCACCAATTATACGGCTGTTTGCTTGCTGAAAGATTACGTTTCATTATTAGCAGGCGTGATCCGGTAGTGTAACTTGGTCAATAAAGCGTATACTAAATTAGTTTTCCTGACCTAAACATGGCGTATTCCATTGCTTAGTAAATGTGTTGATAAGATAGCATAAAATTATTATATTATGTAAAGAATTAATGATAGGACAAGCGAATGTGCACGTCTGTGTGCGTTAAAATTAAGTCAAATCGAATCGTTGTATGTTATTTACTTTTGCGTTGTCTGTTTAAACATTTGTACCCTTTTGCTCTTGTTATAGATAACGCCATATATTTGTCATCACCTTGTACTTCCGACCACTTTACCTTGCCGTACTTGGATCTATGTTACTTTATTATGTTTAAAAAAGTCAACACTCACTACTTGTTGGAAACATATCCGCATATTTTAACACATGTTGAAGCATGCACCATCGACTTCATTCCCCTTGCATATTCTGCTCTAAGCAAGACTTTCTGTCGTTGAGGGACTTGTAGTTCTTTGATGTAAGCTGCCAGCTTTTGCATATTTCTTTTTTTTTTATTTTAAATTTAATAAATACAACATGTCCCAAGATGGGCAGTTTGGGTTGTATGTCTTTTTTGCGGCCTTGTGCTTACGTCACCGTTTTGGATTGCGTTTCTGGCTGGACTCGGTTATTTTTCTTCAGTCTATTGGGTTGGTTTGAGCAAGATAGAATGTTTTATCTTGTGATGCTAATGGAGGCATTTTACAGTTTTGCACTCCTTAAATAACGCTTAAACTGCATATGAGAAATAACGGATACAGTAAAAAAGATGAGAAAAAGGAAGAGCAGAATGTTAGACGGGCCTGCACCCGTAATTCCCAACAATGGATTCGTTCGTTTGTCCCATATCTTTGAGCATTTACTTAATTCAACCCTTTTATGATAAGTTATTTCAGGCATAGCATTCATTCTGTCCGTTTATTGAGAAACACCATTTCCACCCGTTTGCTTAAAAACACATATGTATTTTAGTTTAAATTTGAAACCAATGTGAGTATTTCTTAAAATTGTAATTAGAGACTAAATCTTTCTTCGTCCACAGTAAATCTATCATTGACATCTACGTTTTCGTCTGACTAACTATTCGCACTATACCTATTTGCCGCCCTTATTCCCATGTTATAATTTTAAAGAAAAATAACCCGTCTTTGCCAATATAATAGCTTTTGTTATTAAACACATTGGAAACGATCAGCCACGACAATGTTTGGGAAATACCTTTGCCAGGCGTCTAATGTCTTTTTTTTTAAAATTCCTTAGCCCCTGACTGACAAAACAGTCAGTGGTCATCACGCCTAGTTGCGTCTTGTAGGGCAGCAACAAACTGTACTCACTTTGCTCGGTGAGTGACCATTCTTCTTGCAGTGCCCTATTTCTTGTTCAAGCTTTGCATCTCAGCCTCCACAGTTCTCCGCCAGGTTGTCTTAGGTCTGCCTCTCTTTCTCCATCCTTCTGGGATCCATAGCATAGCAGTTCTTGTGATGGTGTCAGGTTCTCTACTGAGGACATGGTTAACCCAGTTCAAGCGCCTGCCCGCAATGATAATGTGCATATCCTTTTGACTTGCACGATGCAAGCAGTTCCTGAGAGTGTCATTCCATTTTAATCAGTCTTTTCTACGCCAGCACCCATTTGGAGAGTCTTGCAAGACTTTAACACTATAGGGAAGGGACACCCGAGGCCTGTAAACCGTAAATAAATATTAAACAAACATAGAAGTATGTTTTCAGGCACTCGTGAGAAATAAAGAAGTAGAAAACTAGACAACAGAAAAACAACAGACGTGAGTGGCTTACCCGGGACTCGAACCCAAGATCTTCCGTGCGACACCCAAGCCTAGCCATGCAAGAGAATTACACTATCCTCCCTGCCATCTAGGCGTCACCAAAAATGATGCTTCGATGACGGGTCATTAGTGCGACCCGCAAGACAACGCCGGAAATATACCTAGGGCCTATTAATGACGCAATCACTTCTGTTGTTCCCCTATTATACAGTATAGGTCAGACTACACAAAGACCTTAATACTGGGTCTTGTAAATGATAGAAGCCTAAGAACAAACAGTAAGTACAGGACAGAGGGTAGGTTTGTTATTGTATAAACATTTTTTAAACACATAATGTGAAGGTATCTATATATCTATTAAGAGTAGTGTATTATAGATAACCTTACTTGCTACCACATATCTATATATCTCAGTCAGAATTATTCTGCAATAGTGTGATGACTACGTTATGTGTCTAGGGTATGTGTAGGATGAAGTGTAAGTCAAAACAACAACAGACAGATAAACAATTTAATTTATTCCACTATACTTGACAACACTGGGACACTCACATACATATAACACTCTAAAGGATATCTTAAGGAGTCACTGATAACTTTTCAAATAACAATATGTATTCATTGCTGATATGAATGAATATGTGTCCTGATTCAATTACAAAGGAACCAGGAATCACAATCAATTTTCATTACAAGTTATGTACAGAATGGATTAATATGAATATTGTAGTGACATATATTATTAAAAATATCCTATGTGTGTCAGTTGTGTAGTAGTAAAATGAGGTAATACTGGTTTTGTTTTGTTCAAGCTCTGTTGGTATTTGTCATCATGACTTCAATAGTTTGTCTTAAGGAAACTAGTATTGGAGATGTTCTCAGTTCCTGATATTAATACAATTAAATCCCCCTCTGAATGTTATTTTTATAAAGTCATTTCAAGATGAGGGGACATAATGTTGAGCTCAGCTGGCCAAATCAGCTTATCTTGAGTGATGGCGGCAGGAAAGGACTCCTCTGCTCGAATTCTCCTCTGGGCTCTGGAGACACCTCACTGATAGCTAAATGGACCAAGGAGTATGCTGTCCGACTCTGGATTCAGCAAAGCTCTGACCAGGTGCAGCTCAATCAATACCATCAAGACCACGGTCCCTGAAAACAAGAAGGATATACCTTCTACTTCATAACTAATTGATACTCTAGTTCTACACTGAACACAATACAACACAAACATTGAGTTCAGAGCGTTAGGCCAACTGTCAGCTTCATCTGAAATACTTTATACCAGTATTTACCTCCTTAATGGTTACCACGCCTCTGCACTTCCAGCATTATTTCTGTCTAATCAATCATCCAGGTGTCAGTGTACTATTTGGCCATTCCATGCCGTTTTACTTCCCTCCGACACCCTCTGTTCCGGCTGGAGCATTATAGGCTTTATCTCCTGTTTGCCACTGAACTACACATATATATACAGGCATAAATTAACAATTTACATTCAATTTTCATTAAAAGATACTGAATGGTTCAAGCTTACCACAATTTCATGGAAATAAACACAGATACGTTGATTAGCAATGAATTCTGGCACAATTACTGGCACAAATTCCCATCTGCTTATGTTCCAGGCTTTTATTTTAGCAAAAATGTGAGCTGGCTTCAACGCACTGTCGCTTTATCAAGATTATTTGCACTAGTGGTCTCGAACTAACGCTCCTAAGTGAGTATATCAGCAAGTCTAGCCAATGAGGCCACGTTTCGACAAGTGTTTGAAAAAATGTTACCTTTCTACGTCTCCCTAACAACCAAGATAGTATTTATAGTCCGACCAATCGTGGTTCGTCTTTCATTTGTTGCGCTCCAATCAATTTGGAGTTTACATGGTAGGCTATTTCTGTAACGCAAGGTTTTTTCAAACATGTTATAAAAAAATTTTATGAGCAGAAATGATTTCATGCTGTCAGGCATCCCCAATATTTTATTTTGGTTATAACTTGTTAATTCCTAGACTATTTGCGTAACGTTTTACATATTCTTTGTCAGCAAACCCTAAGGAACCCAAATATCCAAATTTAAAAGAGCTACGTGGCTGCGTTCAAAATATGCAATTTCTACCTCCTGTTTCGAAGATGTGCTGTCTGGGAAGGGTAGTGTATTTTATCACTGTCCGTCTGAAAAAAAAAATTTAGTGCATGTAGTCTTACACGCGTGATGGTAGCATTTGTGTATCGCGCGACGCGTGTTGCATGCGTTCCTGATTTTCAGCCCTCCCTCTCTCTTTATCCTTTTGTCCATCTGTTCGTTCGTTTTGGTAACGCAGTGTAGAAAAAGACATGAATGGAATTTTAAATTTAGGTCAACTTGCATATTTCAAGGTTTTTCTTAGAAAGGCAGCACATTTTATTGTGTGTTTGGGAAACGCGTGTATGTTGCAGAAGGCCTAATATTTAACGTGAAACGTTACAATTTGCAGACGAAGCATAAAAACAAAGGGGATTTCGAGTACTGTCATTGTGACAGCACTGTTCTTTACCATTCTTCTTCCTTTATTTATTATATGTATTTATTAGGCTTTATATTTACTTGATAATTTATATATGTGGATTAGAATATTCCACGACACCTCCCCTCTTAAAACAGACATTATATGTCAGTCCTTTATTCTATATACACATAGAGAAATTTATTATTATTTCTGGGGTTTACGGTGATTCTCATCACACGGATGGCGGCTTAAAAAATCCGCTCCCAAATTGGTTTTTCCAGATATATACTCAATGCTAAAATTATATGGAGCCAAAAGTAAAGACCATCGGAGTAACCTGGAGTTCTCATGCCTAGCCTGTGCTAGAAACGATAAAGGTTTGTGGTCTGTTTGCAACTTAAATGCCTTCCCATATAGATAAATATTGAATTTCTTTATCGCCCATATTACTGCAAGACATTCTTTTTTCGCTAGTTGAGTAGTTGATTTCAGCTTTATTCAACTTTCTGCTAGCATATGCCACTGGGCTTAATTCCCCATCCAATGCATCTGATTTCTGTAGTAGAGTTGCACCTAACCCAATATTACTTGCATCCGTCCTTACAATGAATTCTTGACTTAAGTCAGGTAATTTCAAAATGGGTTTTACTTGTGAGCTTTTCCTTCAATTCTTGGTAAGTCATTTCACATTGTGGTGTCCATGTAATGCGATCTGGATGTCCTTTACGTGTCAATTCAGTTAACGGTGCACATATGGAATTAAAGTTTTTGATATACTTCTGGTAGAAACCACATAATGAGACAAAGGATCTCACGTCCTTCTTGGTTTGTGGTCTCGGGGCTTTCTGTAGTTTCTCTAAATTCTTTGGGTCAGGGGTCATGTTTCCCTGATAAACTGTGTGTCCCAAAAATTCCAATTCTTTACATCCAACGCAACATTTGGTTGGTCGGGCTGTTAAATTTGCCTCCCTAAGTCGATCAAACAGCATGTTCAGAGAGTCAATGTGTTCCTCAAATGTTTCTGTTGCTATAAGGATATCATCCATAAAATTTGTTATACAGGGATTATTCAGAGGATCCAATAATTTTCTCATCATTCTAGAGAAGACACTAGGCGCATTCTTCAATCCAAATGGCAATCTATTAAACTCATAGTGTCCTTCTGAGGTACTAAAAGCTAGGTATGGTCTAACCTCAGGCTTTACTGGAATCTGATAGTATCCTTTACTCAGATCCACTTTTGAGAAATATTTAGCTTTATTTAGTCTGGCAAACAGCTGATTTGTATCCGGCAATGGATCCACCTGTCCTTCTGTAATAGCATTCAGTCTCCTGTAATCTATACAGAGTCTATGTTCTCCAGAGGGCTTCCTTAAGAGTACAACACCGGAACTATACGAAGATTCACTGTGCGAAATAATTCCTTCCTTCAACAGATAGTCTATCTCTTCCTTCAAAGCTTTCTCCTTAGCAAACGGAATCGAATATGGTTTCATACAGACAGGTGTGGAGTCTATCAGTTTCATATCATATTCCAATAGGTTTGTATGCCCTGGTCGGTCTGTTAACACCTCTGCATGATTATTTAGAACCTGTTGCACTCTCTCTTTCTGAGTTTTCGTTAAATGTGTACTGATTTTCACCTGTGCTGCTGTCTCACAGGGGTGTAATGGATATTCAAATGATGAAAGTGGTTCCTTTTTCATCTCCATGGCGATGGACAAGGTCAACAAGTGTGTCTCTTCCTGATGTTCTCTTTCCAAATATTTCTTCAGGAGATTCACATGATAGATTTTTTCTTTCCCCTTCTTATCTATCTTATAATTTGTTCTAGACACCTTCTCTAAAACTGTATATGGACCCTGCCATCCAATTTGTAACTTATTCTGACTCCCGGGCAAAAGAAGCAGTACTTTCTCTCCCACAGCCAAATTTCTGTCTTTCGCCTTCCTGTTATAATAGGCAGCATGTTTCTTCCTGGCTTGTTTCAAATTTTCATTGGCAAGTTTCCAGCCAGTTTTTAAACGAGTGGTCAGCTCATTCACATATTGGTATGAAGATGTAATGTTTTCCTCTGCCTTTTCATCAGTCCACGTTCTTAACAAAGCTACATATGGACCTTTAATTGTGTGGACCTATTTGTCCATGCACCGGTATGGTCTCTTCCACTCGAAGCTTTATAGTGATGATTTTTCCTCCCAGAATTATCATTCACAAAACGACCGCTACCAATTTTTCTTTTGGGGCTTTCTCCCCACTTAAAATTCTTGATGAGAGATTTCCTCTCTACATCCTCTTCCTCCAGTTTGTTTAAGTCCGATTGAGGGATTTTCGGCTTATCCTGGGGTAAGACATCTTTTTGCACTCTCCGCATAGTGGCCATTGTAAAACAGTTAAGTGAAGCTTGTCCGTGAAAAGGGGCTTCCCATTCCATTTGGTCCACTTTATCAAATCTATTTTTCTTTTTATTATCAGGCCTAATTTTGCCCCGTGGCGTGTCCAGGTCCTGATCCATGTTCCCACTTGTGGGTGTTCCCTCATGTGCTATGCTACACCTTTCTACAAAATTCTCAATGTCCCATCTTGCTTTGGGCCAATAATAATTGTGAGCCACCTTTTGAATGATGGTACCTATCTTCTCATGGTCCCCATCTGGTTTCACATGTAGGCTCCTTATTAAGTCTGTCCTATATCTTTTTGGAAGAACCAGCTGTCCGTGACCTTTGGATCTAGCTCCAGTCTTCCTATACATCAACTTGTTTTTCATGTAAAAATCTCCCTTGCCTGGAGTTGTATGACAAGTTGACAATTTTCTGAAACAAGGCTTGAGTGTTTTATCCCCAGCCTGTGCCTTCCTCATCTCTTCTGGAGTGGTATCTAACATAATATCCTCCTCCTGTCTTGAGGTCGACCTGACCTGAAGGGTTGCCATATACACAGGTTTCCTTCTGCAACGGTCAGTGTCATGATTGTCCATCTGACAATTCTTACACCACCTTTTTCCTTGGTTGAAAGATTTTCTTTCATCATATTTCCTTTCATCGAATTGTGGGAATTTATTTTTATTTTCATACCGTGGCCTATCAAATTGGTGCTTACCTTTATTTTGATCCCTAGGATCAAATTTATTAAAGTTCTGTGGTGCCCTAAAGTTATCCACTTGTTTCTTTTTATTACCTGTTACCTCTGCTTGAGCTGCTTGATACCTTTCAGCAACATTTAGCAACTCACCCAGCCTCTCTGCACCTTGTTCCATGAGAAACTTTCTCAGGTCTGGAGCCATGGACTCTCTTAATTGCTCTATAAGGACCATTTCCTTAAGATCTTGGGTTTTCCCCAGAGAAGTCCATTTCTCCAAGTATGTCTCTATTCGTGCAGAGAACTGGTGATAGGTTTCACCTGACAGTAGTTTAGCATTCCTAAATTTTTTCCTATAAAATTCTGCATTCTTTTCATACCTTAACAAAAGAGCCTGCTTTAGCATGTCATAATTTTCCTGATCACCTCTGCTCATTTTTGCAAAAACTTCATAAGCTGCCCCACGAAGTCCCTGAGATAACTTTAAGCTCCACCTTTCTCTCTCTAACCCATACGTGGTAGCTAATAGTTCATACCTATTTATATAGCTCTCAATATCATCGTCTTTCTCAACAAAATGATCTAAATGAAAATTCATAGCTGAGGTTGAGGCTCCTTGAGTAACCGTAGCATCAGAGGCAAAGGGACTGGCACCATTTTCAGGAGCATGGCCTTGAAACTCAAACTCCCTTAGTCGTAACTCATGTTCCCTTTGTAATCTCTTCTCCTCCTTTTCTGCTTCCCTCTCTGCAGCTAATTTCTTCTCTTCCCTTTCTGCAGCCTGTCTTCTTTCTTCTGCAGCTTCTTCTTTCTTCTGCTCCAATTTCTTAGCCTCTTTGTCAGCCTCAATCTGCAACCTCTTAGTCTCAGCCTCAGCTTGCAACCTCTTAGTCTCAGCCTCTAACTTTCTTTCGGCTCTTTTTCTAATCTTCTTTCTTCGCGTTCAATAAATTTGTCACATTCCGTAGTGACATAGGCAACCATAACTTGCCCATCTAATCCTAACTCTTTTGCAGTCTGAACAGCAGCAGATCGAAATTTGGCCAGGTCCGCCATTGTCTATCAGGTAAATTTATACAATGTCTAACCAACAATTTAATCTCTAAATATATCTAATGGACAACACAGGCACCGTGAGCTCAACCTTATTTAATTCCACCCAAGGATACCTTTTAATTCTTATATTCCCTGAAGTGAATTACCCCCAATATTTTTAATAGGGAAAGATTCAAAATCCCAAGAGCGAGACCCCAATATATGTGGTGAAGTGGGATGTTATAAATATTTATAGGGGACTTAGTGTACTGACTGAGATCAGCTGTGAAGGTATCTATATCTATTAAGAGTAGTGTATTATAGATAACCTTACTTGCTACCACATATCTATATATCTCAGTCAGAATTATTCTGGAATAGTGTGATGACTACGTTATGTGTCTAGGGTATGTGTATGATGAAGTGTAAGTCACAACAACAGACAGATAAACAATTTAATTTAATCCACTACTCTTGACAACACTGTGACACTCACATACATATAACACTCTATGAGATATCTTAAGGAGTCACTGATAACTTTTCAAATAACAATATGTATTCATTGCTGTCATGAATGTATATGTGTCCTGATTCAAATACAAAGGAACCAGGAATCACAATCAATTTTAATTACAAGTTATGTACAGAATTTATCAATATGAATATTGTAGTGACATATATTATTAAAAATATCCTATGTGTGTCAGTTGTGTAGTAGTAAAATGAGGTAATACTGGTTTTGTTTTGTTCAAGCTCTGTTGGTATTTGTCATCATGACTTCAATAGTTTGTCTTTAGGGACTAGTATTGGAGATGTTCTCAGTTCCTGATATTAAGACAATTAAATTCCCCTCTGAATGTTATTTTTACAAAGTCATTTCAAGATGAGGGGACATAATGTTGAGCTCAGCTGGCCAAATCAGCTTATCTTGCGTGATGGCGGCAGGAAAGGACTCCTCTGCTCGAATTCTCCTCTGGGCTCTGGAGACACCTCACTGATAGCTAAATGGACCAAGGAGTATGCTGTCCGACTCTGGATTCAGCAAAGCTCTGACCCGGTGCTGCTCAATACCATCAAGACCACGGTCCCTGAAAACAAGAAGGATGTACCTTCTACTTCATAACTAATTGATACTCTAGTTCTACACTGAGCACAATACAACACAAACATTGAGTTCAGAGCGTTAGGCCAACTGTCAGCTTCATCTGAAATACTTTATACCAGTATTTACCTCCTTAATGGTTACCACGCCTCTGCACTTCCAGCATTATTTCTGTCTAATCAATCATCCAGGTGTCAGTGTACTATTTGGCCATTCCATGCCGTTTTACTTCCCTCCGACACCCTCTATTCAGGCTGGAGCATTATAGGCTTTATCTCCTGTTTGCCACTGAACTACACATATATATACAGGCATAAATTAACAATTTACATTCAATTTTCATTAAAAGATACTGAATGGTTCAAGCTTACCACAATTTCATGGAAATAAACACAGATACGTTGATTAGCAATGAATTCTGGCACAATTACTGGCACAAATTCCCATCTGCTTATGTTCCAGGCTTTTATTTTAGCAAAATATGAGCTGGCTTCAACGCACTGTTGCTTTATCAAGCTTATTTAAACAAGTGGTTTCGAACTAACGCTCCCAAGTGTGTATATCAGCGAGTCTGACCAATGAGCCCAGTTTCGACAAGTGTTTGAAAAAATGTTACCTTTCTACGTCTCCCTAACAACCAAGATAGTATTTATAGCCCGACCAATCGTGGTTAGTCTTTCATTTGTTGCGCTCCAATCAATTTGGAGTTTACATGGTAGGCTATTTCTGTAACGTAAGGTTTTTTCAAACACGTTATAAAAAAATTTTATGAGCAGAAATGATTTCATGCTGTCAGGCATCCCCAATATTTTATTTTGGTTATAATTTATTAATTCCTGGACTATTTGCGTAACGTTTTACATATTCTTTGTCAGCAAGCCCTAAGGAACCCAAATATCCAAATTTAAAAGAGCTACGTGGCTGCGTTCAAAATATGTATTTTCTACCTCCTGTTTCGAAGATGTGCTGTCTGGGAAGGGTAGTGTATTTTATCACTGTCCGTCTGAAAAAAAAAATTTTAGTGCATGTAGACTTACACGCGTGATGGCAGCATTTGTGTATCGCGCGACGCGTGTTGCATGCGTTCCTGATTTTCAGCCCTCCCTCTCTCTTTATCCTTTTGTCCATCTGTTCGTTCGTTTTGGTAACGCAGTGTAGAAAAAGACATGAATGGAATTTAAAATTTAGGTCAACTTGCATATTTCAAGGTTTTTCTTAGAAAGGCAGCACATTTTATTGTGTGTTTGGGAAACGCGTGTATGTTGCAGAAGGCCTATTTTTAACGTGGAAACGTTACAATTTGCAGACGAAGCATAAAACAAAGGGGATTTCGAGTACTGTCATTGTGACAGCACTGTTCTTTACCATTCTTCTTCCTTTATTTATTATATGGATTTATTAGGCTTTATATTTACTAGATAATTTATATATGTGGATTAGAATATTCCACGACAATGTGAGCGCATTTAAGTATTTGCGCACAACCGTACACTATTATTGAACAGTTATGAAGCGATTGGTCGCGGTGATCGGTTGCTATTCAGCAATGATGCTTGAGGCAGATCCCAATATCCTCCGTCTGAGATAGACGTGATTTTTCATGTACTTGCCCTAAGCCTAGAGAAGACATGCGGATGATATTATTATAATTATTTGAAAGATGAAGCCATTCTTGAAGTACTTTTCCAAGAATCGTGCCAGTATAAATATTTAGCCAGAAAATGGGTCATTTTCAAGTACCCTGCCTCGGATACTTAACATCCTGCAGTGTTATGGTGACGCTTCGGTTTGACTCGATGTGTCAAGCCGCTAGTGCGTCCCTCTAGCATCAGGAGCGGATTGATGTTGAAATTAACATATATATATGTAAGATGAACGGTCAGATCGATAGACCAATATATTCTATCTGTCGTGTTTTGGTCTGTCTTACACAACGGTCATATTTACCGCACGCAATACTATAGGAAAACGGACCGATACTAACAGCCAATGAAAACGCTCCTTTTTCTAGTGTGTATAAGGAAACCTTTTTAGGCGTAACATAGAGGCCCTTTTTGTGTAAAGGATAGTAAGAATTTATTTAATTTCTTAAGAACTAGAGATGTTTAAAAGGGAAGATATAGATAGTTCAACAACGGGGATGTTACTTAAGAGGTTGGTACAAAGACTTCCTCGAATAGTAGTTCATGTCGTGAAACGAGTGTGTGTAACCCCACTACTTTGTTAAATCATTATGTCGGGATACAAATTTGCCCCAGCCAATCAACGCACAGTTGCTGAGCCGGAATAAATTACAAGAAGTTACGCCAGGAAAAAAACTTAAACCCTGTTTTTCGGATGTGGGTCGCGGCCATCTTGTTCACGCAAGATGGCGGAAGAAAACTGAATAAAATTAGGCTGTACGAGCATAAGACGAAACTGCAGGCAACCAATCAGCTTGCTCCGCCAGGAACCAACCAAACGCTTTCCTTAACCAGTAGAAGTTACTTTACCTGCCTATATAATCGGGCGAGATTTTATGCTAAAACACGCAACACCAGACACGAAGCCAGAGATACCAACCGACTGAAGAGAGGAGCTGTCAGCTTTGATTTATAGCTTACCTGAGGGCATTGACCTGCAGCCTGCTTCACTACGTCGAGTCAAAACCTGGCCGGTTAAAAATCTTAGAGGGTAAATATAATTCACTATAAACTGGTAGGAAAATAGGTACAGCAGTTATATAATGTTGGTATTTGTTGTGTGTCATTTAATACTACCTACTCCTGTATACATTTTATATATTGTGGTTCAATATGAACGTATCAGGTTACTGATTGTATCTTGGGGGAATTAGGTATAATGATTGTATTTCCTAATATGATTGAATAGACAAAGACTAATAGGACTCATACTTCAACCTATTGTCTTCTATAACTTCAATCTATTTTCTCAGACCAACTGCAATATAACCAAAACAGTCCTTGTTAGGACTCAATCTATTGTCTCCTATAACTCAATCTATTGTCTCCTATAACTTCAGTCTATTATCTCAGATAAAACCAACTGAAATATAACCAAAACAGTCCTTGTTAGGACTCAATCTATTGTCTCATCTAACATCAATCTATTGTCTCCTATAACTCCCACCTGATATATCACCAAACAGTCCTCGTCTCATATACTCCTATCATAAGAACATAACAATATTGTTAGGATATATGTTACCAGCTTGTATAGCACTTGTCAGAGAGGGCCTGGTATACTATAGGGGGAAGGAAATGGTTGTATCACACCTAGGTGTACATATTATTGGATGTATTCATGTATTGAATTTATATTATGGGATGTATTCATGTATTGAATGTATTCATGTATTGAATTTATATTATTGAATGTATTCATGCATTGAATTTTTATTATTGAATGTATCCATGCATTAGTTTATCAGAAAGAAGGTTTTGCAAGTAGACACCTGTCTTGTCTCGCTATTGCTAAATCATACTGAGCCATGTTGTCATTCATCCTACATGCAGACAGCTGAGGCACACGCTCATTTCATCCACATTAGAAATAGGTGGGCTTGAGGACAGAAATTAGCCCCTATTTTTCCTTGTTACAGGTTTTATTCGTGTCATCAAACCTGTGGTCGTATGTCCAGTCAATCCAGGTGCCTGGAACTTCACAGCAGCACAGAGATTGTACCTGAGATACATCTTTAGTCCCCCTCAGTCTTGGGTGGGCTAACGAAACGATCAACAGCGGGTGTTTTGTGTCAACCAAACCAAGAAGGACAGAACTTTTAAGAGATGAGTACACATTAGTACCATTTCTGTCAGCATTGTGAGCAAAAATTAATGTCATTGACGAGAAAGTGATTTAGCGTAGAAAGAGACAAGATTAACAGCATGGCTAATAAATGTTATAGACGTAATTAACAGCACAGCTGATACATGTACTATAATTGAATAACAGCACAGCTGATATATAATTTTTGTTCCTAAAAGTGGAAAACCTGTTTTAATATATTTATATATCTATATAAATATAAATATTTGTAAATCATATGTAAACTTACAAATCCATTACATTCCATTTTTTCAACATTCACCCTTCAGCACAAGAGTAGATAGTGTATATACTAAATAAATAATAAGGAAATTGTATTTGAAGACTTGTCAATTTTATCATTGTTAAGTAAAATCTGTTTCCTTGTCTTAATATCACAGTTAGTTTCACAGCGGAGGTGGCAATTTATGTCGGTCTCCTCTCTACTAATTTTTCGAGATCAGAACATTCACAGCCGTAACTAATTTGTGATACCAGTAGTTCTCTCAGACACTGGGACTTCACCATTTTCTGCAGAAATTCTATTTCTGTAATTGTCAGTACTATACTGATCCTACAGCCAAATAAAACCTCACGCCACAGTTCAGTTAAAGAGAAAAATCGTTTAAATTGACATCTATACATAAGGGTTGTTCCAAATTTAGTTAGTTAAAGTCTGCATAGATTTAAATGCATTTTGCTAACTAAATAATTATTAGATAGAACGGTAGAGATAAATTTACAGTATAATTCTAACTTTAAATGATCAAAATCGGTTCAGAATTAAGAGATAATAAATATTAAAAATTTTGCACATTAAACAAGCAGGCAAAAGATGCCTCGTTTTTAGATTCATAACACCGGTGTTTGGCCGTATTCTCCGATACGGGGGAGCGACGGTATAAAAGTCCTTGAACTTGGTTGATTTGAAGACACAACTTTTTGAAACACAAAGCAGTACAGAAGAGAGCGGCAAAAGGGTGCTGTCAAATACTTTGCCACTGCATCTGCATAGCAGACATAAATGCCTTTTGACAGCCTGTTACAGCTTATGTGTATTGCCTGAGGGTAAGAAAGTATAAATATATAAATAAATAAAAATAAATAAATAAAAATAAATAAAAATAAATAAATAAATAAATAAATAAATAAATAGAAAAATATATATATATATATATATATATATATATATATATATATATATATATATATATATATATATATATAATATATATATATATATATATAATATATATATATATATATAATATATATATATATATATATATATATATATATATATATATATATATATATATATATATATATATATATATATATATATATATATATATATATACCTGCACATGATGAAGATGTCCTTGCATGTAATAAATCGTATCGTTTTTCACGTCCAACAACGAGTCCAGTATACCTTACGTGTCAATTGGTCAGTCTTATGACCCAGTCGTTGCCGTTGTGTTCGCCATGTTACCATTAACTAAGTCAAAGAATCGGCCCACAAATATTCGCGTAATCAAACAATATTTCGGCCACTAACAGTAAGCCCGACAGGCCAGACAATAGTAGTGCCAGAATACATGCAGAGATAGACGACACGCACCACAAAACACACAGTAACAGTATATTTCCGGTGTTATGTCTTGCGGGTCGCATTAATGACCCGTCAGCGAAGCATCATTTTTGGTGATGCCTAGATGGCAGAGAGGATAGTGTGATTCGCTTGCATAGCTAGGCGGGAGTGTCGCACCGAAGGCCTTGGGTTCGAGTCCCGGGTAAGCCATTCACGTCTGTTGTTTTTCTGTTGTCTAGTTTTCTACTTCTTTATTTCTTACGAGTGCCTGAAAACATACCTTTGAGTTTGTCTAAAAATATTTATTTAAACACTATAGCTGCTTTGCTGATATTTATCGAGAACTTAAAATAGAACGAACAAATTGAGTATTAAGAAGCAATTTTACCATCGTCATGTCAGCTTATGTCACGAGACATCTGTTGAAGAAGTTCTACATGCCTCATCCTAATACAGGAAAATAAAATAAGATACTATAACAAACATAAATAAATACTTATGCACCAACATGAGTTATTCTGATAAAATCTTAAGGTGTTGAAGCGGTGCAGTTTAAGCCAGAAGTTAAAACATAAATGGAAATGACATAATTTACTAGAAGGCTTGCATATAATTAGGTGAGGAAAACAGCTCTCTCTCTCTCTCTCTCTCTCTCTCTCTCTCTCTCTTTTCATGTAGCTGAGTCGAGTTTTCAAGTAGTTCAACATGGTTTAAATCGACGCCATGTGTCTGTAGTGAACAGATAACTAACATTGATAACGAGCAGCAATGACGCTTATCATTGACAGAAACGAAGAACACGAGAAACGTCCATCTGAGAATCCACGTGACATCGCAAGGTTACATTGAGCATCCAAATTAAAGAACTCTCGAGACGCAATAATTAAGCAGATAAAGAAATACGGTTTCAAATTGATGAATGACATTATTTTGAAAAAATTGGAAAGTGTGTAGGAGAAGGCCACGAAGGCCGTATTGAGAAATCACGAAGTTAGAAGATAACAAAGCGGGATAACGAATAGATAGATTTTTCATAGTCTTTGAGAAACGATCATCTCTGGTAGTTTACCAGTCTGAGATACCCAAGCAGACAGATTGAAATATTCAGGAGACAGTTTAAGATACAAAACAGATTGTCACAGAATTCAACATAGATTTGATAAGAATAAAGGAAGTCACGACCAGTCCAAAGAGACTAGAAAGAATCTTTTGAAAACCTTGAGAATTGTCAACACATGTGTAGTAGAAAAAAACAGGATCATGTTCTCTTTAATACATGTCATACAATTCGTGTATATACGTTAGCTAAAATAAAAAAAATTAAGAATTCGTTGTGGTGACGAGACTCACTAACTACGTATGTGAGAAAAGGTAAGACTGGTCGGAGATGAGAGTCTTTAGTAGAAAAAGGTTCACATCACAAGTATAAGAAATTTAATCCACTATCATCACGGGGCAGCGAGACTGCCTTTATGTTGCCACACGGTCACATCATCATAATCATCACCACCATCATCACCACAACCATCATCATCATCATCATCATCCGCATTATCATTATCATCAATAACCTTTAGCTACTCAAGGAGCATAGATCTTCAGAATATACATGCCAACTGAAGAGTTTCTGTCTTCAGCATTTACATGCCAACTGAAGAGTTTCTGTCTTCAGCATTTACATGTCAACTGAAGAGTTTCTGTCTTCAGCATACACATGTCAACTGTAGAGTTTCTGTCTTCAGCATATACATGCCAACTGAAAAGTTTCTGTCTTCAGCATATACATGTCAATTGAAGAGTTTCTGTCTTCAGCATATACATGCCAACTGAAGAGTTTCTGTCTTCAGCATATACATGTCAACTGTAGAGTTCCTGTCGCACATCACCAGCTCAAGGTCTTTCTATGTTTTTCTAATCATTTTCATTTCTGTCTTTGGTTCTCTTCTGCAAGGGGTTTTTTAGTCTACGTCACCTTCGTCTACACTGGTGATTCCAGAACAAAGTCTGCCTTGTAATGCTATCAACAGGTTTCTTCAATTTGTGTCCTATCCATCGACAGCGTCTTCTTCATGTCCCTTTTATGTTAACGTTTTTGTGGCATAAGTGTCTATAGGATGGAAAAGCCGATCAAATGTACACCCCTCCTGAGTAGATGTTTATGACATGCATGTTTTGTTACAGTTATTTGCTTCCCTTTTAGGCCATAGTAAAACAGCAAACGGTTATACGTTGCTTCTTGATCCTGTGAAGTTGCACCTCGAGATAGTTAATAATGTGTATAATAGTTCTTAATGTGTACAATAGTTAATAATGTGTACAATAGTTAATAATGTGTACACTAGTTAATAATGTATACAATAGATAATAATGTGTATAATGTTTAATAATGTATACAATAATTAATAATGTATACAATAGTTCATAATGTATACAATAGTTAATAATGTATACAATAGTTAATAATGTATATAATGTTTAATAATGTATACAATAGTTAATAAGGTATATAATGTTTAATAATGTATGCAATAGTTAATAATGTATATAATGTTTAATAATGTATACACTAGTTAATAATGTTTAATAATGTATACAATAGTTAATAATGTATACAATAGTTAATAATGTATACAATAGTTAATAATGTATACAATAGTTAATAATGTATATAATGTTTAATAATGTATACAATATTTAATAACGTATACAATAGTTAATAATGTATACAATAGTTAATAATGTCTATAATGTCAATAAACAGGCATAAGAACTTTTCTTCTTTTTTTTTTCCTTTTTTTTCACGTACGCCCGTTATTACTCGAGGCGAAATCTCAGGTTAGTATGTCTAACCTGTGACTGATTTTACGTGAGTATTGTAACTGTCTTTTTCTCTCTTGTAGAGGTGATCATTTGCATAAGACAGCATACATGTTGTTAGATGTGTAGTACTTGTAATGATGAGCTGAGTGTGGGTGCAAATGAAGGCGCGAATGTGTTTAGGCTCGTATATGTTGTTTAATGCAACCCATACACTCACATGCAGTAGTCAAGGATGCTTGAACACTGCTGGCACGTTTCAAAACATTTATTGACGACAACACACATAGCATCAACAGGAACAGTCAGTGTAAACAAGGTCATGCTGACCGGAAATCGTTAGGTATACATCAGGCATTCAAGAAGGCTGGTAAACATTTGAATATACGTGCATGGTCAATAGCAATGTTCTTCAATAATGACAGTTCATAATGCCGCTTTGGTATCCTGACTAATCGCGTCCGATACCTTCATAACTTTGACATACTGGTACAACTTGGCATTCCCCGCCAATTGCACTTTATCAGGCTGTAATATATTAGCCTTAACACAGGCCTCGTTATGACGTCATCTGTGTACTTCTTCTAAGCAGGTTAACATCAACCCTGCAGTAATGCTTATGTAGACATAAATACCGCCAATCTGCGGTTCCCACAATATATCTTCGTCACTGGACTTCTGGATAATATAAAGACTAATAGTCTTGGATGGCTACCTTGAGCACACAAATATAAGTTCTGAAATGTAGGACCGGTGAGCTGTAGTTCACAGACTAGGTAATCTTCTAACATGTTCTGCTACCGAAAGCGTAATAATGGGAAAAGTCGGTATTAGCTGGAACCGAATCCTCAGATCATAATAAGGAACTCTGTCGTCATTCCGACGCACAGAGATTCACTGGGGAGACCTGCCAACGCAGTCACTTCGAAGATTTTCCCCGAAAACACAATGGACATTCGTCCCTCAAAAGCCAGCTTACATCCCGGCCTGACGGAAGTAACTCAACTTGGCGCTTAAAACCTGCGCATGGGCACACGCCCGAACTGTTTACGTTTGACCCTATCTTCATACAGGTCAAACCCCAAAAGATGAACGAACAGGGAAGACAACCCCTAATCAACCTGACCTCGCAAGGTAAAGACACAATTATTCTTATGAAAAAACGTAAGCAAATAACTTGACATATGACTCCGTCGAAAATGACAGCAACATATTATTACACCCCCCCCCCCCCAGCCCCTTGTTAAAAAAAATGATTCATTTAAAAAATATATATATATCGATGTGCAAGACTCAAGATACGAGAAGGTCATAGTAACTTTATGTTCGTGAAGACCACTTCATACTACAGTGGATCTGACATTCAATGCGCGCTTGACATTTTGTTGCTGTGTTCGCAAGGAGCAAGAGAATTACTTTAGTGTCATTTGTGACTGAACTTGTTCTGCAACACATTCAATTGATATTATATATGTTACATGTACTATTGTTGTGTATTTTTCTTGTGTTTTTCAGCGGGTTTAAGGTTGGGCGGTGTCTATTATAAGAGATACCACGGTCTGTAAGATATAGTGGTCTTATAATAGCGTTCTGTAGGTGCAAATTTCCTTAATTGGAATTTGCTAGCGACAATTGTTGCTGTTTACGTTTAGCTGTGACGACACGAGTTAGTGTTGTTTTCGTTATTTTTTCATTCTTTGATTTTCGATTTGTTTTGTTTGTATCTGTAGGTCTCTCTTTTCTTTCGTTTATTTCTTTACACCTTTTTGTTTATAACAGTGTTGCCATTTGTCTTGTTTACTTTTCGCGGTCATCATTACACATTTGTGTAACATTTTCTTTACTTTTTGCTGTATTGTTTATTTGACTTCCGCGAACGTTTTCGGTCATTGTTCTGTATCTTTGTCGTTGTATTTATGATTGTACTACATTATTGTCATACACAGTCTACATACATATACTTGGTCATGTATTATTATTATTATTGATAAGGTACACTCTTCATATCGAGATTGTTAATAAAATATTATTATATAAGATATTTATACAAGTTCTTTGCTAAAAGACTTGTTGTTCAAAGATTGAGACACAGTGGAATACATATGAAAGTTCTTTATAAAAAAGACTTGTGATTGAGATATAAAGGTATTATTTTCCACAGGCACTTAAGTGATTATTTTTTATATTATAAACAAGATAACCATACAAGGTCTTTGACTAAGACTAAGAGAGTGAAATAAAGTGAAGTGAGTATACAAGTCTATAGTACAGACTTGTCTCCCATTGAAGTGGGATAAGGTAATTTGTTTAATTTTTTCAGGTTTCTGATCTCATTAGACAGAATGTCTAATTTGGATTTCTTCATCCAGCAAGGGTTAACCCTTGGTAAGTCTGGTAAAGAATTGGAAGAATATTCATCTGCTCAATTCGCCATTGCATTAAAGTCAGCAGAAAAGAAACAATAAGAGGAAATTAAATTGAAAGCAGAAGCTGAACTAAAGAAGCTAGAAGCTGAGAATAGAAGATTAGAACTTGAAGAAAAAAGGTATCAAAGAGAGGCTGAGGAGAGAAAAGCTCAAACTGCTGCTGAGGAGAGAAAAGCTGCTGCTGAGGAGAGAAAAGCTCAAGCTGCTGCTGAGGAGAGAAAAGCTGCTGCTGAGGAGAGAAAACTTCAAGCTGCTGCTGATGAAAGAAAATTCCAGATGGAAATGGAAGACAAAAAACTTCAAGCCGCTGCAGAGGAGAGGAAACTTCAAGCTGCTGCTGAGGAGAGAAAACTCCAACTTCAAGCTGCTGCGGAGGCTGAAAATAGAAAAATGGAACATGAGGAAAGAAAACAGAAAATGGAACTTGAGGAAAGACTCGCAACTTTGGAGTTAGAGAAATTGAAAGTGGCGAGTACGGGTGCTCAGCAAACAACTTCGAGTACGACAAAGGAGTTTGTTAGTAGGATTAAATTACCTCATTTCAATCCTTTAAAGGATGACGTAGCGGATTATCTAGATAGATTCCAATTTTTATGCGATGCGCATAAGGTAAAAAAGGAAAAATATGTTGAACAACTGATGGAATTTTTTACAGGTGACACAGTGACTACTCTTATGACAATAGACGAACATGACAGGACTAATTATGATGTTGTCAGAGCAGCATTGCTAAAAAAATATCAACTAAAAGAAAAAGATTATCGTCTTCGTTTTAGGACAATGTTGCCAGAAAATGGCGTGGACTTCTCTGAATTTTTTTCAAAAAAACGTCGTACATTTACACGATGGGTTGAGTTGTCTCAGACTGAGAAAACATATGAAGGTCTAATGGACTTACTATTGCGAGATAAGGTTTTGTCATCTGTTAATGATTCTTTTCTTGCATTCCTTCATGAGCGTAAGCCTAAAAACTTAAAAGACATGGAGGAATACTGTTGCCAGTACGCCACCGCGCACCCCCATGCTACAGTTAGCAATTCTAAAGTGAAAGAAGGGTTGCCAGTTGCTTCGGCAGCACCATATGGCCCTAATTTCAATAAGAAATTTCAGGGTGCCCAACAAAACTGGAATAGGAAAAGTAATCAGAATTACACGCATAAGCAGAGTAATCCAACATATGAAGGTTCTTCTTCTAAGAACTGGAGACGAGATGGTAGTTTTCGTAATTTTGGTGGTAATAATTATAGACACTTTCGCAAAGGTTATCACAATAAAAATTACCCAAGCTTTTCTGCTAGGGATAACCATTCTCGACGTCAAGAATATGACGATGGTGAATTTAGAAACCGGGATTCAAACCGGAATGATAACTACAATAGACAATATGATAACAATTACAGGGGAAATGATAATCGCGGTAGACCTAGATATAACAAAAGAAAAGCTTTCCAAAAGGCAAACTCGGCACAACAAGAGTTTGATGGAGCCTGTAATCAAGTAAATGATAGTGGTAACTCAAAGGCTATCACTGGTTGTGCTTTCGATTTTGGGAGAGCAACTGAATGCCCCCAATGCTTAACATTGTTCGACTCATCGACTGTATCTACCCTAAGTTGTGGTAACCCTCTTCCTGCTCTACCTGCTACAGTTGCGCATGATGGGAGAGGATCTCTCATCTTGCATAAAGGTCTAATAAATGATAGTATAGTCTCAGTGCTCTTCGATGCGGGATGTACTACCGTCGGGGTTAGGCAGTCTCTGATAGATCCTTGCTGTGCCACTGGAAAAGTGGTCAAATGTGTTACATTTGATGGGACCATAGAAGAATATCTTACTGCTATCATTAGGATTGACACTCCTTTCTTTACAGGAGATGTCCACGCGTGTCTTCTTCCTAATCCTATTTCGGATCTTATAATTGGTCGTATTCATGGGGTTAAGGAATGCACCCCGCAACAAATTTCTATTTGGGAGGAACAAAACATCCATGCACTTAATGCTCATGGTAACACTAAGCAATATGTGAACAAATCTTTTCGTGGAAAATATACTTTCCCACGGAATAACCATACTGCCTCTAATGGGAGTTGGCGTCAGGCCAACAAAGGTAAATTAAGTTTGGATCACGGTGAGGACTTTCATAAGTGTCATGTTAAGATTCCTCAGGGAAACTGTGCATCGAATTCCCAGATTCCTGACAAGTGGGTAAAAGAAAACAAAACTGTTAGTACCCATCGTACTCAGCTCAGTCAGTACGATGTACCTGTTAAGCATATTGCTACAGGGGAAAAAAGCAACTTTACTAAGAGGAATAACCGTAATTGTGGACATTACCAAACGCGTCCATCACGTGATGGTTCTTCTTCAAAGAACTGGAGGCAATTTAATTGTCCTCAACATGTTGATCCCAGTAACTATAGGAACTTTAATAAAAGTTACCAACCTGATAATAGTTTTTCTTGGAAACAACAAAATCCACGTATGTCTTACTTCCCTCAAGAGAGAACAGACTTCTCATTTCATGGAAAGGTCCATACACTATAGTCTCGAAAATTTCAGATGTCGACTATATTGTCGATGTGGATGGAAAGCATAAAACCTTTCATATAAATATGCTAACAGAGTTTATTGAATGTCCAGACTATTTGCAGCCTATTTTCCAGGCGACGGACGACTCTCCAGTCCAAAATGGTCACATCTCATCCCTGTCCGTTATACAGGATGAGGAAACTATTTTTTCTGACGTTAACTTACCTCTTCCTGCGATTCCACTTAATTCTACGGAATCATGGAAAAACGTTACCGTCTCTTCGAATTTGTCTTTTGAGGAACAGCGTCAAGTATCTTCTGCGCTACAATCATTTCTGGATGTCCTTACTGACATTCCTGGACCCACACGTGTCATTGAACATGACATCATACTTACTGATCGTAATCCGATCAGAGTAAGACCATACCCTATACCTATTCATTTTCAAGCACAAGTCGAGAAAGAATTGGATGAAATGATTCAACTGCAAATAATTGAACCATCCACTTCAGCTTATTCTTCGTCGAGCATGACCTTGTTTACACTGACTGTTCCTGTTGATGCTACTGTGTGTGTTACCGTCAATAAATGTTTTGAAATGTGCCTGCAGTGTCCAAGCATCTTTGACTACTGCATGTGAGTGTATGGGTTGCATGACACAACATATACGAGCCTAAACACATTCGCGCCTTCATTTGCACCCACACTCAGCTCATCATTACAAGTACTACACATCAAACAACATGTATGCTGTCTTATGCAAATGATCACCTCTACAAGAGAGAAAAAGACAGTTACATTTCTGGTGGACCAGTTCCGTGGGCTCTTCTGATACATTTATGATGTCTCCAGCGTGGTCCAGAAATTTACATTTCTGGTAGGCCAGATCTGTGGGTTTAAGCTAGACAGAGCGAGAAATTAACATTTCCGTGGACTTTGTGCTACATGTTTTGAGAAACAAGGTGGACAGAAAAAGAGAATAACACACATACTCTACACTTTCAAGTTTTGGCTACACAGGACATAAATAGGTCATCAACTGTTGACCCAGATAAACAGTGTTATAATGCTACATGAACCACAACATGACAAGTACCGAAGTGGGCATCTAGGCATTTGCTACGTGGACCACAACTGCAAGTCAAGTCCCTATTGTGAACAGTACTGCTGGTTGTTCACACGTCGCAGTCAACAACAGACTTTTCTACGTCCGAGCATTCAAGTTACATTGTTTGAGGTCAAGTTTTTGTAAACAGTACGTGAAATTGTCAATATTCGAAGTGACTGCGTTGGCAGGTCTCCCCAGTGAATCTCTGTGCGTCGGAATGACGACAGAGTTCCTTATTATGTTCTGAGGATTCGGTTCCAGGTAATACCGACTTTTTCCATTATTACGCTTTCGGTGGCAGAACATGTTAGAAGATTACCTAGTCTGTGAACTACAGCTCACCGGTCCTACATTTCAGAACTTATATTTGTGTGCTCAAGGTAGCCATCCAAGACTATTAGTCTTTATATTATCCAGAAGTCCAGTGACGAAGATATATGGTGGGAACCGCAGATTGGCGGTATTTATGTCTACATAAGCATTACTGCAGGGTTGATGTTAACCTGCTTAGAAGAAGTACACAGATGACTGATAAAGTTGATATTTAGTTGGATATAATATATGTTGATAAAGTACACCAGAACACTCCTAGGCGGGAAGACAGGCGTCTATCATCATCAGTTGACAAGATCCCTATGGTGTTGCCTGCCCCACTGTAGTGTATGGAATGTCAACTTGACCTACGCAGTGTTGTGTAGACATGGATGGAGTGTATAATGTGCGAATGATGATAAGGGTTCGTGTTGTTGACAAATGTTCTCTTCTCACACTCATGTATGACCGGAAGTCATCGACACCAACGACTGTGTACCTTTTCTAAAGTTTAATTGGACGTACACACTCGACAGCACAGATAGTGACAAATCACAGGTTGCCATAATACATCATAGTACAGTGGACAAATGGTCTTGCAATGTTACATGGGCACTCATGTAGAATAATGGTATAATGGACTGTCAATAGCCAAGCACTCAGTATCGCCCATACATATATCATCTGACGTCACTGACTGAGCACGTCAGCTTGTAAACAATATTTCAGATGACTTCTAAACCTAATCTCGTTTAGCAACGATTCTTCAACATAATGTTCAGCACATATTTTTCCATATAATAATATTGAACCGCTAACAATGGGTTCTCATGTGTAGCAGTGATCTCTGGACTGATCAAGCGATAATACGGGCATCCCTTTTCTCTTCTTGAAAGTCCTACATGTTTTGGTTCCAAGATGGCTCCACTCGTGAACTGTCACTCACGTTTGAATACAGATAATGAATCTGTTCTAAAGTTAGTCATTCATACAACATTTCATTGCTCTGTAGATTTGATCATGAACAATTGACTGCAATCGACAGGATATAGTGCTGCTAGGAATCGAAGTCGTTTTCATCGAGTCAAATATATTCTCTTAGACATTCAAATCGTAACTATCGAAAATGGTGGCTTCGATCGAGAGTTCATAAGAGTATCTTTGATTACCTTGGTAGAGGGAATATGAAACTGCCATTCCTTGGCAATATGAATAAACACTGGGGTAAAGCATACACGATAGGTCTAGACGACTATCACTTTCCCCACAAATACTGAGATCACTTTTTCCCGGCGACAGGCCGACATAGGAAAACACACACAGTCCCTATCAGGACGAAGCCAAATCACACACACTCTAGCGACACATCCGCCGAATAGCCTTTGACCTCTCTAGAGACAACAGAACATATAGTTCGACTTAGATATGTAAAGATATACAGATATAAGACAGACTCGTCCTACTCAGACAAACAATACACATAAATTCAGGCCATAGATATTCTGAAGCAAGAACAATCTATTATTACCCAAACAACGAATAAATCGCAGTAAAATGGATTTATCCGCGGAGTTCAAGGGAAGTAACTCAATAATGACTTTCCCTTAAGCACTAAAAAATTACCTATGTATAATATTGTAAGATATCAAAGACTGCACGTAACAGTCTTACCACACCTCCCGGGAAAAAAAAATGGAACATTTTTTTTTTTTTGAAATACATCTAGGAGCAACGTACAATAGGCTCACAACGCATGAATAATGCGCAGATGAAAATATCAGGAATACCTATAACGCCTAATATGAGGCTAAGTCGACTTATGGAGCGACTGGTGAGAATGTGTCTCATAAACTGAGAGAAATTATTTCTCTACAAGTATATTTTTCCAGGAAGGTGTCATCAAAGTATAATACAATTCTGGCAATTACACAATGCCTAAAAAATTCATATCATCATTTCGTATTAGATATCTTAAATTTATGATTTATGAAGAAAAAATCATCAAAGCACAGCGGTGAATAAACATCATGAACCGCTATGTAGTGATACAATCATTATATTATTAAATTACAAATGTGTATCTATCATGATATAGAAAAGGAACTACTATAGAACTAGACATATCAAGAAGTCTAAGCCCTAATAGTTATGTGGAATCATGTGGGCATCTTGACAGAATGTCTGCCATCACATTATCTGATCCACGAATAGCTCGCACAGAGAAATGAAAAGGTTGAAGAGCAATTGCATATCGAGTAGACCTCGAGCTCTTCAAATTCTTACTCTGTATAGCAGTAAGAGCTTTTTGGTCGGTTTCTACTATGAAATGTGCGCCTAGAAGGAATCTCTGTAGTTTGAGGATCGACCAAACCATAGCTAATAGCTCACGGTCTAAAACCGAATAATTCCTTTCTGCCGCATTAAGTTTTCTGGAAATATACATTACAGGATGCAGAGTTCCAGAGTACTCTTGCATTAGTGCCGCTCCAATCCCAGTGGATGAAGCGTCACTACGAAGAACGAATGTCTTATCTTTAGTGGGTAGCACTAAAATAGGTGGTGTTGAAAACAGTGTTTTAATCTTATCCAGAGAGCATTGGCATTCCTGAGACCAGTGGACCACATTAGGCGAACCTTTCTTTAGAAGTGTTGAGAGAGGTGCCATGATAGAGGATAGATTCTGAATGAATCTGCCATAAAATTGAATAAGACCTAACAGACTTCTCACCTGTTTTTTAGTCTTAGGGATTGAGATGTTAAGTATCTTACTAGTATTATGGTCCTCTGTCTTTAGGAAACCATGACCAACTCGGTGGCCTAGGAAAGAAATTTCGCTAAAACCAATATAGGCTTTAGAGGGTTTCGCTGTCAGGTTGTGCTCACGCAAAGTAGACAGCAATTCATCTAACCCTGAATAGTGATCTTCCCAAGTATCGCTGAAAAGACAGATGTCGTCTAGATATGCAATGACATCTGACCGATAAGATAGGATTCGGCGCATCATGCGTACGAACGTAGCTGGTGCGTTCATAAGACCGAAAGGCATAAAATTCCATTGGAACAAACCTCTAGGTGTTGAAAAAGCCGTGAGAGGTTTGGCGCGTTCAGATAAAGGAACTTGCCAATATCCTTTAGACAAATCAAGTTTAGTGAAAAAATGAGATTTGGAGAGTCGAGTAAGTAGCTCTTCCAGTAAAGGCATAGGTTCGGCATCGAACTTCGTTACTTGATTCAATTTTCGATAGTCAACGCAAAGACGTATGTTATTGTCTTTTTTACGCACAATAACCATCGGCGAAGAATATGCAGAGGTGGATGGTTCGATTATTTTCAAATCTATCATCTCATCCAACTCTTTCTCGACCTGTGCTTGAAAATGTATAGGTATAGGATAAGGTCTAACCCTAATAGGAGTATGGTCAGTTAGAACAATGTCATGTTGAATGACATTCGTTTGTCCAGGGATGTCAGTGAGTACATCCTGAAATGTTTGCAACATAGTTGAAACTTGTCGCTGTTCTCCTAGAGACAAATCAGGAGAGACAGTAACGTTCTTCCATGATTCACTGGAATGAAGTGGGATCATTGGAAGAGGAAGATTTACATCTGAAAAACTTGTTTCCTCATCCTGTATCACGGACAGTGATGAGTAATGACCATGTTGTACTGGAGAATTGTCCGTTGCTTGGAAAATGGGTTGCAAATAATCCGGACGTTCATGGAATTCAGTAAGCATATTGATGTGGAAGGTTTTATGCTTCCCATCAATATCGACAATATAGTCGACATCGGAAATTTTCGATATTATATCGTACGGACCTTTCCAAGAAATAAGTAATCTGTTTTCCCTACAAGGTAGTAATACAAATGCTTTGTCACCAGGACAAAGTTGTCGTAAGCATCTCTTCTTATTGGCAAATTGCCTTGCCTTCTGTTTCGCAAATTCAGAAGAAGAAGTTGCTAATTTGCATGCTTCGATAATCTTTTGTCTCAACGCGATGACATATTCGTAGGATGACTTTGTGTCATCGTCAATATTGTCAGATGTTATGAGATCGTGAAGCAACGACATAGGGCCACGCGGACGCGCGCCAAAGACGAGTTCAAAGGGAGAAAATCCCGTATGTTCATTGGGTACCTCTCTGTAAGCGAAGAGGGCCGCAGGTAAAACTCTGTCCCAGTCTTGAGGATGATCCTCAGTTATCTTCCCCAGTAAGTTTTTAAGTGTTCTATTAAGGCGTTCGACCATACCATTAGACATTGGATGGTAGATACTACTTAAAGATCTATCTATCTGCAGAGTAGACATTACTTGAGACATGGTATCTGATATTAGTTGGGTGCCATGGTCTGACAATATCTCTCCGGGGAACCCCAGACGAGAAAATATAAGCCAAAGAGCATCTGCAATATCAGCAGTAGTAATGCTCTTCAGAGGAATAGCCTCTGGCCAACGTGTGCACATATCAACACACGTCAAGATAAACTGATGTCCTCTGGCAGACTTGATCTTAAATGGACCAATAATGTCTATGGCCATTTTTTGAAACGGCCGAATAGGAATGTCCGCCGCCTGAATGGGTGCAGCATGCCGTGGACCTTTGGATTTAACTTCCTGACATACTTTACAAGATCGACAATAAATCCGTATGTCCTTGTTTACCAATGGCCAAAAGAAAGCCGCAAGGACTCTTGACTTAGTACGGGAAAAACCCATGTGTCCAGCACACTGAGAGTCGTGAGCGTGCTGCAAAATTTTAACTCTCAAATTCTTGGGAACCAGGATTTGAGAATGACTTGACGTAATGGAGTCTTGAACCATACGTACAAGTACGCCATTCTTCTTTGTAATCCACGATTTACGACTTGTGTCTTTATTCGGATCACCTTTAGTTGCAAGAATGAAGAATTTCTTCAGAGTGGGATCATCTTCTTGCTGTTTTATAAACGAGTCACGAGAAATTACCAAGGGATTATCTTGGTTATGCACTTCATTATCTTCAGTAGATGAAGTTTGAGGCATATTAAGAGCCTGAGCTCTAGTGACTACAGCGTTAGCAATCTGCATGTTTTGCCTTTCCCACGTGGAAATTTGTTGCGGAGTGCATTCCTTGACTCCATGAATGCGACCGATGATGAGGTCAGCGATCGGATTCGGAAGAAGACATGCGTGTACATCTCCTGTAAAGAAAGGAGTAGCAATCCTAATGATAGCAGTAGAGTATTTCTCTAATGTGCCGCCAAATGTTACACATTTGACTACTTGTCCAGTGGCACGGGAAGGATCTACGAGTGACTGCCTAACACCAATTGTGGTGCATCCAGAATCAAATAGCACAGAGACTGGATTGTTATTCACTAAACCCTTATGTAAGACAAGAGAACCTCTTCCATCATGCGCGACTGATGCTGGAAGAGCAGGAAGAGGATGGCCACAGCTTAAAGTAGACACTGTGGTTGGCTCAAATAACGTTTTGCATTGGGGGCACTGAGATGCTCTCCCAAAATCAAAAGCGGCACATGCCATATTACTAGCATCATTATTATCTTTACTCTGTTTATAGGCTTCATGGGACTCTTGTTGTGCAGAGTTTGCCTGAAAATGTGGTTTATGTCTTTTGTTTTGAGATCTACCTCGGTTATTATCACCTCTGTAGTTATTGTTACCTCTATTGTAACCCCTATTTGGGTTTGAGTCATAGTTCCCTTGGTTACCATTATCATATTCATTATAATGAGTATCTCTGTAATTATGATCTTGTTGACTCCAAGACGGATAACCCTGATAGTTTCTATAATTACTTCCTCTACGGAAATTCCTATAATTATGACCACCCCTGTGTCGAGAGCTATCAGGTCGTCTCCAGTTCTTTGAAGAAGAACCCTGAAATGATTGGTTACCTTGGTTTTGATAACTATTATGGTTACCTTTTTTATCAAATCTGTTTTGAGGTCCCTGAAATCTGTGTGAATAATTGGGATTGTATGGTGTTGCTGAAGCAACTGGCATACTCTCCTTAATCTTAGTGTTGCCAAAAGTCACGTCGGGGTGTGCAGTGACATATTGGGAACAATATTCTTCCATTTCTTTTAGAGATTTGGGTTTACGCTCATGTATAAATTCAAGGAAAGGTTTGTTCACACATGACATAATCTTATCTCTGAGCAACAAATCCATAAGTCCTTCATACGTTTTTTCTGTTTTGGAAAGCTCAATCCAACGATCAACTGTGAGACGTGCCTTTGCAGTGAATTCTGAGAATTCTACACCCGTCTCAGGTACCATCGTCTTAAATAAAAGGCGATAGCCTTCCTCACTTAGCTGATATTTTTTTATCAAAGCCGCCCTAATGACATCATAATTATCCTTATCTGCTTCTCCTACAAGGCATAATCTAGTCAAAGATTCACCTTTCAAGTTTTCTGATAATTGATTAGCGTATTGTGATTTATCCACATTATGTGTACGACAAGAACGTTCAAATCTATCCAGCCAGAATGTAATATCGTCACTGGACTGATTGAACGGTGGAACCTTAACCTTGTAAGTAGAAGGTTTACCATTACCACTAGATGCCTGATTAACATTACTCATACTTGTCAATCTCAATTTCTCCAACTCAAATTCATGTTCTCTTATTGCTTTTTTCTCTTCAGCATCTAATCTTTTTTGTTCAGCCTCCCTGTCTAATCTTTTTTGTTCAGCCGCAGCTTCTCTTTCCAATTTTTTTTGTTCAGCTTCAAATCTCCTTTCCTCTACCTGCATCTGCAATTTCTTTTGTTCAGCAGCAGCCTCAGCTTCTTTTTCTAATCTTTTCTCTTCCGCCATAGCTTTTCTTTCTTCTGCAGCTAATCTTTTCTCTTCTGCAGCTAATCTTTTCTCTTCTGCAGCTAATGCTTTGTCATATTGAGCAACTGCCCATTGTTCTAATTGTTGACCAGTCTTATCAAGGGCTTTCCCTTGTGTAATGAAGTAATCTAAAGTAGACATGATGTCTAACAATAATACTAATCACCTGAATCAATAATAATACCACAAGTTCTCAATGACTTGATTAATCAGTATACTATCCCAATATCTGTGGGTCACAAGCCTTTAATAAGGTCTTGTATAATAGTAATAATAATCAGGTACTGGTTTATACCATAATCCAAGTGCAGTGCACAGGCAATTGTGTCTTATGAAATATACCCATATAAAACATATGTCAACCAACAGAATACATAAAGTACAAATAGGACTGACAATACAAGAACGTTTGCAGAAATCAAAATAAATCAAATAGGGAAATCAATGAAAATAATCACTGAATCTGCAAAGAATAACAACACAAATGACGTCACAATATATGAATATAAATTATGAATAGAACTGAAAGATAGAAAAGGTTAGACCAACAAATTACAAACAAATCAAAACAAAACTAAAGAACAAAGAAATATTACAAAAATAACAATAATTACAGACTTCACAGCTAACACAAAAGCAACAGTTGTCGCAGCAAATTTTCAATCAAGAAAATTGCACCTATAGAAAACGCCCACAACGGACCCTCTATGACGTGGGATATTCTGTTGTGAGGACGCCGCCCAACCTTAAACACAACCCGCTGACATAGAAACTAACATACTATACAAACAAATAACATGTAAACATAAATATATATAAATTATGTGTATGATAGTATGTGTTGCAAAATAGGCTCAGTCTTACAGTAATGGCAAAGTTATTTTTCATGAAAACAAACAAACTGCCACTTTATTCAATTAAACATTCTGGCCTTAAATATTAAAGTTCATATATGGCAAACAAGAAGATCCATCGATGAAACCAGGACTTCTTAGTTCACAAATACTGTCTTTCTGTTAACATTGACAAGAATTGATCCAACTGTTCTGTGAAACTCTATAATGTCTAATGTAAAAAATGTCAACAACGCTGACCTACATACTGCATTCACTTGACAGGTCACGTGACGAAGTGTTGACAAAGAGCAAACCAATACTGCAAGTGTGTCGTATCAGCCACAGGAAACGGTCTGGTATCGGTAATCTGTTGACTTCTGAATTTCTGCGAGGTCAAACCCAGAAAGCTGGTCCACCAGTTGATAAAGTTGATATTTAGTTGGATATAATATATGTTGATAAAGTACACCAGAACACTCCTAGGCGGGAAGACAGGCGTCTATCATCATCAGTTGACAAGATCCCTATGGTGTTGCCTGCCCCACTGTAGTGTATGGAATGTCAACTTGACCTACGCAGTGTTGTGTAGACATGGATGGAGTGTATAATGTGCGAATGATGATAAGGGTTCGTGTTGTTGACAAATGTTCTCTTCTCACACTCATGTATGACCGGAAGTCATCGACACCAACGACTGTGTACCTTTTCTAAAGTTTAATTGGACGTACACACTCGACAGCACAGATAGTGACAAATCACAGGTTGCCATAATACATCATAGTACAGTGGACAAATGGTCTTGCAATGTTACATGGGCACTCATGTAGAATAATGGTATAATGGACTGTCAATAGCCAAGCACTCAGTATCGCCCATACATATATCATCTGACGTCACTGACTGAGCACGTCAGCTTGTAAACAATATTTCAGATGACTTCTAAACCTAATCTCGTTTAGCAACGATTCTTCAACATAATGTTCAGCACATATTTTTCCATATAATAATATTGAACCGCTAACAATGGGTTCTCATGTGTAGCAGTGATCTCTGGACTGATCAAGCGATAATACGGGCATCCCTTTTCTCTTCTTGAAAGTCCTACATGTTTTGGTTCCAAGATGGCTCCACTCGTGAACTGTCACTCACGTTTGAATACAGATAATGAATCTGTTCTAAAGTTAGTCATTCATACAACATTTCGTTGCTCTGTAGATTTGGTCATGAACAATAGACTGCATTCTACAGAATATAGTGCTGCTAGGAATCGAAGTCGTTTTTCATCGAGTCAAATATATTCTCTTAAACATTCAAATCGTAATTATCGACAATGGTGGCTTCGATCGAGAGTTCATAAGAGTATCTTTGATTACCTTGGTAGAGGGAATATGAAACTGCCATTCCTTGGCAAGATGAATAAACACTGGGGTAAAGCATACACGATAGGTCTAGACGACTATCACTTTCCCCAAAACCACTGAGATCACTTTTTCAAGGCATCAAGCCGACATAGCAAAACACACACAGTCCCTATCAGGACGAAGCCAAATCACACCACTCAAGCGACACATCCGCCGAATAGCCTTTGACCTCTCTAGAGACAACAGAACATATAGTTCGACTTAGATATGTAAAGATATACAGATATAAGACAGACTTGTCCTACTCAGACAAACAATACACATAAATTCAGGCCATAGATATTCTGAAGCAAGAACAATCTATTATTACCCAAACAACGAATAAATCGCAGTAAAAATGTATTTATCCGCGGAGTTCAAGGGAAGTAACTCAATAATGACTTTCCCTTAAGCACTAAAAAATTACCTATGTATAATATTGTAAGATATCAAAGACTGCACGTAACAATGACGTCATAACGAGGCCTGTGTTAAGGCTAATATATTACAGCCTGATAAAGTGCAATTGGCGGGGAATGCCAAGTTGTACCAGTATGTCAAAGTTATGAAGGTATCGGACGCGATTAGTCAGGATACCAAAGCGGCATTATGAACTGTCATTATTGAAGAACATTGCTATTGACCATGAACGTATATTCAAATGTTTACCAGCCTTCTTGAATGCCTGATGTATACCTAACGATTTCCGGTCAGCATGACCTTGTTTACACTGACTGTTCCTGTTGATGCTATGTGTGTTGTCGTCAATAAATGTTTTGAAACGTGCCAGCAGTGTTCAAGCATCCTTGACTACTGCATGTGAGTGTATGGGTTGCATTAAACAACATATACGAGCCTAAACACATTCGCGCCTTCATTTGCACCCACACTCAGCTCATCATTACAAGTACTACCCATCTTTACAACATGTATACTGTCTTGTGCAAGTGATCACCCCTACAAGAGAGAAAAAGACAGTTACAAGTATGCTATTTTCCCTGTACGCTGACAGGTGTCATCTCGCCATTCAGGCAGATACTCGCCGTCTTTGGAGAGTACCCATTAGAGCTGGGCCAGCTCAGGAGCCGTTCAGGTTATTCCAGTCCCTGGTCGACGACAATTCTTCAAATATACTTGCTAGGGCTCATATTAATCCAGTCCAAATCCCGGTTGAGGACACTACTTCAAATGACCTCTGACTGGCTTGAACCTGGATCACCCGATCACCAGCGCAGGGTGGTAACTTTTACACCAGCGCGGCCCTCCTTTCAACTTTAATTACAGCATAAAGTTGTAATCGTTGCCTGCCACCTATTTCTATTGTGCGCTGCCTTCTTCAGGGCTGCAATAAAAAGCTTTTACTTTCCGTTCTGTCGTTCTTTTCCAGGTTCTCTTTGGCATCTACACGCTTCATTTCCTTTTTGGGTTCCAGTTGAGGTGTCACGAAGTGGATTTAAGTTTATAGAGTTTGCCTGAGTATAGGCAAGACCCTAGTATGAGAAAGTCTTAGAAGATAGAATTTAGATGAAAATGACAGTGACTGTGGACAGATGAGACTATTGGCTCAAGGGTGAGAACCTGGATTGACTCTCCCTTGCCACTTGTGACTAAAATTATGCTATAACCTCACCCCCTTCTAACTACCTTTAAACACAAGGAGATAAGGTGTAAATAACGACCACAGACACCACTATACAGACAACATATAGGTACAGTACAGTATAGAAGCTGATCCAGTCTACAATATATAGATATTTTATTTACACAATAAAACATTAAATGTCATCATACAGCAAAGAAATAAATATCGTGCACTATTGCACAGACCTGAAAAGCAAACAACCAATTAAGTAGATAGACACATAAAACCCACAACCACATTCACTCAGTCAGTCACCCTGCTGGGGAAAAATAGAATGATTAGTGGTTGTAACCACACCCTAACTGGTGGGGCCTCAACTTAAGCCTCCACTGTCTACTACTATATGATTTGCTACTGTCTCTGTCCTGCTGACTCTGCCTAAACGAATGTCTAAACAGCTTCCAACTCGTTAGGCGATAAGCGCCGCTAACTAAACACTGGACTGCTACACTAGTAGACTTTTATAACATCTATTACTCAAAGGCTATCCTCTAAGGATATATCATCAGAACCTACTGGTCCCGTCTCTCTCTTCTCTCTCTCTCTCTCTCTGCTTCAGTGTCTCTTTGACACTCTTGACTCTGCTGAGGTGGCGTCTCCGTTACGCCTTCTCTCGTTGACTTGTCAGAACCTGGAAAGGTCACCCTCTCTCCGGTGTTCTGACTCCTGCAATGATGACTTGATTATCAAGCACGAGGTACTTGACTAAAATATAGAAGCTCCTCTTCTGCTGAATAGCTCCTATGACTTGCCCCGTTAAGCCGCTCAGGATTTAGGGGAACACAGCATTGATTTCTGGCTGTATAACTCTAGACCAATCTCCCGGCCACGTGCCGTTGTTGAAGGTGGTATAACGAGCTACTCGCTCTGGATTTATTTAACGATGAACACGTTCTCGCCGAAGGAAGGGGCTTCGCCGCCTGCAAAATGCTATCGTATTTCTTTCGCCTCTAGCGATATCGAGCTCTCGGCTCCTGCAATGCCAACCTTGCCGTTGGAAATTTGTATAGGACAAACTCCACTCTTCCACTGTACCGTGAACCGCTGTGGACAAAAGAAATGCATATAATGTACAACAACTTCAACCATAACTCATTCTCTAACATATAACTCCCTTAATCCCTACTCTCCCCTTCTCCCGCTATGCACAACGATACCTAAAGTTCCTAACCACGTGTCTCTCAATCTCACGTTCCTTCCCTTCCCCGCTTCATCGAAAATCTTTTGGGTACGTAAACAAAACTCCCGACACTGTCTGACCTTAATCTTTCGTTACGTGAGTCTAACATCGTGTCAAAAACATTCAAACTAGGGAAATCTCCTGTCTGAAATTCCTTGGTCTCCTTTTCAACATTTCACGTGAGGTTTCCCTGCTTAACCCAAAAATTAAATTACTCCTCTTACTGCATTACCAAACATTTAAGACACAATAAAATAACATACGCACCATTAGATGCCCAATACAATTACACTTGTACATATACCGAAATAAATGGTGGTTTACCCAACACTCTACATACTACAGAGCGCCCATGTATTAATAGCTAACCCTCACACAGTAAATATCTCAATACCTCCCACACTCCTATATATACTGCCAATATTCTAGAAAGAAATAGGCAAACTTTACCTTTACATCATTCTACAAAGATAGTAATGGATGGCACTACGTTTATAACTTTAAGTTAACTTCCCCGAATAAAACTTTACTTAAATCAGACTACGACTAAATTTAAGAACCCACTAATATTACGGCTCAATAAAATATGAACATACCAGTTTATCGCGTTTTCTTTCGCGTGCAGCAGAACGATAAATGCTAGATTCACGGGAGTGAATCTCATCAGACAAAGGGGGTCCGTTAAAAGACCGCTGGGGTTTATATACAAGAAAATCCCCGCGGACTTTCGGCCTACGTCAAAGCTATAGCTTCTTATTAACCCAATGGAATCGCTTACAAAATTTATAACGGGGTCTACGCTAATAGATTTGAAAGCACGTCGTGACCTGTTTATCCCGACCGCGCGCGTTTCCCACTTACGTCATATTGCGTGAGCCAAACAACGGAAACTTTCCACCCCGTGAATATCTCACGCGCTGTTAAACAAAGACTTGACCGCGATAATTCTTTAACAAAGAACCTGGGACTACGAGATCGCGATTAATTTAACAAAGAAAACCCCAGTGATCGCAAATTAACTTTAAAGAAAATAAAACTGGTGCAAGTATAAACTAAACCTACCGTCATAAAACGCAGTAAAATACCTACAGAAAAAGACCAAACACATACTAATTTCGAAAGAGAAGAAGACTGGGCCTGTTTAAAAGACAGAATTACAGTACAGCATCACATGAGGTATGACATTGTTCTCGTTGTTATCTGAGGATTATGTGCTGACCAACACTACTTTCTGTATCTCCAGCAGTGTAGGTTGTTGTATTGTTCCGATTGATAGTATGGCAGCGCTGGTTAACAGTTGGTTGGTGCACACAGCCTTTGCCTATCCAGGATCTTTTGCCTCAAGCGTTGGTGATTGACTTCTTCGTACGTTGGCCGTTTATATACAACACACATTTAGTGACCATATAATATCACGTAGCAACTCTGGTACAAACATAGGAACTCCGCATTCAACTGGAACAAATGTTTATTTACACTATGTATAACAAATGTCTTCGGTGACCCCTCCAACAATCTGGGTCCATCCGACTCTCCTCTCTTGAACACTATTAGCTTCCATACACTCATGTAATTCAGAATTTCACTGTCTTATGCAAATTGTCCCCTTGAGTACAGTACAGGTAAATTATTGGAACGCGCTCAGGTTTATTAAAATAGTTATACCGGACTGACTCCAGGGAATGTAACTTTTCCTGATTATGGTGGCCGCTGTCTTAGCACACTTATCCACCATCGAATTGTCATAACTGCTCTACGTACCCTTCCTTCAGAATAAAGCGTCAACGCTCCTTCCTCCTTGAACTATTGTCATAACTCGTCAGCCTACCTATATATTGAGGCTTATGTGTACACAACCCGGACGGACAAGGAAGCCAAAATGATAAGTAGAAAGTTCATAGATCAACTAACAAAACAAAGTCTGGCCGTCTCCACTGATGGGCAACTAGGTGCAGAAGTAGTAATACTACAGTGGGGAATTAAAAAGAGCTACAGTGTAACTGAAGGGACTTTGATTTTTACCGCAGAGATGGTAGCAATTCTAAAAAGTTTAGAAATAATCGAAGATAACCCACCAGAAGCTGTTACGATATTTACAGACTTACTATCATCACCACAAGCACTAGAACATCCAGGTAAATGTAGCCGGCCAGACATTAAGGAAGAAATTCTAGCAATTAATACATCACTAGGGAACAGAGAATGTAGTGTGAGGCTAGTGTGGGTTCCATCACACATAGGTATAGCTGATAACGAGTTGGCAGACCAGAACGCCAAGAATGGAAGAATAAGTAAAAACAATATAAGAGCAGGACTGGGAAGGTCGGAGATCAAGAGCCAAGTGAAGCTAACTATAAACGAGGAATGGAAGACAACATGGAAGAACAGTAGAAAAGGCAGACATGCGTTCAAACTGCTGAAAGAACCAACAAGGACGTGCCAGGTCAGAGAAGAATTAAAGATACCATCGAACAAAAAACTGTTACGTCTCCGTCTCGGTGCAGCGTATTTTAAGATAGAGGAACCACACTACCAAGAATGTCAGGAAGAGAATGATATAGACCACTACCTGATCCACCGTAAAAAGTACGAACAAGAAAGGCTTGAATTAAAAACTTACTGTAGAAATCACTATATAGACTTGACATGTGATAAGGTTTTAAGTATAGATGCCCCAGAAGATTGTGGTAAAATGGGATGTTATAAATATTTATAGGGGACTTAGTGTACTGACTGAGATCAGCTGTGAAGATATCTGTATCTAATAGGTGTAGTGTTTTACAGATAACCTTACTTGCTACCACATCATACCTCAGTCAGAATTATTCTGGAATATAGTGATGACTACGTTAAATGTCTAGGGTTATGTAAATGATGAAGTGCAAGTCACAACAACAACAGACAGATAAACAATTTAATTTATTCCACCACACTTGACAACACTGTAACACTCACACACATTTAACACTCTATAAGACTAACTTAATTGAGTCAATGGTAAAAGTTTCAAATATATATGTATTAATTACTTTCACTATTATATATCCTGATTCAACTACACAGTGAACCAGGAATCACAATCAAATGTAATCACAATTTATGTGTACATAATTTATAAATATGAACCTTGTAGTGACATATTTTATTAGTATTATCCTATGTGTGTCAGTTGTGTAGTGGTACTATGAGGTAATACTGGTTTTGTTTTTCAAGCTATGTTGTTATTTGTCATCATGACGTCAAGTGTTTGTTTATCTTGGAAATAGTATGGGGAATCTTCACCGTTCCTATCAATTTAAACAATGTATTGATCCTCAGTTTTACTATAATGTCAAGTTTTGAGGGGGACACATAATGTTGAGCTCCTCTGGCCACAGAGGCTTAACTTTCGTGATGGCGGCAGGAAAAGACTCCTCTGCTCGTTTGCTCCCCTGTGTTCTGGAGACACGTCACTAGTCGCTATCTGGACCCAGGAGTATGTTGTCAGCCTCTAGATTCAGCAAAGCTCAGACCAGGTGCTGCTCAATAACTTTAGGACCACAGTCCCTGAAACAAGAAGGTTGTACCTCCTATTTCAGAACTAATCTATAATCTATTTCCAGACTGAACACAATACATAACAAACACTGAGTTCAGAGCGGTAGGCCAACTGCCAGCTTCATCTGAAACAATTTCCACCAGTATACTCCTCCCTAATGGTCACTACGCCTCTGCAATTCCAGCATTAGTTCTTTCTAGTCAATAAGATAGGTGTCAGTGTACTGTTTGGCAATTCCATGCAGTTTTACTTTTCTCCGACACCTTCTGTTCAGGTTGGAGCACTATATAGGCCTTGCCTCATGTTCGCTACTGAACCACACACATATATAGACATAAATTATCAATTTACATTCAATTTTCATTAAAAAGATATCAAATATTTCAAGCTTACCACAATTCATGGAAATAATACAGAATTACGTTGACTGGCAATGAATATGGCACAAAATCCGACCTGCCGCTGTCTCAGGCTTTTATTTAGAAAAATATAAGCTGAATCTCAACGCACTGTTGCTTTAGAAAGTTTATTTGAAAATGTGGTGCTGAACTGACGCTTCTGATTGCCTATATTGGCGGGTCTAACCAATCGAGCCATGTTTACACAAGCGTTTGAAAAAAGTACCCTTCCTTCCGTCTCCCCTAACAACAAAAGATAGTATTTGTAGCCCGACTAATCGTGTTTAGCCTTACATTTACTGCGCTCCAATCAAATAGGATTTAACATGGAGACCCATTTCCCGTACAATGGTGGTGTCAAAATCTGCCACTGATCGATTCTGATTTTGGTGTTGTCTGACACCCTCACTATTTCTTTTGGCTATAATTTGTTAATTCCTAGACTATTTGCGTAACGTTTAACATATTCTTTGTCAGCAAGTCCTAAGGAACCCAAATATATAAATTTAATGGGGCTAAGGGGCTGCGTTCAAAATATGTATTTTCTTCTACCTCCCGTTCACTTCGATCGATGTGGTGTCTGGGTACTGTAATGTTTTCAAACGTAAACCAGTATAATGTCATATTTCCTAATAAGCATTTTTTCAGGTTTTTAAACCTAACTCTCGTATGGGTAGTGTTTTTTATCACTGTCGATTTGAAAAAAGTTAGTGCTTGTGGCCTTACACGCGTGATGGTAGTAATTGTATAGCGAGACGCTTGTTAGTGTTGCATGCGTTCCGGCTTTCAGCCCTCCCTTCTCTCTATCCTAAGTTCATCTGTCTTTTCCTCACGCCGTGTATAAAATGAAATTAATGGAAGTATTAATTTAGGTCATTACGCGGTGTGCCTATCTCAAGGTTTTTCTTAGAAATGCAGTACACGTTTTATTGTAGAAAGCGTGTAGTGATGCAGTAGGCTTTTTACTATCAACGTGAAACGTTACAATTTGCAGACGAAGTAGAAAACAAGGGGATTTTTTGTACGCCATTGTGACAGCACTGTACTTTTACCATTTCTCTTTCCTTTTATTGACTTTATGTGTTAGGCTTTACAGTTACCTTTTAATTTATATATGTGGATTTAGAATGTTTGTTGACAAAGATGCCCAATCAATACTTAAAAGATATATACATAAAACAAAGGAAAACATATAAGGTTAGTAGCCTACTTCAGAAAAGACATTCAACCAAATAGGAATTAAGCTACAAGAACTAACAAATCATTAAAAAAAACAACAGAATAAAAAAAAATTACTAACTAATAGGACAAGGAAACACAACGAGGTTTAAAAGAATAAAACAACAACTCAAAAAGAACAAACACTAATACAAATTAAAACCACGTGTAAAGGACAATAGTTATCTATAAACAATACAAAAGAGAAAATAAAGTGGATCAAACACTAATATAAATTAAAATCAGCAACTGCAAAAGACAATAGTTATTAAAATTGAATACAAAATTAGTAAATAAAATGACACTAAATACCCCAATTATAACCAATTTTCAGGTTGAACAGTGTAGACCAAGATGGAACAAGATGAAGCAATAATGGTCAGCTGTTAAGTGTCCGCTCTCCACCCATCACCTCTTCAAAACAACAACAACAACAACACAACCCGGACTCGGGATATCTAAGAGACGATACATAGGCTCCTTTAACTAGTGGTCGCCTTCAATATGACTGCCCTGCTTCTTGTTCCGACCACGGCTGTTTGTGCCCTATAACAGAGCGCTCTTTTAGTTTCGGTGACCGGAATTCTGATACCGGGTATAAAATTTTGTGTGCACCGTAAAAGACTATTTAAGTTTTTGGCGGGGAAAATCAGCTGATGTGTGAGTAAAATCAGTAAAATATAAATCATTACATACTCGTTCTGGATAAACACAGCGCTAAAATTCTTTTGTGTACTATAACTTTGTTCTGTGTTCTATTTTTGATTGCATTTTTATTTCTTTGAAATTAGTTTTGACGGAGTTACAGACTTTTGAAAATAGCGTCATCATTTAAGGAAATTCATAAAATAAGTAATCTTTTTATTAATTTAATATCTAAAAATCGGCCCATTCGTTTGAGTTTATAATTATAAAGACTTCTCGAAGGGAAGCTAAAGATTATTTCCACATACTTTTTTTTTTTGGTTTCATATCTTGAGAATGTGTGGTAGTCAGTTTTGTGAGTGTGGCATTACAAGAACAAGCATATTGTCACCAGATTTTATAGCATTTAAATCCCTGTAAACGCATTCCTGATACTCACAAATCTTAAATAAGGTAGTAAAAAAAAAACTTTTTGTAAACACCATCTGTTTTTGCATTTTCATTCATTTATAATGATATTTAGCTACGTATATAAGCGTCAGAAAACATGTAAAGCTATAGATAGATTACTTCCACATAATTTGATCTATCTTTCAAGTCTTGTTAATCTTCTATTTATAATATGAATTTTTTTTTTAAATTGTGTGTGAGATAAGGACTGTTCCATTGGTGTTCTTTGGTAGACAATCCTGTGCACACGACGGCTGCCAAAGAATTCTAAGTAACTGTTTGTATATCTTCTTTCATTCAAAGTTACAATGCAGGTAGTAAATTTAGAGAAACCAAATTCTAAATCTAATACCATCCTTTTATCAATGGCTAGAGTCAGAGATACATATGATAATTTAGAAATATTTATGAATGGCATGAAAGCTCAGATAGAGTCACTAAAATATTTAGAGTGGGATGGTAAACAAGTTGTTGTTTTCTTATTCGGGGATTATTTCCTTGTTTTGCTGGAGACACCACAGACATGGGTATATTCCTTGAGCTCCAGACAAACCAAACATTTTCATCAAAGACATCCAGATTGCATACAACTTGCAAACCAAGAAGTTTGGCCATGTTGATAAGAGATTACAATAGATATATGAAATATGGGAAAGGGAATAAAAGGCAAGTGGCACATTATCATAATTGTTTACACAAACCAATGTTAGAGATTGAAATTGAAAATGTAGCTCCTCCTTACCTTCATATTTTATTAGGCATTGTTTTGAAACACCACAGACTTCTAGAACAGGTAGCTGATACAATAGACGCAAAGATATTTGAGAATTCACAAGAGATACATGCAAACATTAGTACTTTTAAGAACTTGAAGAGATTTAGTAGGAACTGGAAATAGGCAGAAGAATTAGGAGCTAAAATTGAATTTTTCAGGTAGGTATTGAACTTTGTGAGGATAAGGAGGAGACAGATAATTTTAAAGTTAGACTTGAAAATGCACAAGATGCGCTGGCCAAACTTCAGTTTCAAGATCTATGTACTAGGTCTGGTCCAGTTTGCTCACACTTGGACAAGGCACTAGCCAAACACAAAATCATGCAACAGGCTTATAATAGCAGAGCATTTATAGGGAATCACTGCCACAGATATCTCACACAAAAAGTTTATAAAGATCTTACAAGAGCAATCATTACACAAACACTGAAAATTACAGACAAACAAGATATAACTAACATAGCTTTTATTGCCCAAGAACAATTCAACTCACTGAAAGAAGCATTTGAGAAAGTACACAACAAAATATCACACAGTAAACCAATTAGTAAAGAATCAATAACAGCATCGATAGAGACTTATATGTCTTTGTTCAGAAAGCTATTCCCCAGTAAGACAATTCATAAACAGCACATATTAGAAAAACATTGCGCAGACTGGATCAGAACTCATGATGTATGATTGAGATAATTGTTAGCTCTCATGTTTTGGGGACAATTGGGTGTGTTATTTTAAGGTTATAAATGTGGACATGCAATTTAAACTTTCAATATAATTAATGTTTGACGCATGAAACCAAAACAAAACTTTGATATCCATTTTCTGCAGGTTTTCTACTTTTGATTTCTGTAATTTGTTATGCATGTTGATTGTGACCGTTTTAGTGTAAATTGAATTAGAAACAAACCATAACAAAATGTAAAAAAAAAAACGTAAATTTTACACTATTTCAGACTATTATATCGTCTGTTCTAATTGTGATAAAGTGTTTGTTCTTGTTCTAAAATTTACTCTAACATTTCTAGTCTAGCTTTACGCAAAATTAAAGCCGGTATTTATAATAATAAAGTAGCATAAAAGCAATTCAAACATGTTTTGGGGACAATTGGGTGTGTTATTTTAAGGTAATAAATGTGGACTTGCAATTTAAACTTTCAATAATTAATATTTGACGCATGAAACCAAAACAAATCTTTGATATCCATTTTCTGCAGGTTTTCTACTTTTGATTTCTGTAATTTGTTATGCATGTTGATTGTGACCGATTTAGTGAAAATTGTATATAAAGAAACCATAACAAAATATAAAAAAAAAACGTAAATTTTACACTATTTCAGACTATTATATCTTCTGTTCTAATTGTGATAAAATGTTTGTTCTTGTTCTAAAATTTACTCTAACATTTCTAGTCTAGCTTTACGCAAAATTAAAGCCGGTATTTATAATAATAAAGTAGCCTAAAAGCATTAATTAAGCCCTATCAAAAGTAAACATCGCCACTTGTTTTTCCCATTAGGAAGCTGACCACGTGACCTCTGTCAAGTGGGCTATAAATAGCGCGGTCGGGGAACAAGGGGAAATAACTAAAAGATCGCTGACAAACAGCCGTGCGCGACATCTCTCACGCTTCTCCTGAAGCTGAGCAAAACGTGCCTAACCTCTTTCTGTCCTTTGACCCTTCCTACGCGCATCATTTCCGTACATCTCTTTTTTCTACCTCGTCTATACCAACTCAAGTTAGACTTCACATTCTTCTTTCCCTTACTGCCAGAATAGGTATGTATTTGTTATTACAATCAGTCTATAATATTTAGTTGGCCATTGAGTATATGCCTTCAAGAAACGGATGCCAATGCCTCCTGTCAAGTGCCGTCAGCTCAAGTTCTTTCCACGTTTTCCTCATTATTTTCACTTCTGACTTCGATTCTCCATTGTTCCTTGGTCTACCGCTGCCTCTCTTACCCTTGGGGTACAATAACAAAGAATGCTTTGTCGTGTTATCTATAGGTTTCCTCACTGTAAATCTTATCCATCGCCATCGTCTTCGTCTATCTCTTGTTCCACTGACACTTGTCCGGTTCTTGGGTCTTCAGTTCCCCATTAATGATCTTGTCATTCCATTTTAATCCCTCTATTCTACGCAAGCACCCATTTATGAAAGTCTGTAGCTTTTTGGTTGTTCTTTGTGCTGCTCTTCATGTTTCAGAGCCATACAATAGGACTGTCTTGACATTTGAGCTTAAGGTTATTATTTTAGTGTTAAACTTGATTTCTCTTGATCTCCATTTATTTCACATTGCAAAGAAAGCTCCTCTTGTATTGTTATTTTGATTTCATCGCATGTCCCTCCAACGTTGAATAGATTGCTGCCAAGAGATGTGCATGATTCCACGTCTAGTATTGGTGTTCCTTCAAGTTCAATCTTGTTATCACTTCTAGCATTTATTTTCATTATCTTTGCATTTTCCCTGTATGTTTTCAGATCCACTTGCTGTGACCTCTTATTGAGTATTTGTATTTGGTCTTGCATTTGTTTGCGGTTATGGTCATCAGCTAAATGTAGATCCTCAAGCTGTTTAGTCAGATTCCACTGGTATCCATTTGTGTCGTGTGTCGTCGATGTTTTCATAACCCAATCTATTGCCAGTGAAAAAAAGAAATGGCGACAAGAGGCATCACTATAGAACTCCACATCTTATCACAAACGGTTCTGTAAGTTGTCCTTCATGAAGACCTCTGCAGGTTATGGTTTTATAAATTAAAAAAAAATAAGTTAATGATCTTCAGGGGAACTCCACAATGCCTCATCAATTTCCAAAGCTATTCTCTGTATTCACTGAGAAATGCCTTTTCATATTCTTCAAATGCAGCGTAAGGAGGTGAATTCTATTCTACACTTTGTTCAGCTATTTTCTCCATGTGGCTATCTGATGTGTACTGAACCTGTTTTGCATAAAACTTGCTTTCTCTTCTCTGTTTATCTGTTTAAGGCAGGATTTCTCGACATAACTCGCTAACTTCCACAGATGTCGCTATGGGTTCCGCGAGAGATTGTGATTGACAAATTTGCGAGCCGGTGTAGGAGGCAGGAAGCACTGAACCAGCAACACGCTCTGTACAGTGCATGCTACCATCAGGTAGGGAACACTGGACAAGTGATTCCTGCTTAGGTAACAGGCACTTAACTTAGGCACGAAGCACTGTACAGCAATTCTTGCTTGAAAAAAAAAAATAGGTTTATCGCACTGCGTTGTAGTTATTATAACCCATTAAGCAGATATTTCCACCGTTCCTTCCTTTATATGGCAAAATACTGGAAAGATAAAGAGTAAAAATGTTTTTATGTTTGCTTTATATGGTATTCATTTATAGCGTGTAAAGAAATTTTATGAAATTTTTCTTCTTTCGTCTAAAAATATATGGTGGGAAATTATTATTTCAGTGTTCATTTCAAACAGGTATCGCTATGGTGCGTGTTGTGGTATCATAAATTGGGCAGGGAATAATAAATATAAGGTAAAGGTTGTCCAATAGCAGATACTGCCGTAGTGGAGTGAAATGTTAGAGACTTCACTATACTAGGTCCAGCATCGACATGTGATGTGACCAGTTCCCTTCCTCGCTGACGTTTCCTTCCCTAACTCACGAGAAAAGTCAGGTATCCAATTACAGCTGGGTAAACTGGAGCGTATCGATACCGTGAATTGAACACGGCACCTGTGCCGCAGGTAGCCACGTAGCGGACTGGTTAGTGCACTGGCTTCCTAGCTCAGCGGTCCGTGGTACGATCTCCAGTTGAAGTGGCATTTTTTAAGACAGCAAACGGTTCCTCGGTCGACCCAGCCCCGATTGGGTACCAGAGCAACTCTTGGACGGTTAAAGCGGCCGGTGTGATGCTGACCACATCACTCCTAGTATGCCGATGGTCGAGAAAATAATGGGCCTAACACCATATTCTCAATATGCCTCAGTGGGCGTGTAAACGGGATCCTTTACCTTACCTTTACCTTACCTGTGCCGCGAGAGACCAGCGCTCTAACCACTCTTTCATTCGGACGCTCAATAAATGTATACATAAATAATATTGCATATAACTGTATGATAACGTCCCTTTTTCTTGGAAGACAGACATCATCATCATCAGTTGATAAGATCTCTATGGTGTTGTCTGCTCCACTGTAGTGTATGGAATGTCAACTTGACCTACGCAGTGGTGTGTAGACATGGATTGAGTGTATAATGTGCGAATGACAATAAGGGTTCGTGGTGTTGACAAATGTTCTTTTCTCACACTCATGTATGGCTGGAAGTCATCGACACCAACGACTGTGTACCTTTACTAAAGTTTAATTGGACGTACACACTCGACAGCACAGATACTGACAAATCACAGGTTGGCATAATACATCATGGTACAGTGGATAAATGGTCTTGCAATGTTACATGGGCACTCATGCAGCATAATAGTATAATGGACTGTCAGTAGCCAAGCACTCAGTATCGCCCATACATATATATCATCTGACTTCACTGACTGAGCACGTCAGCTTATAAATAATATTTCAGGTGGCTTCTAGACCTAAGCTCGTCTAGCGACGATTCTTTAACATAATGTTCAGCACAGTTTTTTTTTATATATAATAATATGGAACCGCTAGCAACGGGTTCTCATGTGTAGCAGTGATCTCTGGACTAATCAAGCGATAATACGGGCATCCCTTTTCTCTTCTTGAAAGTCACTACATGTTTGGTTCCAAGATGGCTTCACTCGTGAGCTGTCACTCACGTTTGGATACAGATAATGAATCTGTCCTAAAGTTAGTCATTTATTAAACATTTCATTGCTCTGTAGATTTGATCATGAACAATTGACTGCATTCTACAGGATATAGTGCTGCTAGGAATCGAAGTCGTTTTCATCGAGTCAAATATATTCTCTTAGACATTCAAATCGTACCTATCGAAAATGGTGGCTTCGTACGAGAGTTCATAAGAGTATCTTTGATTACCTTGGTATCAGAAATATGATTCTGCCATTCCTTGGCAATACGAATAAACACTGGGGTAAAGCATACACGATAGGTCTAGACGACTATCACTTTCCCCACAAGTACTGAGATCACTTTTTCCCGGCGACAAGCCGACATAGGAAAAAACACAGTCCCCATCAGGACGAAGCCAAATCACACCACACTCTAGCGGCACATCCGCCGAATAGCCTTTTGACCTCTCTAGAGACAACAGAACATAAAGTTCGACTTAGATATGTAAAGATATACAGATATAAGACAAACTCGTCCTACTCAGACAAACAATACACATAAATTCAGGCCATAGATATTCTGAAGCAAGAACAATCTATTACTACCCAAACAACGAATAAATCGCAGTAAAATGGATTCATCCGCGGAGTTCGATCGAAGAGACGACACAACTTTCAAGGGAAGTAACTCAATAATGACTTTTCCTTAAGCACTATTTTGTTTACAAAATATTTGCGAACATAACAAGTATACCAATGTATAATATTGTAAGATATCAAAGACTGCACGTAACACTGTACCTCTGAATTTTTTATTAATTACAGTTATTAAACTAAAAAAAAAATATGTACGAAAGATCTTCGTTGTTATATCACAATGTGTATTCAAACAGACTGTCTCCGTTAAGGAAAAGACATGAAATAAGCTTCATTTAATTATTAATAGGCATCATACAGAGACGAAATGTCACAAGTGGCTGAAGTTAAATCTTAGTATTCGTTTTCAAAAACCGCATTTTTTACTAGCTAATCTGAGACATGACTACCGTAACTGGTTGTACATTAAATAATTTATTTATAATGATAACATACTGTGTTATATATGAAAATGGGAAGATATGAAAGGGCTATGAAATGCACTTAATTGAATAGGTCAGTGATTTTTAACATGCATGCAAATTTATACTGTACCGAGTGCAGAAAATTTTAAAAATTAAAAAACAAGTTGTACTTATCATTATGTATAATTCAATATAGAAAACTGTTTTAGGAGTTAACCACTTTCATTTTAAAGTAAGTTTATTTTTACATAATGTAAGAAAGTTTCACTTGCTTTTGATCACGAATAGACTTCTTCTCACAATTTGAAATGTGTGGGCAATTACTTTAAATTTTACATTCAACATTCTTTTAGAGTTCAATAGTTCTTATGTCATTCAATGCTAGCTTCTTTCTTTGAACTTCACTACAAAGCCGCGGTTAAACGTAACAGCCCTCTGTGGAATTTAGCCATTCTCTGTATGTTAATTAGGTTATTCGTGATACTAGAAAGGATTGCAGACTTCTTCGCTAGTTGTTGCATCATAACAGCTCATTACAGTGAATGCTTCGCGTTAACACTCATACATGATTCACACCAGCAGACGTTGAGATAAGATTCGCAATAAAACTGTATAAATACTCTTTATTTATACCCGGCAGATGCCTTACCAAGTAGAAAAAACGCATTTATCATATATTATTCCTTTGGTTTTACTGGCACATGTAACCGCCACTGACGTCTAATAAAGTGAGAAATATATATATTTTGAAATGTTAATAAAGCTATTATTTATTTTATTTTACAAATTAATATTGTTTTGAATTGTATTGTATATTAGCATTAAGTAAACTGATCTAATTTATATAAGTAAAACTTCATGAAAAAATAAATATGAAGATACTGAAAATCAGATGTGAAAATTGTCAACATTAAACGAAATATGACTCTTTGAAAACATTTCATAAAGATTCGTGTTTATTTTTAATGTGCTCTTGTATCGTAATTCAAAACAGCTACTTATCTACAACAACTTGATCTCAATTACAATTAAACTTATTACGGGCGAAAAATTATGCTTCTGTCGTTGCCCGCACCGCGATTAAGCAAGCTCTGGTCAAAGAGAAGTTTTGTTTCTCAATGCGTGTAGATGATGTTATAAATTATCTGACTTTTTATATCAAGGTAAAAAATAGTTTGTAATGCTCTTTTGGTAATAATAGTTACTTATATTAGCAATATACATATTTTTAACAGATTATACGTATACTGATTTTCGTTCGTCGGATCTATGTTGTGAAGGAATGTCATCTATCCAGTGTTACTTTATTAATACTCTTTATTTATACACTGCCAAGTAGAAAAATAAACGCAATTATCATGTATTATTGCCTTGGTTTTACTAGCACATCCATTTCTCAATACATACAATCCAGCATTAATTATATTTATATACGGGTTTCCAATTTTTTTTAACCTTTTAAATGTTAAGCAATTCCTAACCAGGTTCAGTGCTTCCTACCTGATGGTACCGAACACTGTACAGTGAGCGAGACCGTCAGGCAGGAGGCACTGTACAGTGTTTCCTACCGTAAAGTGCGTCCTGCCTGCAACACCGGGCGATATTAGCAATCGCAGTGATAGGTAGTGACCGAGCAGCCCCGAATGGCAGTGTGCAGTACGATCGTGTTCACTCTTGCATACACCATGTTTCATTAGCATCTTTATAGAGAAGAAATTTGTGATAAGACTTTTAGGCTTACTTGGAGAAAGTTAAAAAAATCATGTAGAAAATTAAAAAAAATTAAAAACTGAAGTTCATTCTATCTACATTACTAACTTGCATTAGAGTTTATTTCCTTTGTGGGTATGGGGAACTAAATAAATAGAGTAGATTAATAAGCTGGCAAAAATAAACAGATCTACAGAAATAACGCATTCTCTACTCAAAATTGACAGTTTATATTTGATTATTATATTTACAACCTACAGATAACGCTAAGGTACCATGAGCTGTAGATGTAATAATTGTAATGCAGGGGTTTTTATTATAACACTGAGGGCAATTAATGTTCGTCAATTAGAGAATGACTCTGCAATCGATGAATCATCAAGGCTAAGACTGCTGGAATTTGGTATCAAACGTAAGACCAGCAGGGATGGACGTATGACAGGACGAACCCGCCGTGTGTACAACCAGTGCGCAACAGGGACAACTAGCATTCATACCCTTCGACATTTGCTGAGGTAGACTGAGCACCTATGGGTTTGCCCCTAGTGCAATGACGTCGATTCTGATTAACATTAACATTAACATTATGCAGGGGTTTCCTGATATCTAACAATTATTTCAAGGGTTTCTCAAGGATAAAAAGGTTGAGAAAGGCAGGTCTATGGACTATCTCTCAAGGTTGATCCCCGTTTAACATTTTTTCTGGCACTGATAGTAACATTATTCCTCTGTAATTTGTGCACTCTTGTAAATCTCCCTTCTTAGACAACTTAACCAGAAATCCTTCCTTCCATTTTGCTGGTATTTCTTTCCTCTCCCAGACTTTACCAGGTAATTTGTATAATATCTTTGTAGCAGTGTCAATATGTGTTTTGAATGACTATGCTTGATTGCCATCTGGACCAGTCGCTTTTTCATCTTTTTTATGCATGCTTTGTTCTGACGTTCTCATTTTCCCAGTATTTCTTCACGTGTCGCATTCCATATAGTTTTGATTTGCTGCCAGTGGTCTTCTGCATTCGCTACATGCAATGGCTTTATCTACCAGCTGTTAGAGTTCTTTGCATTATTTGATATTGTGACCGTACATTTTTCTCGTGTTTTTTTATCTACTAGATGTCCTACATTAAACTGTTGTCTATAATTATGTACTGTTGTATATCTCTTGAGTTCTATCTTTACTTTGACTATAATAAGATGATGATCTGATGCCACATCTGTTCCTATTTATACCTTTACGTCATGCAATGATGATCTAAGCTTCTTGTTTATGCAATTTTTATCAATCGTATTTATTGTTCTATGGTCTAGTGATATCTACGTATCTTGCTTTGAAGATTTACTTATGTGGAAACATACTTCCTCCTATTGCCAGTTGATTTGAAGCACAGACGTTTGTGAACAGGTCTTCATTTTTGTTCAGTATTCCTAGCCCGTATTTTCCTATGATTTCTTTAAAGCCAGTGTTGTCTATAGTAGTCTATACCTATCTTTGCATTCACGTTACCTATCAAAAGTGTGACGTCTTTTCTACTTATTTTCTCCATCATATTTTGTCGTGTGGTGGAAAATGCTTCTTTCATAGACTCTTCTTTGTCACTGGTTGGTGCATATCATTGGATGATAATTACATTTACTTTCTTTTTAGCTGTTTTAATTCTAGCTGTTATGATTCTGGGTCCAACTGCGTCTAGTTTTATGGGTTTTCTGTGCTTCCATAGATATCTGTTACTGGATTGCCTCCCCTGCTCGGCAGTGATGGTCCAACAATGGCCAAAATTTAGAGTATACAATGAGGGTCTTCAAAGATATCTACTTTCGCTCAAGATTACTCTTGGTAGAGTTATAAACAGACAGACGGTGCTTCTATTTTAGAGTGTCTTAAAGTATTTTTCAGAAATCAAGCATAATGCTGAATTTATCAAAGCAGTCGTGAACTTTGCATCTGCCCTCCCCTTTTATGAAGTAAAAGATATATTTGCTCGTTTCTGAGCCTCAACTGAATTATTCAGTAAAATATTGCTTAACTCTTAAAGGACGACGAGCCAGTTTTCTTGGGCGATATTTCTTTTTTTCTTCCCAGTCTCCAACTATTTTATACTCATAAAAATTTTTTTAAATTTATAAACTAAACATATTCCGAATCCTCATTCATTTTCCTTTTTAAATATATATAACATGACTATATTTGTTAAAAACTTTGAAATAACTGACACTAACTTGTGTAAAACATGGGAAAACCCCTACGTCCCGTTGTTTAAATATGTTTAAGATAACGGATTCATACGTGTGTACTTCTATCTGTAATAATTAAATCAGCTTTGAATTTGTAAATACACATAACAAATTTAGTAATCAATTATTGTTTAACACGAGTATATAAATACATGATGACAGTGAATTGAACCATTGAGTTTTTCTTCACTCAGAATAGTTAAGGTTGTGGTTTGTATGGGTGTTGAGTTAGTTGTTAGTTTTGGTATGACCAGATTAAAATTACTTAAATGAAATGGTTTGTTGACAGTTCAGTAATCATCGACTTCTGTGGTGAGGGCACGTCCCAGGCGTTGTTGCAGGGGTAACCGCTCCTAACTTCAAGGCAAGGATCTTTACAACCCGTCACAGACAGCTATCTAGCGCAGACCACAAGCTCTTGATCCACAGAATCGTATCAAGCTGGTACCACACACTGGTACCACACACTGGTATCTCCAACTTGTACCACAAACTTGTATCACCAACTTGTATCACCAACTTTGAGAAAAAACAAATGTCTCTGCTAAGTATTAGTTTCCTGACACTCGTCAGGCGCATTCCCTGCTGTCCATTCGACCAACCCTTTCCTTTTTTCTCAGTAATTTTATATTTTACCCTCCCTGAGCATCAATGATAAACCCAGTGGATAAGATGAAAAGTCATCGTTAATTCAGGTAATCTAATGAAATACAAAGTGGTTGGACATCAGAAAACGACATTAATCTGATTTAGGCATGTATAAATATACACATGAACTTACTAAAATGTTAATATAATACATATGTACACAAGGATGTCATCATCTCTAACCAGGCCAAGCAGATTTGAATATTTGACTTTAGTATATATCATCTCCTTCCACATCTCATGAAATCAGCATGATATAGTTAATTTAAAAATCCTCCCATATAAGGTATCTGTGGTGAAAAATACAGTGATACAACGTTAAAATATCTCCAATTATAAAGATAACGGGTAAAATAACACGTAGGGATAAAAATATAGGCAAGATATGCCGAGGCTTCTTCACCTACGCCAGCGCTTTCTACCGCCATTGAAACTAACTAGTTGGAACATGCAAACTAAACGACATATCCTTTTAGACGGGGTAGAAACGGAGATAAAAGAAAAAATTTATGACGGTCTGAACACGTGTTTGAATCTAAAAAGGCAAAAGACGCAATTTGTAGTTTAAAGGAAAAATTACGCCACTAGTTGACACAATGTAAGGAAATGGACAAAAAAAGACCTTAGCTCTTATTAGAAACAGACTATCTTAGACGTTTTACCGTAATTGGTCGTTTTAATTTGAATATAGCGGCAAATGCCATACCCGAAGGTTCAAAAACAAATTTCAAAACTAACCTTGAGAAAAGTAGGTTTTTCTTTAATAATAAAGTTATGAAAATAAAAACTAGCTAGTTTGATAGCCCATCTTGAGCAGAGAAATAATATACTTTTAATTACACAGACGGACAGATAACACGGAAGATATTGACGAAAGACTGTATTGTTCAATACAGACTAGCGAACAGTTTTTTGTGCATATTTTCACTAAAGTTACATTTTGGCGTCCTTGAGCCTAAAAATGCAAAAATCAAACTGCAGATGAATTAGGGGCAAATTCGGAGGATAGTAGCTAAAAATAACTTAGCATAGGATCTTAAAAGTAGGGGGAGACAAAAATTTGTGTAGTTTTTTCTTGTAGTTTCGTCCAAACACAAGTATAATTTTGGGAAAAGCCAAGTTGAGACGGACAGACCGACAGAAAAATACTACATACTAGACTGAGACTGGACTGAAATTGGACATTTATATTTTGAATATTTGAAAAGTTAGAGGGGAAGTCCGTTGATTGGACAGAAGTTTTTATATTATTGAAAAAGAGACGCACGCTTGTGCCATTTTATAGAAGACTGTCCATTGACACAGTTCGTTACTGCTAGAGGTGATTTCCAGGAATTATTAAATAAAAAATCAGTGGGACGCCCTAATCTAGCCAGCAGCTCAGCTGAGTTTTGCTAGTACTACGTAACTGTGTTCTCAATTCTGAATTGCGAGTTTCTGATCTGGCACTACGCTTGTGCCAGATGCTTTTGTAGAAGTACAAGATCGGATGCCTGTGCAGCCTAACATTTTACTCCAGCTACTGAGAGGAGTGGGCCACAAGAATCGTGTACTACATCGTCACAGGCCAGTTAAGTGCAAACCTGGCCTGCTGTAGATTCATCAACTGTGTCCACCATCAATAAAGAAATAAAATCTTGTTATATAAACACTAATATCAGTCCATATGTCAAGGACAAGGAACTTTATAATCATAGATTGGGCATGATGACGCCACCCCAACTAAACATCCAGTGCTAGTTTTTCCCAAGACATTGTAGATATTATTAATATTAACCATTGTAACAATATACCTATGTAAAACAATTTCATTTGATTATGCAATATATATATGCACTTTATTGATAAATACATAATGTTTCCTATGTTCTGACCAAAAGAAACAATTGGTTCAGGACTAATAAATTTAAAAAATTTTCAAACTTAAATTCTAAAAGCCAGTGTTAGTTCAGTTTATCATAGAGTTTATTATTAGTATTAGACTTATTATTTTACATGTGTGTGTCTGTGTATTTTATTACCTACACATTACATTTCAGTACCCTAGACTTTTAACGTAGCTAACATTCATTATAGTAGAATAGGTCTGTTTGAGGTCGTAAGTGGTAGCAGAAAGGCCTTCTGTAACTCACATAAACTTTTATCTCAGGAGCCTTCACAGCTGACCTCATCCAGTACACTAGGTAACAACAACCATACAATAACATCAAAAACCACTACAAATATTGGGGTCTTGTCCGGGAATTAAGTTTATCAAAGATATTAGGGTCTCCTGGTCTGGGAAGTAAACTACTGGGGCATAAGTGAATAAATTTAACAGTGTCCCTAAAATAAAAAGTGGAAAGTAAAAGTTGATGAGTCTTCACAGCCAGTGGTGATTAATTAATTAATATATTACCTTGGTAATTACACCTTGTTGTTTACCTTAGTTATTGTTAAATTGTGTGATTTAGTATGGCAGATCTAGCAAAATTTAGATCGGCTGCTGTGCTGACGGCGAAGGAAATGAACATGGAGGGTCAAGTTTTAATTCAATATGTAACTTCAGAATGTGACAAGTATATGGAAAGGGAAGATAGAAGGTTAGCTGAAGAGAAGAGGTTACAAATTGAGGCTGATAAAGAACTTAAGAGGCTGCAGATTGAGGCTGACAAAGATGCTAAGGCATTGGAGGCAGAAGAAAAACGACAGCAAAGGGAAGCAGAAGATAGAAGATTGCAAAGGGAGCACGAATTACGACTAAAGGAGCTGGAATTACAAGGCCATGCTCCTGAAAATGGTGCCAGCCCCTTTCCCTCAGATGCCACGCCTAGTCATGGAGCCTCAACCTCAGCTATGGGGTTTCATTTAGACCATTTTGTTGAGAAAGATGATGACATCGAGGGGTACCTCAGTAGATTCGAACTATTGGCTACTACGTATGGGTTAGAGAGAGAGAGGTGGAGTCTTAAGTTATCCCAAGGGCTTAGAGGTACTTCTTATGAAGTTTTTGCTAAGATGCATAGAGACGACCAAGACAATTATGACATGCTAAAGCAGGCTTTGTTATTGAGATATGAAAAGAATGGTGAATTTTATCGTAAGAAGTTTAGAAATGCCAAACTGTTGTCTGGGGAGACATACCACCAATTCTCTGCCAGACTGGAAACCTATTTGGAGAAATGGACTGCTGTGGGGAAGACCCAAGATCTTAAAGAGATGATCATGATAGAGCAATTAAGAGAGTCCATGGCTCCAGAACTGAGAAAATTTCTCATGGAACAAGGTGCAGAGAGGTTGGGGGAGGTTTTAAATGTCGCTGAGAGGTATCAGGCAGCCCAGGCAGAGGTAAGTGGCACTAAAAAGAAGCACATAGAAAATTTTAAAGCTCCACAGCAATTTAGTAAATTTGATACCAGAGAACAAGGTAATAAAGGCAGGACAAATTTTGATAGGCCAAGAAATGATTATCGTGATAGAAACTCACAGTTCAATGACAGAAAAATATAATGAAAGAAAACAGTTTAACCAAGGAAAGAGATAGTGCAAATGGTGTAAGAAAGACAACCATAACACCGAATTTTGTAAAAGGAAACCTTCAAACATTGCTGCAATGAAATCGGGGAAACAAAGATTAAAGGTTAATCCTAATGGACAGCAGGAACCTTATCACCCCCCAGTTTGTGAGGATGTTATTTGTAATGGGGTCACCATAAGGTGCCTATATGATACAGGTTTGGATTATGATTCAGTTGTGAAGTCTAGCCTAGTGGACCCAAGTCAGTATACCACAGAAACAGTGGAAATACAAGGGGCGACTAAGGACATACCACTCATGACACTTCCCATCGCAAGGATAACGGTGAAAACTCGCTATGTGGAAGGAGAAATCAGAGCAGCAGTGATAGATGAACCAATCTACCCTCTGATATTGGGGTGTAGATACGTCTTCTTGGGGAATCCCGAGAGACCTGTGATCATGGCGACAGTGCAGACCAGGTCACAGAAAAAGGAGGAAGAAGGTGAACCTATAAATGCTCATCCAGAAGAGATGAGGAAGGCGCAGGCTGAGGATAGGACACTCAAGCCATGTTTTAAAAAATTGCCCAAATGCCACACACCTCCAAGCAAGGGAGAGTACTTTATGAAGAACAAATTGATATACAGGAAGGCCGGAACTGGAACAAATGGTCACAACCAGCTGGTTCTTCCCGCTTCATATAGGGATAAAGTGATGGAACTAGGGCATGCGATTCCCTTCAGTGGTCACATGGGGATCAGCGCCACAGGACAGCGTATAGCTTGTCATTACTTCTGGCCAGGGATAACGGAGGATATAAAAAGATATGTCAAATCCTGTCCAGAATGTCAAAGGGTAGCTCCAAAGCATTGGACTGCTCCTGCAACTCTAGGGGAAATGCCCATAGTGGGAACACCTTTTGAGAGGGTTGCAGTGGATATTGTGGGACCTCTCACTCGGACCAAGAGGAGGAACAGTTACATCCTTACTCTGGTGGACACTTGTTCTATGTGGGGAGAGGCGGTAGCCCTGCCATCAATTGATTCGAAACATGTAGCAGAGGCACTACTTACAATATTCACAAGATTAGGATTCCCGCATCAAATCTTGACTGATAATGGCTCACAGTTCAAGGGAAAACTAACGGAAGAAGTTTTTAAGCTATTTCAAGCCAGACACTTTCATTGTAGTCCGTACCATCCACAAGGGAACGGCCAGGTAGAGAGGTTCAATGGGACTCTCATTTCTATCCTGAGGAAGCTGGCACATGAAAAACCGGATATGTGGGATCAATTTCTGCCCGCCGCGTTGTTTGCGTATCGGGAGGTACCACATAGTTCAACCGGGATGGCTCCCGCAACCCTGCTATTTGGGAGGCCAATAAAAGGTCCATTGGAAGCATTATTAAGGACCTGGACAGATGAGAGGGCAGAAGAGACTGTTACCTCATCATATCAATATGTGAACGAGCTGACCACTCGTCTGAAAGCTGGATGGAAACTGGCAAATGATAATTTGAGACAAGCCAGGAAGAAACATGCAATGTATTTTAATAGGAAAGCAAAGGACAGAGAATTAGCTGTGGGAGAGAAGGTGCTTCTTCTACTACCCGGCAGCCAGAATAAGTTACAAATTGGATGGCAAGGTCCATATACGGTTCTAGAGAAGGTGTCTAGAACAAACTATAAAATTGACAAAAAGGGGAAGGAGAAGGTATATCATGTAAACCTTATAAAGAAGTATCTGGACAGACCACTCCAGGAAAGCACCCCCTTACTGACCTTGGCTATCGCAACTAAAATGAAAAGGAACCACTCACCTCACATGAATACCCATTACATCCCTGTGAGACAGCCGCACAGGTAAAAGTCAGTAAGCACCTGACTAAAAATCAGAGGGAGAGAGTTCAACAGGTTCTGGAGGAACATACAGATGTATTAACAGATAAACCAGGACATACAAATTTGCTACAGTATGACATGAAGCTGGTAGACTCAAACCCAATCTGTATGAGAGCCTATTCTGTTCCGTTCGCGAAGGAGAAGGCATTGAAAGAGGAAATAGATTATTTGTTGAAAGAAGGGATTATTTCACACAGTGAATCTTCTTTTAGCTCCAGTGTAGTTTTGTTGAGGAAACCGTCTGGGGAACATAGACTGTGCATAGATTACAGGAAACTGAATGCTGTCACAGAAGGACAAGTGGATCCATTACCAGACACAAAACAGTTATTTGCCAGATTGAACAAGGCAAAATACTTTTCGAAGGTGGATCTTAGCAAAGGCTATTACCAGATTCCAGTGAAGCCTGAAGTTAGACCTTATTTAGCTTTTAGCACCTCGGAAGGACATTATGAATTCAACATGCTACCATTCGGATTGAAAAATGCTCCGAGTGTATTTTCTAGGATGATGCGCAAATTGTTGGATCCCCTGAATAATCCATGTATCACGAATTTCATGGATGATATTCTTGTCGCCACAGAAACATTTGAAGAACACATTAACTCTCTGAATATGTTATTTGATAGGCTCAGAGAAGCGAACTTAACTGCTAGACCAACAAAATGTTGTATTGGATGCAAAGAGTTGGAATTCTTGGGACATACTGTATATCAGGGTAACATGACCCCTGACCCCAAGAACTTGGAAAAACTGCAGAGAGCACCTAGACCACAAACAAAAAAAAGACGTGCGATCATTCGTGTCGTTATGTGGGTTTTACCAAAAATATATCAAAAATTTTAACTCTATATGTGCTCCTCTGACTGATCTGACTCGCAAGGGAAATCCAGATAAAATTGTTTGGTCCGCGCAATGTGAATTGGCATTTCAAGAGTTAAAGGAAAAACTCACTAGCAAGCCTATTCTCAAATTGCCTGATTTGACTCAGGACTTTGTGGTGAGAACAGATGCAAGCAATGTAGGCCTGGGGGCGGCTCTGTTGCAAAGGTCCTCTTCACCCAATGGGGAACTGAACCCAGTCGCTTATGCAAGCCGCAAGTTGAACAAAGCGGAGCAAGGATATTCCACAAGCGAAAAAGAATGTTTAGCGTTAATCTGGGCAATAAAAAAGTTCCAAATCTATCTGTATGGTAGGACTTTTGTGGTCCAGACGGATCACCAGCCCCTAGTGTTCTTATCTCAGGCCAAGCATGAAAATGCAAGATTGTTAAGATGGTCTTTATTGTTGCAACCTTATCAGTTTAATATTGAATATATCCCGGGGTCACTGAATGTCGGTGCAGATTTCCTCAGTAGGCACCCCTGTGATCAAAATTAGAATAGTAGTAGGCGGGAGGAGTTAATTTTATCTATGTGTATCACTGGTTTTGGAACTTGCATTAGTGCATGTTCTCAGGTGGGGAGATGTGTGGTGAAAAATACAGTGATACAACGTTAAAATATCTCCAATTATAAAGATAACGGGTAAAATAACACGTAGGGATAAAAATATAGGCAAGATATGCCGAGGCTTCTTCACCTACGCCAGCGCTTTCTACCGCCATTGAAACTAACTAGTTGGAACATGCAAACTAAACGACATATCCTTTTAGACGGGGTAGAAACGGAGATAAAAGAAAAAATTTATGACGGTCTGAACACGTGTTTGAATCTAAAATGGCAAAAGACGCAATTTGTAGTTTAAAGGAAAAATTACGCCACTAGTTGACACAATGTAAGGAAATGGACAAAAAAAGACCTTAGCTCTTATTAGAAACAGACGTATCTTAGACGTTTTACCGTAATTGGTCGTTTTAATTTGAATATAGCGGCAAATGCCATACCCGAAGGTTCAAAAACAAATTTCAAAACTAACCTTAGAAAAGTAAAAATAAAAACTAACTAGTTTGATAGCCCATCTTGAGCAGAGAAATAATATACTTTTAATTACACAGACGGACAGATAACACGGAAGATATTGACGAAAGACTGTATTGTTCAATACAGACTAGCGAACAGTTATTTGTGCATATTTTCACTAAAGTTACATTTTGGCGTCCTTGAGCCTAAAAATGCAAAAATCAAACTGCAGATGAATTAGGGGCAAATTCGGAGGATAGTAGCTAAAAATAACTTAGCATAGGATCTTAGAAGTAGGGGGAGACAAAAATTTGTGTAGTTTTTTCTTACAAATAAGGGAGGGAAACCTGAGGCCTGTAAACAGTAAATTAATATGAAATTAATATGAAACAAATATAAAGGTATGTTATCAGGCACTCGCAGGAAATAAAGAAGTAGAACACCAGACAACAGAAAAACAACAGACATGAGTGGCTTACCCAGGATTTGAACACTGGACCTTCCGTGCGACAACCCCGCCTAGCCATGCAAGCGAATCACACTATCCGCTCTGCCATCTACGCATCATCAAAAATGATGTTTCAATGGCAGGTCAACAGTGCGAACCACAATACACGACACCAGAAGTCCTCCATGGGCAGTTCAGCCTATTAATGACGCAATCACTTCTGTTGTATTTCTATCAAGCAGTATAGGCCGAATCCAACAAGACCCTTAGGACCTTAATACTGTGTCCAGTAAATGATAGTAGACTAGAACAGTGAGAACAGGATAGTGGGTAGGTTTGGTATTGTACAAACATTTATTACAAATAAGGGAGGGAAACCTGAGGCCTGTAAACAGTAAATTAATATGAAATTAATATGAAACAAATATAAAGGTATGTTATCAGGCACTCGCAGGAAATAAAGAAGTAGAACACCAGACAACAGAAAAACAACAGACATGAGTGGCTTACCCAGGATTTGAACACTGGACCTTCCGTGCGACAACCCCGCCTAGCCATGCAAGCGAATCACACTATCCGCTCTGCCATCTACGCATCATCAAAAATGATGTTTCAATGGCAGGTCAATAGTGCGAACCACAATACACGACACCAGAAGTCCTCCATGGGCAGTTCAGCCTATTAATGACGCAATCACTTCTGTTGTATTTCTATCAAGCAGTATAGGCCGAATCCAACAAGACCCTTAGGACCTTAATACTGTGTCCAGTAAATGATAGTAGACTAGAACAGTGAGAACAGGATAGTGGGTAGGTTTGGTATTGTACAAACATTTATTACAAATAAGGGAGGGAAACCTGAGGCCTGTAAACAGTAAATTAATATGAAATTAATATGAAACAAATATAAAGGTATGTTATCAGGCACTCGCAGGAAATAAAGAAGTAGAACACCAGACAACAGAAAAACAACAGACATGAGTGGCTTACCCAGGATTTGAACACTGGACCTTCCGTGCGACAACCCCGCCTAGCCATGCAAGCGAATCACACTATCCGCTCTGCCATCTACGCATCATCAAAAATGATGTTTCAATGGCAGGTCAACAGTGCGAACCACAATACACGACACCAGAAGTCCTCCATGGGCAGTTCAGCCTATTAATGACGCAATCACTTCTGTTGTATTTCTATCAAGCAGTATAGGCCGAATCCAACAAGACCCTTAGGACCTTAATACTGTGTCCAGTAAATGATAGTAGACTAGAACAGTGAGAACAGGATAGTGGGTAGGTTTGGTATTGTACAAACATTTATTACAAATAAGGGAGGGAAACCTGAGGCCTGTAAACAGTAAATTAATATGAAATTAATATGAAACAAATATAAAGGTATGTTATCAGGCACTCGCAGGAAATAAAGAAGTAGAACACCAGACAACAGAAAAACAACAGACATGAGTGGCTTACCCAGGATTTGAACACTGGACCTTCCGTGCGACAACCCCGCCTAGCCATGCAAGCGAATCACACTATCCGCTCTGCCATCTACGCATCATCAAAAATGATGTTTCAATGGCAGGTCAACAGTGCGAACCACAATACACGACACCAGAAGTCCTCCATGGGCAGTTCAGGTTCAAATCCTGGGTAAGCCACTCATGTCTGTTGTTTTTCTGTTGTCTGGTGTTCTACTTCTTTATTTCCTGCGAGTGCCTGATAACATACCTTTATATTTGTTTCATATTAATTTCATATTAATTTACTGTTTACAGGCCTCAGGTTTCCCTCCCTTATTTGTAATAAATGTTTGTACAATACCAAACCTACCCACTATCCTGTTCTCACTGTTCTAGTCTACTATCATTTACTGGACACAGTATTAAGGTCCTAAGGGTCTTGTTGGATTCGGCCTATACTGCTTGATAGAAATACAACAGAAGTGATTGCGTCATTAATAGGCTGAACTGCCCATGGAGGACTTCTGGTGTCGTGTATTGTGGTTCGCACTGTTGACCTGCCATTGAAACATCATTTTTGATGATGCGTAGATGGCAGAGCGGATAGTGTGATTCGCTTGCATGGCTAGGCGGGGTTGTCGCACGGAAGGTCCAGTGTTCAAATCCTGGGTAAGCCACTCATGTCTGTTGTTTTTCTGTTGTCTGGTGTTCTACTTCTTTATTTCCTGCGAGTGCCTGATAACATACCTTTATATTTGTTTCATATTAATTTCATATTAATTTACTGTTTACAGGCCTCAGGTTTCCCTCCCTTATTTGTAATAAATGTTTGTACAATACCAAACCTACCCACTATCCTGTTCTCACTGTTCTAGTCTACTATCATTTACTGGACACAGTATTAAGGTCCTAAGGGTCTTGTTGGATTCGGCCTATACTGCTTGATAGAAATACAACAGAAGTGATTGCGTCATTAATAGGCTGAACTGCCCATGGAGGACTTCTGGTGTCGTGTATTGTGGTTCGCACTATTGACCTGCCATTGAAACATCATTTTTGATGATGCGTAGATGGCAGAGCGGATAGTGTGATTCGCTTGCATGGCTAGGCGGGGTTGTCGCACGGAAGGTCCAGTGTTCAAATCCTGGGTAAGCCACTCATGTCTGTTGTTTTTCTGTTGTCTGGTGTTCTACTTCTTTATTTCCTGCGAGTGCCTGATAACATACCTTTATATTTGTTTCATATTAATTTCATATTAATTTACTGTTTACAGGCCTCAGGTTTCCCTCCCTTATTTGTAATAAATGTTTGTACAATACCAAACCTACCCACTATCCTGTTCTCACTGTTCTAGTCTACTATCATTTACTGGACACAGTATTAAGGTCCTAAGGGTCTTGTTGGATTCGGCCTATACTGCTTGATAGAAATACAACAGAAGTGATTGCGTCATTAATAGGCTGAACTGCCCATGGAGGACTTCTGGTGTCGTGTATTGTGGTTCGCACTATTGACCTGCCATTGAAACATCATTTTTTGATGATGCGTAGATGGCAGAGCGGATAGTGTGATTCGCTTGCATGGCTAGGCGGGGTTGTCGCACGGAAGGTCCAGTGTTCAAATCCTGGGTAAGCCACTCATGTCTGTTGTTTTTCTGTTGTCTGGTGTTCTACTTCTTTATTTCCTGCGAGTGCCTGATAACATACCTTTATATTTGTTTCATATTAATTTCATATTAATTTACTGTTTACAGGCCTCAGGTTTCCCTCCCTTATTTGTAATAAATGTTTGTACAATACCAAACCTACCCACTATCCTGTTCTCACTGTTCTAGTCTACTATCATTTACTGGACACAGTATTAAGGTCCTAAGGGTCTTGTTGGATTCGGCCTATACTGCTTGATAGAAATACAACAGAAGTGATTGCGTCATTAATAGGCTGAACTGCCCATGGAGGACTTCTGGTGTCGTGTATTGTGGTTCGCACTGTTGACCTGCCATTGAAACATCATTTTTGATGATGCGTAGATGGCAGAGCGGATAGTGTGATTCGCTTGCATGGCTAGGCGGGGTTGTCGCACGGAAGGTCCAGTGTTCAAATCCTGGGTAAGCCACTCATGTCTGTTGTTTTTCTGTTGTCTGGTGTTCTACTTCTTTATTTCCTGCGAGTGCCTGATAACATACCTTTATATTTGTTTCATATTAATTTCATATTAATTTACTGTTTACAGGCCTCAGGTTTCCCTCCCTTATTTGTAATAAATGTTTGTACAATACCAAACCTACCCACTATCCTGTTCTCACTGTTCTAGTCTACTATCATTTACTGGACACAGTATTAAGGTCCTAAGGGTCTTGTTGGATTCGGCCTATACTGCTTGATAGAAATACAACAGAAGTGATTGCGTCATTAATAGGCTGAACTGCCCATGGAGGACTTCTGGTGTCGTGTATTGTGGTTCGCACTATTGACCTGCCATTGAAACATCATTTTTTGATGATGCGTAGATGGCAGAGCGGATAGTGTGATTCGCTTGCATGGCTAGGCGGGGTTGTCGCACGGAAGGTCCAGTGTTCAAATCCTGGGTAAGCCACTCATGTCTGTTGTTTTTCTGTTGTCTGGTGTTCTACTTCTTTATTTCCTGCGAGTGCCTGATAACATACCTTTATATTTGTTTCATATTAATTTCATATTTTACTGTTTACAGGCCTCAGGTTTCCCTCCCTTATTTGTAATAAATGTTTGTACAATACCAAACCTACCCACTATCCTGTTCTCACTGTTCTAGTCTACTATCATTTACTGGACACAGTATTAAGGTCCTAAGGGTCTTGTTGGATTCGGCCTATACTGCTTGATAGAAATACAACAGAAGTGATTGCGTCATTAATAGGCTGAACTGCCCATGGAGGACTTCTGGTGTCGTGTATTGTGGTTCGCACTATTGACCTGCCATTGAAACATCATTTTTTGATGATGCGTAGATGGCAGAGCGGATAGTGTGATTCGCTTGCATGGCTAGGCGGGGTTGTCGCACGGAAGGTCCAGTGTTCAAATCCTGGGTAAGCCACTCATGTCTGTTGTTTTTCTGTTGTCTGGTGTTCTACTTCTTTATTTCCTGCGAGTGCCTGATAACATACCTTTATATTTGTTTCATATTAATTTCATATTAATTTACTGTTTACAGGCCTCAGGTTTCCCTCCCTTATTTGTAATAAATGTTTGTACAATACCAAACCTACCCACTATCCTGTTCTCACTGTTCTAGTCTACTATCATTTACTGGACACAGTATTAAGGTCCTAAGGGTCTTGTTGGATTCGACCTATACTGCTTGATAGAAATACAACAGAAGTGATTGCGTCATTAATAGGCTGAACTGCCCATGGAGGACTTCTGGTGTCGTGTATTGTGGTTCGCACTATTGACCTGCCATTGAAACATCATTTTTTGATGTTTCAATGGCAGGTCAATAGTGCGAACCACAATACACGACACCAGAAGTCCTCCATGGGCAGTTCAGCCTATTAATGACGCAATCACTTCTGTTGTATTTCTATCAAGCAGTATAGGCCGAATCCAACAAGACCCTTAGGACCTTAATACTGTGTCCAGTAAATGATAGTAGACTAGAACAGTGAGAACAGGATAGTGGGTAGGTTTGGTATTGTACAAACATTTATTACAAATAAGGGAGGGAAACCTGAGGCCTGTAAACAGTAAATTAATATGAAATTAATATGAAACAAATATAAAGGTATGTTATCAGGCACTCGCAGGAAATAAAGAAGTAGAACACCAGACAACAGAAAAACAACAGACATGAGTGGCTTACCCAGGATTTGAACACTGGACCTTCCGTGCGACAACCCCGCCTAGCCATGCAAGCGAATCACACTATCCGCTCTGCCATCTACGCATCATCAAAAAATGATGTTTCAATGGCAGGTCAATAGTGCGAACCACAATACACGACACCAGAAGTCCTCCATGGGCAGTTCAGCCTATTAATGACGCAATCACTTCTGTTGTATTTCTATCAAGCAGTATAGGCCGAATCCAACAAGACCCTTAGGACCTTAATACTGTGTCCAGTAAATGATAGTAGACTAGAACAGTGAGAACAGGATAGTGGGTAGGTTTGGTATTGTACAAACATTTATTACAAATAAGGGAGGGAAACCTGAGGCCTGTAAACAGTAAATTAATATGAAATTAATATGAAACAAATATAAAGGTATGTTATCAGGCACTCGCAGGAAATAAAGAAGTAGAACACCAGACAACAGAAAAAACAACAGACATGAGTGGCTTACCCAGGATTTGAACACTGGACCTTCCGTGCGACAACCCCGCCTAGCCATGCAAGCGAATCACACTATCCGCTCTGCCATCTACGCATCATCAAAAAATGATGTTTCAATGGCAGGTCAATAGTGCGAACCACAATACACGACACCAGAAGTCCTCCATGGGCAGTTCAGCCTATTAATGACGCAATCACTTCTGTTGTATTTCTATCAAGCAGTATAGGCCGAATCCAACAAGACCCTTAGGACCTTAATACTGTGTCCAGTAAATGATAGTAGACTAGAACAGTGAGAACAGGATAGTGGGTAGGTTTGGTATTGTACAAACATTTATTACAAATAAGGGAGGGAAACCTGAGGCCTGTAAACAGTAAATTAATATGAAATTAATATGAAACCAATATAAAGGTATGTTATCAGGCACTCGCAGGAAATAAAGAAGTAGAACACCAGACAACAGAAAAACAACAGACATGAGTGGCTTACCCAGGATTTGAACACTGGACCTTCCGTGCGACAACCCCGCCTAGCCATGCAAGCGAATCACACTATCCGCTCTGCCATCTACGCATCATCAAAAAATGATGTTTCAATGGCAGGTCAATAGTGCGAACCACAATACACGACACCAGAAGTCCTCCATGGGCAGTTCAGCCTATTAATGACGCAATCACTTCTGTTGTATTTCTATCAAGCAGTATAGGCCGAATCCAACAAGACCCTTAGGACCTTAATACTGTGTCCAGTAAATGATAGTAGACTAGAACAGTGAGAACAGGATAGTGGGTAGGTTTGGTATTGTACAAACATTTATTACAAATAAGGGAGGGAAACCTGAGGCCTGTAAACAGTAAATTAATATGAAATTAATATGAAACAAATATAAAGGTATGTTATCAGGCACTCGCAGGAAATAAAGAAGTAGAACACCAGACAACAGAAAAACAACAGACATGAGTGGCTTACCCAGGATTTGAACACTGGACCTTCCGTGCGACAACCCCGCCTAGCCATGCAAGCGAATCACACTATCCGCTCTGCCATCTACGCATCATCAAAAAATGATGTTTCAATGGCAGGTCAATAGTGCGAACCACAATACACGACACCAGAAGTCCTCCATGGGCAGTTCAGCCTATTAATGACGCAATCACTTCTGTTGTATTTCTATCAAGCAGTATAGGCCGAATCCAACAAGACCCTTAGGACCTTAATACTGTGTCCAGTAAATGATAGTAGACTAGAACAGTGAGAACAGGATAGTGGGTAGGTTTGGTATTGTACAAACATTTATTACAAATAAGGGAGGGAAACCTGAGGCCTGTAAACAGTAAATTAAAATTAATATGAAACAAATATAAAGGTATGTTATCAGGCACTCGCAGGAAATAAAGAAGTAGAACACCAGACAACAGAAAAACAACAGACATGAGTGGCTTACCCAGGATTTGAACACTCGACCTTCCGTGCGACAACCCCGCCTAGCCATGCAAGCGAATCACACTATCCGCTCTGCCATCTACGCATCATCAAAAAATGATGTTTCAATGGCAGGTCAATAGTGCGAACCACAATACACGACACCAGAAGTCCTCCATGGGCAGTTCAGCCTATTAATGACGCAATCACTTCTGTTGTATTTCTATCAAGCAGTATAGGCCGAATCCAACAAGACCCTTAGGACCTTAATACTGTGTCCAGTAAATGATAGTAGACTAGAACAGTGAGAACAGGATAGTGGGTAGGTTTGGTATTGTACAAACATTTTT